>CM060087.1:2704658-2734359 GCA_030522485.1 Stenchaetothrips biformis | reverse complement strand
CATCGCTTGTTTTTATCCCGCACAGTTGCATCTCGATTAGTGACGACGACTTGCAAAGATAATTCAAGTCAATAGAAACAAGTGTCTCAACCACAAAGACTCACTTTCGCACATAAATTATCTAAAAAACGTGTTTTTTGGACTAGCCTGTTGGTTTCGCATAGTATTAGCTCGAATTGGTGACAGTAGACAACAAAAGATTATCCTGATGTAACCTTGATTTCTAACACCCATACCTACAAAGAATAAATCTAGTCTACGAAAAACCATTGTCCGTTGAACACAAAGTCGCATTTTCACATTAATAAATAGGCAGAAATTAGAGGTTTAAGGCCTCGTTAAATGATTCCGCACAGTTTCATCTTGATTGGCGACAACCGGCATACAAAGATAATTCAATGTCACAAGATTCTTGTGCCTCAACCACAAAGACGCATTTTCGCCTACAAAAAAGCTGAAAAGCGTCTTTTTGGCTTGACCTGTTTGCGGCGCATAGTTTTAGCTCGCATGGTGACAAAAACTACAAAGAAAAGCATTTATCACAAGACACAATAGCCTTTAACACAAAATCGCATTTTCGCACTGATTAATGCTAAAAGGCTTAATTTAAGCCCAAGCACTGTGATATCGCACAGTTTTAGCTCGTTTTGTAACACTGACTTTCAAATACAATTCACACCACAAGACACAAGTGCCTAAACCACAAAGTCGCACTTTCTTTTAGAAATGAGCTGAAAAGCGTTTTTTGGGGCCTGGCCTATTAATCCCGCTCAGTTTCAGCTCGATTGGTGACATTTTTGCATTGAGGAGCAAAAGTTCAAGAATTAAGGCCTCGCCTATTGATCCCGCATAGTTTGAGCTTGATTGGTGACAAAGACCACAAAAGATTATCCTATATCACAAAAAACCAGTGCTTAAAACACAAAGTCGCATTTTCGCATCGAAAAAAGCAAAAATTCAAGGTTATAGGCCTGGCCTGTTAATCCCGCAGTGTCACGCTCTCAGGCAGTGTCACACACTCCCGATGGGTCACGCAGTGTGACTGTGCAACGCAGTGTCACGCCATAACGCATTTTCACGCTGCAACGCAGTGTCACGCTGCAACGGAATGTCACGCTCCAACGCGGTGTAACGCTGTAACGCAGTGTCATGCTGTCACGCAATGTCACGATGTCACCCAGTGTCACGCTGTCACGCAGCGTCACGCAGTCACGACGTGGCAAGCAGTTAACGCTGTCACGCAGTGCCACGCTGTCAAGCAGTGTAACGCTGTCATGCAGAGTCGCGTTGTCACACAGTGTCACGCTGTCATGCAGTGTCACGCAGTCACGAGGAGTCACGCAGTGTCACGCTGTCACGCAGTGTGACGCTGTCACGCATTGTTACCCTGTCACGCTGTCACGCAGTGTCACGCTGTCACGCAGTGACACGCTGCATACCAAAATCACGCTGAAACGCAGTGTCACGATGTCACGCAATGTCACGTCGTCACGCAGTCACGAAGTCGCAAGCAATGTCACGCTGTCACGCAGTGTCATGCTGTCTTGAAGTTTCACGCCGTCACGATGTGACAAGCAGTGTCACACTGAAACACAGTGTCACGCTGCAACGCAGTGTCAAGCTGAAACGCAGTGTCCTGCTGCAATGCAGTGTCCTGCTGCAACGTAGTGTCACGCTGCAACGCAGTGTCACGCTACAACGCAGTGTCACGCTGCAAAGCAGTAACACGCTGCAACGCAATGTCACGGTGTCACGCAATGTCACGATGTCACACAGTGTCACGCAGTCACGGAGTGTCCCATTGTCACGCAGTGTCACGCTGTCACGCAATGTCACGATGTTTCACAGTGTCGCGCAGTGTTACGATGTCAGGCAGTGTCACGCAGTCCCGCAGTGTCACACACTTACAAATGGTCAATCAGTGTCACGCTGTCACGCAGAGTTACGCTGCAACGCAGTGTCACGCTGTCACGCAATGTAACGATGTCACAAAGTGTCACGCTGTCATGTAGTGTCACGCAGTCAAGAGGTTTTACGCAGTGTCACGCTGTCACGTAGTGTCACGCTGTCATGCAGTGCCATGCAGTCAAGAAGTGTCACGCAGTGTCACGCTGTCACAAAGTGTCACGCTGAAAAGCAGTATCCCGCTGCAACGCAGTGTCACGCTGTCACGCAATGTTACGATGTCACACAGTGTCACGCAGAGTCAGGCAGTCACGCAGTGTCACGCAGTCACGAAGTGTCACGCTGTCACGTTTTGTCACGCAGTGTCACGCTGTTACGCAGTCACCCAGTCATTTGCTGTCATGCACTGTCACGCTGTCACTCACTGTCACGCTGTCACTCACTGTCACGCTGTCACGCATTGCACGATGTCACGCAGTGTCACGCTGTCATGCATTGTCACGCATTTACGAAGTGTCACGCAGCCCTGGTAAAAATACATTTATAAAGTTTAACAGAAAACTAATGTGAATTGAATTAAAGTCTTAGTAATCTTTTTTTAAGTAGGACTTTATTAATTTTTGTTAAGTTTTAATCAACCCTTGATTACGGCCAATACGCGTGGGCTATTATACGTCCACAAATATACCACAAGCACTCTGGGGCACGTCCAGCTGATTAAAAAATAATTAAACTCAAATTGCAACTACTTAGTTTTAACTAGATTTATTACTGTTCATTAGACCTTAATTAATGGAATGCCTTAATAAATCAAAGAAATAATAATTAAATTTCATACCAAATTAAAATTTGGATCGGTGTACAATTTTGTCGGTATAACTGTGGGCATCGGACCTGAGGTCCGGACAAGTCCCTCAGTAAATTTACCCGAGGAACATGGTCAAAAATAGTTTGATCTCGCTGGTGTGAGCGCGATAGATAGAGAGGATTCACCTGCGCGCCTAATGCTAGCGGCGATGCTACACACCGCGAGCTAAGGGATTGAGGTAGACGGCAGCGCCATCTAGCGCCAGACCACTTTTTAATTAAATTTAATTAAATCTTTTATTAATAGAACTGCCCAAACATTACATCACTCGACACTCGATAAGAAGCGGCTTAGCCTCTTTTCTATTTTTCCCCGTTCGAATCAAGCAGGTTACATAGAAAAAGACAAAGCCCGTATACTTTACAAGAAACCTTTGTTACGACCCTTATTAAAGAACCCTTTATTTAAAATAATTAACACAGCTAATTAATTTTTACTAAGCTCTCCAGTTAAGATGTAAATTAACATTTAAAACCGTTAATTAACGACATTTGTTAAAATTAATTAAAGTTAATGAGCACCGTGACAAAGATTAATTAAAACACGGCTCTTTAATAAGAGATTAATGAAGATTTTATTAAGATTAAAGAGTAAATTCGGGCACGTTGAGTAACTCTCTGAGCAGAAAGACGTACTAGCCATTGTCTGTTCCAATTGCGCCCAGCAGGGTTGCGAGGAGGAGAAGGGCACGGACTGCCACACGCAGACCCAGTCCCAGTATCCAATGAGACCGGACCTGCTGGAAGGTAAAGGACCCCATGTAACCTACGTGAACTCGTTGGGGGATTACCCCACCAATACCCCCTTCTATGCTTCACAGGTCCAATTACGAGATGGCAGCTGAAAATAATCCTAAAGAGATGTCCCCACCGCCCAGCTTGGAGGAGCTCAATAGTAATGCCAAGAAACTCTCTGATGAGTTAGCATCCAGTCAGAAGCGAGCTGCAGAAGATGCTGGAAGACCCATCAAGCCCATGAAGTTGGCAAAGACAACTAAAGCTGTCCCAGCACAACCGGCTCGTGGAACGCGCAGCTCTACCAGATTAAGCTCAACAGCGTCAGATGATGAAGATGAGGAAAGAAGTAAGATAATACGCGAAAGTGAAACAACATTCAGGATAATTGAGTTGCTCAGTCGTATGGATTCTTGTGAACCGGATCATATTTTTCCAAATATAGATGCTGCTTCCAAGGCTCAGACAAAGCCATCATCGTCAAAATTTGAGAAATTAGATGATATAATTGAGAATCCTCAAGAGTCGGATGACGACACGTCTAGTGAGTATCGGCCTGTAAAATGGTTACATGGTATCAATTAATTAATTGAACAAAAATTAAAACACACACATATATAAACTTTTTCTTTAAAAACACACAGGTGTAGGCAGCATGCCACCAGCCAAAAATCTCTTTCCCGTGGTGAAAGTTAAGAAAGTGACTATTGATGAGGTGCCTTCATATGCTGAAAGTGAATCTTCAGACAGTAAGTATAATCCCATAAGACATTGAGGTTGCTTCATTCCAGTTTCTAAACGTATCGTTCTTCTACAGGAGAAAGCCCATCACCAACTGGAACAGTGAAAGAATATTCACCCGTGTCACCCGCCCATAGCCCCAATCCATATGGCAGTGATGACCCAGATGTTCCTGGTTCCTCCCAAGACAAGCCTTCTCAAGCCACCAAGTGGGCAAAGATTAGAACCCCTGAAAAGTACATCACCCCATCAATAATTCAAGCAGCGTATGGTTATGTCACTGAAGGGTGGATGTGGAGAATTGTGATTGGGAGTAAAATCAATATACAAAGTTGTTACACTCCAAATTATAATTATTGGCTCTCAAATGTGAATGGGTGCGATGAAGATGCTGATGGGCCGAAGACAACCTGTGGTGTTGACGCAGCTTTAATCATACTTGAAGCTAGGGAACCAGCCTGGCTCCCATCGCCTATTGTGTATCGCTATCCATTGCTGTATGAACATGCAGAGCTTCTATTTAAGGCAATGCAGTCCCCTCAATCTTGGGTTCGTGATCTTGAAGCCATGAAGACAAAAGTGGTTAAATGGCTTATGGATAATACATCACCGACAGACAAGCACACTGTGAAATATGTGCCCTCTGCCGGATCTATTGACGCCATGGCGTGGCAGAGACTTGATATCAGGAAAAGCTGGAAATTACCTAGCCTTTCTGACATGCACGATAGGTGGATGGACGCAGCATCTCTGCGTGATCACATGCAAGAAGTGAAAACACCGCCTGCTCAGCTACTGCCATACAGCCACAAAATGCAAACCTCTAGCGTGCCTGCCACTGCGACCCAGAAGACTAAGAAGATGAAGCCCATCCTGAGCAAAGTCCACCGTGGAGATAAGAGCATCACACTCAGGGGCGTGGTTGCAGAGGCAGCTTGTGAATTGCTCGAGCCGGACGCAGATGAGAAGGAGAGCCTTTTTGAGCATATACTGCGTGCCCAGCCAAGTGTAGCAACACCTACAGTAGTGTGGAATGCTGATGAAGAAGAATACGTGGTATCAAGTACTGTGCAGCCCGCTATAATGCCAGGAACAGTCAACCAAAATGTGGTTTGCAACATCACTCTGCACAACACTATCGATCCTCGTCAGCCTCACATACCATGTTAAAATAGAAGAGATTGAGCAGAGTGTTTATCAGATCAGTGGATCTTGTGCCAGAAAACATGCCTTGTTTCACGTGGGCTCTAGAAAGGTCGCGACGCCCCAGGCCGGAGAAGTCTATATAGCATGAGTACATGCTGTCACGCACCCAGTGCAGTGATTTGATGAAGTCAGGATGTACATGATGTTTTGCTGCGGTTTGGGCAAATCCGTCAAAGAGTGCAGCCATGGCTTGAGGGCTATGGTGAATATTGAAGTTAGCATAGTCTGCCATAAAAAGGTGATTTTGAGCGTCTGAGGCTAATTTCTGCCTATGCAACTCCAATCCTCTAACTTGAATATTATCAATAGCTTTTTCAATTCCGGGTAATCTGTGCAAATTCTCCTCAAACCCGGCTGTGGCGTAGCTGTTCACCAAGTAGTGTGTTATGTCTGCTGCAAACAAGGAGCGGGCTTTGCCCAACTCACATTTGTTGGAACTGGTTGCAACTTGCATTGGTGGGTTGTTTAGGCTCTTAGCTATCTCTGCTGTCTTATGTTGCTCGCGCCATACCCGCTTAGTAGTTGATTCAGCCACCTCATTGATTACAGCTTTAGCTTTACCGGCAGAGCCTGAAGCAAGCCACTGGTGAGATGTCTTTATAGCATGGTCAAATGATTGGTTCGCTAAAGTTGTGTTGATGAGAGACCAAGCAGCACGCGCCGCCAGCCTTTTGATTTCAGTATATGTAGTGGGATCGGGATCAGGCCAGCCGACCACTGTTCTGACACTTCGAGTGGTAAAGGGCGTAAAGGACGACAGAGAGTGAAGGGTTGACTGGTTTATTAGGAGAACCGAACAGCTCGAGACCAGGCTACAGACTGTTAGCCGAGCCACAGGCGAGGCTCAACTTATAGGTTTGGCAACAATAGCGATGGAAGTGGAAGGGGAATTGAGGTGGGAGTATCAATAGTGGAACCTTGGCCAAGGTGGTAGCTCTATGCCAGAGAAAGGAAGAAGAGGATAAATAAAAAGTAGAACTGACACTTGTTGATGTAGCTTTCAAACTGCTAATTCATTACACCACTCCCCCTTTAAAAGAAATTACTTTTCCACCTTTCACCATAAAATCACATTAAGTTCCTACTTCAAATAATCTGTTGCCAAAACCTTCACACTATAACACTTCATGAATTATTTAACTCGTTCAAAGCTGTAAACCTATTCTCGTCTAGGCCCATCAGACTCAAGATAAGGTTGTCCAGACCTTTCTTGACACGCCATCAACGATCAAACAAAAACTTGATCCTCCTGTGGAGTGGTTCAACAGCGACTCTCATGGCACGTCCAAAAACTAGTTAGGGACGCCATCCTGAGGTACAACCGTTTAGCCTGATCAACACAACTACTGCTAAAACTAAATACAGAAAATTGATTAATTCGTTGATCTGAGCTTCAAGTTCTGGGTTCTCGTAGACTCTGGTAGACTCTTGTACACAAATCTCCGGACGATTCGTACAGACAAATTTCTCCTGTAACACACATAAACACTGCGCACAGACTTTTTGCCTCCTATTCCCCCCTAACTAAAGCAATGGGGTTTTTGCCTTGGTGTTGCAAACCTGACTAGCTAAATCCTATCTAAAACACCATTGTTAATCTGGGAAGACTAATTAACACTATATGGTTGGGAAACTTAACTGTTACTCTAACTGATGAATGGCTCGGAGGACATGCTGCTGGACGGTCTCTGGAGTACTGGACGCATCCACGACTGCATGTAGAGCTGGTTCGTTGTCCATCCAGTTCTCCAAAACTGTGTGCAAACCTTGGATGTAATCCTTGGACAAAGTATTTTCCTCTTTGCGAGCCCTTGTTTGAATACGTTGAAAAGCTATTTCTGGAGTCCCTCGAAGATAGATATGATGTTCCTTACGTTGAAATTGAGCTGTCATGGACTTACACATTTCTTGGAGTAATACATACTGCTCTTTGTTGATCATATTTGCTTCTCTTTGCATTTGAACAAACATTTTAACCACACTATGTAATGAGCGTTCTGCTACTACTACAGGAGCACTGCCTTGCATGAATTTCAACTGGGTTTGCCATGATGTAAACAAAACCATTGACTGAAACGTATACGCCCACTTTTCCATGTCTTTCGAGTACAAGTCCAAGAAATTAATTCCATGAAAATTAGTCCACAGCGAAACCGGTTCTTGAACAACTGGATAGCCATGTTCTTGAAGCGTCGTCAGCAGGGTAGATTTTCCAATTCCGATGTTGCCTTCTATGTAGACTACTGTCGGTGATTTTGGACGCGTCGCTTGTTTCATGGTGGTACTCCTGGATTGACGACCGCACCAAGCTCGGAACATGTTTGCTCGTGTCGAAGTCTGATCGCGAACTGACTGCTGGCGTTGTGCGTGACATTTTCGTCCGCGTATTTTTCTTTGCCATCACGTACTGGCCGTCTGCATCCGCACTCGACTTGATCGGATTGCATGAATGGCCATTGTTTGACTGCTTGGCCTGGCAGCACGTCCGCGACTCTTTAGGTCGTTTTGCTGCCTCAGGCTACCCTGTTACAATAGTCTAGTGGTTACGAGATTTGGTCACTGACTCAAAGGTGGATGGTTCAAATCTCATGTCTCAAAACAGCACTCAATGGTGGATTCCTTGGAATGAGAGACATCTGATAATGTCAGGCAGTGAGGACACAATGCCCCGACGGACCAGTACTCCAAGCGAGATATTGGTCGCTATACTACCGAAGGTGTACGGTGGACGTAAAGCAGCCAATGATGTATTTCATTGCTTTCGGCTTCGTCCTGTGACCACCAACTGCAATGGCGGCTTGATGTTCTCTACTCGGTTGCTTCTCCCAAATCTCATCCCATGTTGGGTCCCATATTGGGTCCTATGTTGGGTCTTCATCCAAGGAGAAGTCTCGACTGGGCAGTTATCAAGCCTTGAAACCACTTGTAACTCTTTTGTTGGATGTATACCGGCTAGACTTGCGTGTTTCTTGTCGTCTGAAGCAGCGACGTGGTGGGGGCAACGCGACTCTTATGGGAGCTCGACGCGTCAGACCACCCTGTTACAATGGTCTGGTGGTCAAGACGACTGATGTCGGCCTCGTTGGCGGTGGTTCAACTCCCATTCAACTCCTAACTTCATTTCAAATATTGAGCATCTCTCAAAAAGTAATCATATCTGTCCGTTGATTGGGAGTGCTCCTCTTCTAGGGGGTGTTCCGTCAGCCGGAATGTCTTCGGACATGACCATCAACTCTTCCTGTCTAAGCCTTGGGCAGCAACAGGTTTCGGTGTCTGGAAGACGAATTCGGGGGTCGGGGTAGCGCCTAAACGGCCTGCTGCCCCTTCTCTGGGACGTAAGCTCCTAGACCTGCTACGGCGGGCCCCATGTCCACGCCTGTTGGCTACACCAGTAACTTGACAGACCAATTGTAATAATTTTTCAACATTTTTCTGAGTTCTGTTTGGTATGTTATCTTGTGAGTCGATTGACACCTGATGCTTCCTCCGAGTGTCTTGGCCGCTTGTTGCGCCGACTGGTGGTGGTGGATAAAAGCTCCATTAGTACCAACTTGTATCGTTCCACGTTCTTCCATTAACCGTGTCTTTTCTCTCTTGCTGTCTTGTTGTGGACTTTAAAACCCTTATTGTTTTATATTTGTCACCTTCGAACCTCTCTTTTGACATACCCTTTGAATTTGATTCTGCTTTCCGAAATAAACGCGCGCAGTATTTGAACACTTCCTGTAGAATTTGTAAGTTGGTCAAGCTGATTTTGTGTTTCCTTGTCGCTCTTGTATACATCGCCATCTTGCTTTGTCTCTCCGTTCGCGCTTGTGTCCGGCTGGTTCTCTTTCAGTTTGTGATTTTGTGATTCTGTGTTCATTCTGTTAATCATGGGCGTTATCAACCGCTCCCGAGATACCTTGGTCGTCCCTGAGTGTGTCAAAGGCTACTATTGCCTTACTGGGTCTGATCACGGACCAATTTTTACAGTAAGTCCCAAAGTCTTCAAGTTTTCAAGTCTTTATATTTTGTTATCATTATTATTATTATTATTATTATTATTATTATTATTATTATTAGTAGTAGTTCCACTATTTTCTCTAGATTCATTTGTCCTGTGCTGAGTGGGGAAACTCAAACCCCTCAATTCTAAGAAATAGCCGCTTCAACCAATGGGCCATTTTTGGCGGTCGTAACGGGTATCCCGAGCATTTTGCTCATTTCCCTTCTTCTTCCGCCATTAACCTTAACCCTGTTGATTGGGAATGTTGGTCTGTATTTTTTTTTTTTTTTATTATTTTTTTTTTATTCATTCAGTGCCCTCACTTTCTTTTCCTCTCAATCCTCAGCTTTTACGGGTTTAATCCTAACTGCTTGGGCCGGTATGTGCTCTTTACCACCCAGTGCTCTTTCCTATGTTCAGCCAGAGGTGGTCAAACAAACCCTCCAGCATTTCGCCGTTTTTCTGGGGTTGATCCTCTAACTAGTTTGAGCTCAATGTTTCCTCCTTTGTCCATTCCTGTTGTTGATGTCGCCTTCCAAGAGGCTTTGCAGGATGTTAATGTTGTTGTTGAGTGATTTTAAGTTTTTATAGTTTATTTTTGTTGGTCTTGGTATCTTGGTTTATCTCATGTTCTCTTTTCATTCCTTATTCTCCTTTTCATTCCTTATTCTCACTCCTTCCTCTTAGTCTCCAATTCTCTCTCCTCTTCTATTTCCTTTTTCCTGGTTCCTCTTTGAATGTAAATAAACCATATTCATACCTATATTGCATCTTGTCCTTTGTGTAGTTTTACCTGCTCATGTAGATCATATTGACGGCATGCAGGGTAGTCACACTCATCTGTTTCTTTTAACTTCTCATTCTTTTGTCTTGCCTTTGTTGTTTTTACTTGTTGTTGTCTTGTTTGTCCTTGCTCATCACAAAACTTGACTGTTTTCTCCTTTTGAAACTTTTCGGTGCAATTCTATTACCATCATGTCTCATTCTCGTATCACTACTCGAGACCAATGTCTTGTGGGGAAAATTGGACAAATCAAATTGCCAGGGCCTCGGCGTCCTCATAACGTGAGTAATTTATAAGCTCAGAGGGAAGGACCTGGGCCCCATTCCGTGTTCGTGAGCCCCCAATCCTGTCTGATTTAGGCTCACGTTGAATGCTGCCAATGGGCTGTAGATCTGCCCGACTCCATTCCTGGCGTCAATCAGTGGATGATTGTGAACAACGGGGTCTCCCAGATTCATGAAGTGGTGGAGTTGGCGTTCAACATCCATCCGGACGTGCTTCGTTGCCGGTTCTGGGGGATTAACCCTAATTGCCCTCGCCGTGAACTTGGTGTAACTTCTAATTGCCGTGACTGCCCAATCCGTGCCACCCGTATGCGCGGCGACTTTTCATCTGATTTTGGTCCTTCTATCCTCTGTTCTTTACGTTTTTGATTCATTTCCCTTTTTATAACATTTTATTAAATTCATTATTTTGTTCCTTGAAGTTGTCATTCTGTGACAGTTGGTAACATCCACTGCCTTTTAGATTTTCATCGTAGTGGGTTAGAGAGTAGTTAGTCAACACACTAACACTTTTCTTGGGTTATAATTTTGAAACGTTGTGAAACACTTTCCAATTCCCTTCCCCCTTTACACCACAACAACTCCAGTGTTATATTTGGTGAGTACCATTTAAATTTCAAGTTGTCATTTAATTAATTGCCCAAAATGTTCAAACTGTTTTCCGTGTACACTTTTGACTTCCGTGGTCTCTGCGTCACAGCGCTATTTGCACTACAGACTCAGAATCTTTGTTTTGTGACCAAGTGTTGTGATGATTTTCACATCACAATTTAAGTTTAGAAGTTTGCTTTGTCAGTGTTATGACCTAGAGTACAAGTGTCGTGAAACACAAAAGCTCAACAAGGGACTTGACCCACAAGCAGGCTGACTTTGTGTTTTGTTTGTGTAGAAAGTACTCGACTCAGTCTAGGACAGGTCCATGAGTATTTCTCTAACCAATGTACATTTGTCACTTTCGAACCATGGAAATCAGAACTGTCAAGGAAAACAATTGCATTCAATTAATATTTTATTACAAATAACAAGGTGGGGGCACTTTACATTTTTCAAGGTTATTGAAAGTATATGACCCAAAAGGTCTTAACGTTTCTATTTAAAACATATTTACAATGGGCTTACTGGAAGTTACGGAAGTTACTTACTGAAAGTGTTCACTTGGTTTCAAGTTCCTAACCCTAACTTTTTACAGGTTATCACTCTTGGATGCACATTTCCCACCAAGTTGGTCGGGAAGACAGTTCATCGAGTTCTTGGACCAACGCTAACGGAGGCAACGGAGGTGGGACTGGAACCAGCGGCAGTATTTCTTTGCGTTGAGCTTCTGGCGTGCGCTTCCAAATTTCAGTTGGCGTCACCACATTCAGTCGTAAGTCCCTTGCCAATTTCTTGAGTTGTTTCCTAGACGCATTCTGGCAATCCCTCTTCTCATGCTTACGCGATCCACACCTCCAGCATCGGATTGTCCTTTTAGCTGGCTTTTCAATGGACTTGTTTATCTTGTCCACAGGCTTTTCTTGAGGCTTTTTGATGACAAGTTTGGACTCCGGATGTTTGGATCCAGCACTAACCTCACTTGTGAGCAGCTGATCCATGGCTGCGATCAAGTCTGCATCTTCTCCGAGTAGTTCTGCTTCATCGCCGTCTGGCAATGTTGTCTCTGGCTCGTCGTATTGCAACAGTGCATCTTCAAGCGAATCTCGATGTGTTTTCTGTTTCGCTCTCTCTTCACATTGTAGCTTCAAAATTCTCCGCTTTTCGGCTTCCCTTTTCTGCATTGCTTGGCGTCTTAGTTTGGCTTCATGGTGTCCTTTTTCCAGTCTTTGCTTGCGCTGCTCTTCCTCTCTTTCTTGGGCATGTTTGGCCGCTAACTCCAACCGCTGTTTTTCCTCATACCTTTTCTGCATTTTGGCTTTTAAGGCTGCGTAGTCCACTTCTGGTAGGGCCGCCTTAACCTTTGAAGTCTGTCGTGGACTAGGGCCTGTTTCTTTCTTGCAGAGTTTGCTTTTTCTCACCATATCCATTACTTTTCCTTGTTCTGCTTTTTCTGGCTCTACTTTCCTCTTGGGAATTTTGTACTTTTCAAGGAAAGCATCAATTCTTTGCTCACTCATTTTGCAAACTTCAGACTAGACTAACTGGTATCTAGGGTGGTTTGTTGAGCACAGTAGTTTGGCACAGTACTTATTGTTGCCATGGGTTACTTGAGAGGCGCCTTGTTCCAAGACACCGTGTACTTCTTTTCTTTCAGGAACAGTTCATCATCTGATTCTTCTGTTCCAGTATAGGAGAGCCATGCCCCGATGTCATCCTCTCCTGGTTTTGGATGTGGAGTTAGTCTGTCCATGTGGACCAGTTGGATGTCTGAGGGCTTTGCATCATTTTGAATTCTGGCATCACAGTCGTTCAATATTGTGAGTATTGTGTATGGACCTTCCCACTCAATGTGTAATTTCTTTGATGTCTCATTCACTCTTAATGCTTTGTTATACAGGAAAACCTTGTCGCCTTCCTTGAATGGACACAGAGCAGCATTTCTGTCATAATAATGCTTCATGCGTACCGCAGCCTCAGCTCTGATTTTCCTGACTTCTTCATGGATTTTATACAAGGCATTTCTGACAGCCCATGGATAGTTTTCTCCGATGTCAGGCATCTGAGGTGGTGGGCCTTGCTGCATATGCAATGGTGTCCTCATAGGAGCTCCAAACATTATCTCATAAGGTGAGAACTTGTGTGTGGAATGAGGTAGACTTCTGTAGGCTTGTGCAATAAATGGGAGATATTCTGCCCAAGCATGATGTGCTCCGTCACACAACAGTTTTAAATTTTGTTTCAGTGTCCTCACCCATCTCTCAGCTTTTCCATTGGCCGATGGATGATAAGCTGTTGTTCTGGTTTTCCTGATATGATACAACGCCATAATTTCATGAAACAACTCAGACTCGAATATTTGAGCTTTGTCTGTCAGGAGAGACAAAGGCGCTCCATACACTGAGAAGACATGAGTGATCAGGGCTCTCGCTACTTCTTGTGCTTGTTGTGTTTTTAAGGGGGCAGACCAGTGTGAAACCTTCAAAAAATCGATTTTTTTTTTATCGTCTTAAAAAATTCCATGGACCTTCCCAAAGCGAACAAGACCTCTCCGAGCGGTCAATTCAAAAAACTCGCGCCGCTAGAGTCAGTTCTGTGTGCGCGCGCAGCTCCCCCCTCCTCGCCTGCTTAGCGCGCGCGGGCCGCCTGTAACCGTCGCTTCTCTCTTCCTCCCTGTCCTGCCGCTCCACCGATCCTCGGCCGCTCCTTATCGTCATTTTCCTTCTCCAGTCATCCTGGCTTGTCTGCGCGCTCACTGCCTTGTAAGAAAGCGGTGGAATTAAAAATTAAAAGTCGTTTTCAAACTATATGGAAGGCGAAAAAGGTTGAGTGTCATGGCGACGTCGGTTTGTTTTGAGCTGTCTTGATTACATTGTTTTCTGAATTGTTTACAACCGTTGCAGTATTTCTCATTGACAATGGACAAGAAATTTTCAAGGGACTATACGGAAGGGAGACCTGGAAGAGCCGCCAAGAGGAAGTTTCACGGGAATCGCTACACTTCACCTGAAAAAGGAAACGACAGTGACTCTGGCTCCACCTCCTCTGCCAACACAAGTGCATCAAGCTACAAACTTAGAAACAGCGGACAATTTATCCCACAAATCACCAGTGAAGAGTTTTGCTATTTAATTATTGAATTTACATCAATTTTCGGATTTTTGAAAAGTGTGCTGAAATGCAAAACTTGTGATAGTGAAGTTAGGTTTGAACCATCAAACTTCAGAGGACTTGGCTTCAAACTAAGAGTTTTGTGTGAAAAGTGCCCTGAAACCCTTATTAACTCTTGTCCAATGATTGACAATGCGTATGAGATCAATAGGCGCATATCATTTGCTATGAGAGTCATTGGTGTCGGGCATTCTGGACTCAAACTCTTTTGTGGTCTGATGGATCTGCCAGCACCCGTTGCAAAAAGCTTCTTTGTCCAGTTAAATGGAATGATAAAAGATGCATGCAAAGCTGCTGCAGATATGTTTATGAACCTTGCTGCGTCAGAAGAAGTAGAGGCCACACAGAAGAAAAATACTTTTCAAGATAAGCAAGGAGTTGCCTGTTCGGGGGATGGATCGTGGATGAAAAGAGGTTTCACCTCTTTGTTTGGAATTGTGGCTTTGATAGGCCATGAAACTGGAAAAGTCATTGATGTGATAGTGAAGAGCGCACACTGCAAGGTATGTGAAATCTTCGATAAGAAGGAGGGCACAGCAGAGTATGAAGAATATATTAATACTCACTGGCCTAACTGCAATGCGAATCATGATGGCAGCAGTGGATTGATGGAAGTGACTGGGACTGTGCAAATGTTTCAGAGATCGGTTCAGACTCGTGGAGTGAAATATTTATATTTTATTGGTGACGGGGATAGTAAAACATTTAAGGCTGTGCAAGAGGAACAACCATACGGGGAAGACTTACCTGTGAAAAAAAAAGAATGTGTGGGGCATGTTGGGAAACGTATGGGACGCAGGCTGCGTGAACTAAAAAAGAAGACACCTGGTCTCGGTGGAAAAGGCAAACTCACTGCACTAGAAATTGATAAACTAAGTAGTTATTATGGAAAAGCAATCCGTGACAATTGTGATTCAGTGGAAAAAATGAAAAATGCCATTTGGGCGACATATTATCATAGAGCCTCGACTGAGAAGAAACCACAGCACCATCTTTGCCCTGCAGGTCCAGGAAGCTGGTGTGACTATCAGAAAAAAAAGGCAACAGGTGAGAAGTATAAATTTAAAGTTGGTCTACCAAAAGAAGTCCTTGATGCAATAAAACCTATCTATCAAGATCTCACCAAAGATGACTTGCTAGAGCGGTGTGTTGGTGCCTACAACCAAAATAATAATGAGAGCTTCAACCAACTTGTTTGGAAAATTGCACCAAAAACCTACATGGGCAGCACTAATATTGTTGAAATTGCTGCTTATACTGCAGTGTGTGTATTCAATGGAGGTCACACCACTCTAATGACCATTTTGGACCAGATGAGAGTCAAGATTGGAAATAACTGCAAGGTTGCCTGCCAGGAAAGGGATGTCGCTCGAATAGCTCAGGGTGATGAAAGGGCTTCTAAATCAACCAAGGAGTATAGAATTGAGCTGAGAAGAGCAAGAATCGGCCTCCAGGATCAACAGGAGAGGGAATCTGGCCCTGCATATGGAGCTGGCATTGACTCTGACTAGGAAATTTATCTCAATTCATTACTTTTACTTTGAGCCTTGTTTTCTCATCTCTCCACTTTTCAAACTTGTCGTCAAGATTTCTCCTGTAATTTTTTTCTTAGAAAAAATCCGAATGCAGCAAAAGTTTCCTAAGACATATGGCTTCAGCGTGAACTAGAATCACTTCAATACGTGACTTTAAAAAAAATTAATTAATTTTTACTTCCAAAATTTTATAGTGAAATTCATAATAATGAAATTAAAAATTTTACAGAAATTGTCGTGGCAGCCTGAAATTAATAATCCTAGTTCACGCTGTAGCCACATCCTTAAAAAACATGTCAGATATTTTAGTTTTGCTTTTTTATTGGTTTCTCCCATTTTTACTTTGACGACCAACTCTATCCGTACCTGCCAGGAGCCGTTACTTCAAGATTTTTTTTCCCAAAGTTTCAATTTTTTTTTAATGTGTTGTGTATTGTTTCTAAGAAGTTAAAGTCTTCATTAAAGGGATTGAAACTCAAAAGTTTTCTTGAATTTTTTTTAAAAATCCTAAAAATTCCAGAAGTTAGTCCTGATTTTAACACTGTCACACTGGTCTACCCCCTTAAGGGGACTAGCACTGGCCATCCAGACAGTGCCTCCACTGCTACCAACACATACTTAAACCCGTCTTTTGTTACAGGGTATGGTCCAGCTGTGTCGACATGCCATCTTCCATGCAACACTCCATCGTGGAATATTTTGAGAGGGACCTTCACTTTTTGAAGGGGTCCTTTAGCTTTTAAACATGTGGTGCAACTGGCAACCATTTCCGCCACATCATTGTACATTCCTGGCCACCAGAAGTAACGTTTTAACGTTGCCAATGTTTTACCAACACCAAAGTGGTTAGTTTGACCCAATTGAGTATGGTATGCCTGCATAGTTCTTTTCACATGTTTTCGTGGCAATACTAACACTGTTTGTGTTTTTGCAGGATCTCCAGATGGATGCTCTACTTTCTTGTATAGCAAGTGGTCTTCAATGATCAAGGACTTGAACTTATGCCACAGTGTTCTGGTATGTTGCCCATACTCAGACACTTCTTGGAAATGCGGTCTACGCCCTTCTTCCACTGCTATGTAGATTGGCATAATTTCTTCATCCAGCTTCTGATCTTGTACCATTGTCATGCTTGACACCCCTTCAGGTACCACAATTGTCCAATTGGTCAATATTTCTTCTGGAGTAGCATTTATTGACATGCGGTCTTCCACTTCACAAAGTTTGCAATGGACATCACAGGTTTTCCAATGTACATTTGTTTCAGGCTCAAAGTGGTACATATAGATTCTTAGTGCCAAGTCTCCGAACACTTTGTGCAGCATATTGATTAATGTGGTCAACTGCATCTTATCGAGTCCACAAGAGAACTCAGGCATGCTAATAGCTGGTACATTGTACTTGATAACCCACATTCTGAGGTTTATCAATGCCTGTTCCACTTCTTCAGGGGTAGGTTTATCATAGTGCTTGACCTTAGTGATCACATTTACTATGCATCGACCATGACTATGCGAAATCACTAACCCTGGACATCCTCTATCCTTTTGTTTCAGGAAATCCTTTTTAACCTTGTACCGGGTCTCCAGATCAAAAGCTAGCCCTTTTCCAAACTTTCCATCGTGACTTACTGCATGACACAACGGAATGGATAGGGGACTGTTGAAGATATTGTCATACACATGGAACATTTCAAAGTTTTTGGACGAAGGTAGGGTGTCGAGCTCTAATAGTTTGTCCATGTCTATGAAATTTAAAGAAGCTGTGTCCCGCTCTTCTAATCGTGCACATTTCTTGCAGTTTGCTGTACAAGGTCGTGCAGGTCTTCTGCTGAGGGCATCCGCATGACCAATGTTAATGCCTCGTTCATGTACTACTTCGAACTTGTATGGAGCTAGACGCTCTAACCAGCGTGCCAGTCGTCCAGTGGGATTTTTGAAATTTCTCAACCACTGTAATGCTGCATGATCAGACTTGACTAGGAAAGGTGCTCCTGCCAAGTAATGGTGGAAAGCTTTGATGGCTTCCACTAGTGCCAGCAATTCTCGGTGTGTGGCACAGTAATTCCGTTGAGCCTGATTTAGTAACTTGGACCAAAAGGAAATGGTGACTTCTTGACCATCTTGTTCTTGGGTAAGTACTGCACCTAGTCCAGTTAAGCTGGCGTCACATGTTACTGTGAATTGGCCTTTTTCCACATTTGGTGTCCCCAATATTGGTGGAGAAACTAGCTTTTGTTTTATTTGCTCAAAAGCTGCTTGACACTGTGGTGACCATTCAAATGGTACACCTTGTTTCATTAGAGCAAATATTGGCGTTGCAATGGTTGCTAAATGTGGCACATATTTTGCATAATACTGTACGAGGCCTAGCCATGACCTTACTTCTTTGACATCTTTTGGTGCTGGCCAATGAGTGATTTGATGAATCTTTTTCTTATCCACTCTTATTCCTTTTTCAGACAAGATATGGCCCAAGAATGATACTTCAGTCTGAAATAATTCACACTTTTTGGCTTTTAGCAAGAATCCGCCTGCTCTTACTCTGTTGAAGAATGCTATCAGCCTTTCAAGCATTTGTTCAACTGTGTCTCCAGCTATACAGACATCATCTATGTACACAGCCACTGTGTCACCCAGGTCATTTTCTGGCTTTTTGACCTCTGCTGGTGTCACTAGTCGGTCCGTGACATACTGGAACGCTCCTGGCGCTGCTGACAAACCAAAACCCATTCGTGTATACTCATATTGCCTGCTTGGTAATGCCAAATCTTCAGGTAAGATTATTGCAGTCTTAGGCTGATCATCTGGATGTACTACCAAATTATGGTATCCGTGGGCCAAATCTGCACAATGGTACCACTTTTTCCCAGCTAAGTGTTGTAATAATTCTTGTGTTCTAGGAATTGGAGCTGCTGGTACCCTTGTGAGGTGCTACGAAGGAATGTCCGCTGAAAAATGTCCCGCGAAGTATTGGCCGTTATTTTTTCGTCCAATACCAAAATGTCACATAAAAAATGTCCGTTCCCTCAATGGCCTTGAATTTCAATGGCCTTAGTATTTAAGTCCGGTCCCCATTGTTGGCCCCGGCCGCGGCCGTTCAATAGTTCAATAATGTAGTTGAGGCGTACCAGTTTCAGAAAATGATTGTTGTTCACCATGCTAATGTGTGGAAGTTCCTGGATGAGCTCCGCGCCGAGGAACATGATTTCCACCAAGTGCTTGCGCAAGTGCGCGCTGGGCACATTAACGTTAAGCAACCAGTAAATAAGAGGTATGAAATGGCGCAGCGGCGCATTCATCGCTTAGCAGCAGATTACAACAACTACAAGGAAAGGGAGGACATCATGACCTATCTGGAGGCAGTGGCCTACAACCTTAAGATCCACGATTGAATGGAATTGGCGGGTTCCTTAACTGACAGGAACTGGTCGGGCTCTTTAATTGCCAGGAGCTAGTTAGGTGCCTAAACTGAAAGGTACTGGTTCTGTTCCTAAAATGACAAATAAAAATAATGAGGACATTGTTTCCTGTGACTTTTTTGAGAGGCGGACATCAATCCTAGAGGACTTAGAAATGGAGGCCTTCCGTTTTAGCGGACAGTCCGTGCCACGGGCCTTGAAATGAGCGGACATTCTTTCACCGGACATTCCTTCGTGAAACCCCTTGTGATGGCATTCAGAGCTCTGTAATCCACACAGACTCTTACTTCGCCTGTCTTCTTTGGAACACACAGAATTGGAGAAGCCCAGGCTGACTGACTTGGCTTGATAGCGCCCATTTTGAGATACTTTAAGAATGTTTCTCTGACTTCTTTTCTGTAGTGTAGTGGTACAGGCCTTGCATTTTGCTTTATTGGTGGGTGGTCTCCAGTGTCAATTCTAAACCGGAGCCATGGACACGTTCCAAAGGTATAGTTGTCTGTTGCAAAAACATCATGATGTGTCTTCAAAATGTTTTCTAATTTCTCTCTTTGTTCCGGACTTAGATTTTTACTACTCTTTTCCAAAAGTTGCTGTAAGTCTTCTGGTAATTTATCCAATGGTGGCTTCTTTGGAACTGTGTTGACCTCTGCACCATAATGTGGAGCTACTTCATGTTCTACCCACGCAACTCCACACAGATGACAGACTTCAACTATTTCTTCTTCCTCCTCCTCCTCTTCAAGAAGAGTAGGCTCGTCATCTGGTTGCATGTCACCCAGAAAATTAGGACTGAGCTCTTCATCATCATCTTCATTCATGCCACTGAATTTCAAAGGATGTACCAAAAATACTTCACCAACAATGGTATATTTGGGTATCTCAACACACTTGGACCCAAAATTTTCCATTGTGACTGTTAGTGGAGCTGTCACGCATGGAACCATTCCAGACTGGACCAACACTAATGCCGGTAACTTTGAGATTTTATTTTCTGCAAATTTATTATTGGTAAAGAGTCCCGTTCTGATTGTACTTTTCTCCAGGTTCAACACTTGCTCTGGCTGGATACCTTGGCTCTGCTGGCCCTTTGACTCAGGTTTCACATTTTCCTGGTCCTTCATGTTGAGACGACCAGGAGGCGAGGCAACTGTTGGTTCAGAATTCAGTGTCGATGTGGACAGCACCTTCACTTCATCCTGTCCCTTAGTTACCACGTCTCCCTGTCTCACCCATGCGCTGGCCTTTCCCAGCTCATCAGCCTTTAAATCCGTTTCCAGTTTTGTCTCCAATTGTCGTTCCAATCCTGGTCTTAACAGAGTCCTCTGATTTGCTCTGACCACAAAGTACAATGATCCATCATCAAACTTGCCTTTGGTTGGCGACTTCCGTATTTTGAACGGTACTCTTTCTTGCCCTCCAAACTGGGCGTATCTGCCTTTTGCGCAGATTCTTACATCATGATCTTCCATAAAGTCATATCCAATTAAATTTTCATCAATATCTGCTTCGTATGTCATACAGGAATATGTTTTTCCTTTGATTTTAAAATCCGTCTGGACTGGTCCATACAGTGTAGCTCTATGAGATGTTGCACTTTTCATCCTTAACTTTGCTGGTGGTAAGTCCATTCTGGTTCGTTTCAGGACTGTGATTTGAGCTCCTGTGTCTAAAAGAGCTTCTGTTTGTTTTCCCAGAATTTCACATTTCACGAATGGTGCAACTCGTACTCTAGGCTTGTCTGTACAAGACATGCAAACATCACAATCCTCTTTTTCATCAATTATTTGGTTTAGGACTTTACTGGTACAGTCTTTCAATGCTTTGACCATACAGTCAGTTTCCATACTTTGTTTACACTTTTTAAGTTTAGGTTTTACTCCAGCATTTTCATTCGTTCTTTTCTTTGCAGGTTTCTTTTCTGGTGTTGTCGGAGTTACTTCTGGCTTCACTTGAAGCACTCTTCCTTCTTCTGGTACCCGGCTTCCCTCCGACTGGACGGGTACCTTCTTCAGTTTCCCTGGTCCTGACTATTATTCTGTTGGGGAGCATTGGGAACATAAGGTATTTGCTGCTGCCTCTGATTCTGGCGTTGACCTTGGTATCCTTGCTGCTGGCCTTGCTGAGAACCTTGAGCAGCTTGGATTTGTGCCAGGTTTGGCCAAGGGAGAGCTCGTTGGCCTCCCAGATCTTGGAATTGGTAATATGCCAATGCTGTACGCTGTTAGGGGAGTTATGGGCAAGGTGGGTGGAATGGTTAAGACCTGCAGGTTTCCGGTTGCCGATCACTGTTGTATTGCACGGTGGTTCAATGTTCACAGAATCCAAAATGTTTCACAATCACAAGGGTTTGTCTCTGAGCCACGGAGTGTCCGTCAGGGTTGACGGTGGGTTCGCGACTCCCCGTCCGGCTAGCTCCAGCGGCCGCGCTGGGCTCGCGACACGTGCTGATCTTGCACTTTTGTGTCGCGTTCCGTCCGCGCCTGGCCGTTGGGTATAGTCGGCCGTGCCTAACATCCCCGATCAACATTTAAAATTGTGTCCTCACAATTTCGGACAAGATTCTAAGTGCAACAAATCGAAAGAGAATTCAACTTATTTGTAACAATGTTGATTGATTTAGATTTTTTTTTTCCACAATTAAACTCTTTATCCAAGTTATCAGTTACTTTACAAATTCAGACTGTCTTTATCTCAATTTAAATGGGGTTGAAGTTGTACCCCTACCACATCCCCCTTCGAACTAAACACGAGCTCCTGCGAGTGCTTCATTCGCCAAGGCTCTCAGCCAAATCATGAATTTAAGTATCAGCGAAAAGAACAAAAAAGGAAAACTATTCTTCAAAACAACTGTGAATCTCCTTAAAAAAAAGATACAAACCAGTCAAACCCAATAATCCAAAGTCTTAAGAACACCACCAATTAACCAAATTTCACTAACGTGATCGTCAGATATTGACGGCCGAACATATCCAAAATGGCCAAGGTCCGAAAAGAAAAAAAAACGAAACAAGAGCCAAAATAAAACTCAACACTAGCTTGCCAAGACATATGCCAAAACGCGATAATTTTTTTTTTCAATTCCATCCATTACTTCCACACATCCCTCACCTTCCTACACTCACAAAACTCCCCATTCCCGATTTCTTAAGTCCAAAATTTTCGGGACACAAACACTATACATTTGTTCAACAGTTTCTGTCATATAATACAACCTCACTCTCTCTCTCTTTCTGTCTCACACACACACAGACACATTATCATCCGATCGGATACATACACACTCTCCCCAAATCTCAAGTTCCAAATTTTAATCACAAACAGTGTCGACACTTCTCTTAAAATTTCTCGGCAAATTCTCCGTTTTTTAAAACTTTTTCACACGTACACTAAACATTCACTCAAAATACTCACAACGTTCATACTCCACAAATTCAAAATTCATTCCAGCCTCTCTCTGCACACAAATAATTCACACACCCAGAGACACACACAACATTTAAATCTGAACAAAGTCAAGTCCTTAATTTATAAATTACATCTACATTCCTATATTATTTTTTTGTCTTACATATATATATATATATATATATATATTTTTTTTTATTTTATTTTTTTTTTTTAATTTAAAATTTAAAGATACCATTTATTAATTCTTATCAGTAGTTCATCTTAAAATTCTTAATGTTTGTCCTATTAAATTTATTACTATTAATCTTATGTGTATCGCGCTTCTAATCTTATGTAAGTGGCCTCACTAGCCCTTCTTATTATGTACGAGGTGGCCTCACTAGCCCCTTTTCATTATATTTCACTGAAGTCATTTCTATATCTTTTCCACAATTATCATCTCTCATTTCTTCCTTTCTTATCTTCCTTATTTTAAACTTTGAGTCTCAATATCATTTGTTTATTCTTTCTTACCATATCTCTAGTTATATCTCTCAGTATCTTCGCTGAATTCCATTCTCACCTCATTTCAGCGATTTTCAACTTCGGTTCCAGTTTTAGTTCCAGAATTGCCATTTTCTGTACCAAAGTCATGGAAACTGCAAAAAAATCTTTTGGAATTATCTCTTCCTGTATCTTCTCTAAATTCTGTCTAATCCTGCGTCAAACGATTTTTCACTGTCATTCCAGTTTCAGCTCCAGGATTGCCATTTCCTGCACCAAAATCATGGAAGCTGCAAAAATCCTTTGAACTTCTCCTAATATCTTCTCTAAATGTCCACTACGACTATTTCCAACCTTCTCCTCAAATATATCGCTCTTTCACTCTCACTATCTCAAATCTCACATATCTTTCTAATTCATTTCCATCGATGTTACTCCCCCTTATGTATGTGTTGTAAACAGGACAGAAATCTCAAACAAAATTAAAACCAAATACATTAACTTAACTTTGTTTTTTTTTTCGAACATTAGTGACCTGAAAAGTATTACCAAAGTCGAATGAATATCTCATCGTCAGGGTTTTGTGTATGTTTCGGGACTTGGGGATTTTTTCCCTTTTGAATTATCAGTTTTCTATGTTTTTCATACAATTTTTTCAATTTCTTTCTTGACTCTCTATTGGAACCGTCAAGATGAATTCTACCAAAATTTGGTTCCCACAGATCGGTTGGCAGCATATGAAGCCAGTGCCACAAGTCAGTACCTTCTCTATCCTCTGGTGCTAATAATAAAATCCGGGCAAAAAAATATCGAAAGATTTCTGACACTTTGTCTTGTTCAATGTGGGGAAATGTGAACCAATTGCCTATTTGATAACCACTGCCACATTTACATCCAACTGTATCAAAGTTACCACAAAGTACGGAAATTCCTCTGAGACATCCCAGCAGGACGTTTTCAGGCAAGTTCGTAGTACCGAGTCCATTTTTCTTGTCCAGTATATAACGTCGTATATTTTCAATACACTCACCGGCCCTACCGTTCGTTCTCCGAATATGGTCGTCTTCATCGTCACTTTCATTCTCACTTTCACTCACAATGTCTTTCTTGATGTTTTTGCTAGCAACCTCTTCCAAAGCTTCATTCCCCTCGCAGTATTGGTATTCGTCGTCTCCGAACCAGCTGAAATCTCCGTCTCGGGGTCTATCGTCCTCGAACTCGGCGTCCTCGTCGTCGTCGTCGATCTCACTCGGCCGCCGCCACGGGGTTGTCTCTTCATCCCGTGTGATTTTGATGTGATGTACCAGTGCCTCCTGGGCTGCACTGGACGCATCCCTGGGGCAGAGGTGGGGCGGCGCGCCAAACACCTTCCGCCTAGCACCTCCCGGCCACCAGTCCTTCCTCGCGCTGCGACTCGGACTGGGGTCGCCTGGATTTCCCTCGATGGTAGAATGATAATTTTCAGAAGGAACTGCACTTTCAACATATTCTGTTCTCTCACGATCTAGGAATGTTGCCCGGGGGCACACGAGTTTGCCTCCGCCACTGCTTGTTATTGTCGTTGCTTCTAGTGTTGTCAGCAGTCTTGCAGAGCTCAGCTGACCACGCTCGTCGTCTGCTCCATGGCTGGGGACCGCCATCTTGGCTTCCTCGTCCAAGGCACTTCCGCTGGTCACTCTGTGGTCACTCGGCGCCATCTTGGTAGCCTCGTCGCAGTCTGCACTTCCGCCCATACTGAAACACGTGGGATCCATGCGGTCGCCAGACGCCATTTTGAACTCTACTATGTCTTGTTTTCCAGGCACAATTTCTTGCGGTGGATTGGTTTCACGGTTGTCATTCAAACTGTAGTCTTGCACAGGTCTTTCACTTTCCCAGGTCTCTAATTCCTTCAAAGGAATTTTTATCGGACTTCTTGTACTTACAGCCAAAATTAATTGCTCATCATATTCTCTTTGCACGAAAACTTCTCTTCCAAATAAATCGCCTGCTACACAAGCCGCTAACTCATAATCACAATGTCCACTGGAGATTGATTCACTGGACTCACTGACCAGCTTGTTTCCACCCGAAGTAATCCAGTGGGGGTTGATGCGCTGCCAGTTTGTCTTGAGATGGGCTGCAAGAATTTTTCGGATAACTTTTCTATGCTTGCCCGTTCCAAAAAGTTCTTCACTAAGGTGCTTGAATACTGGGTTCACTGTGTTCTTCGGACTGTTGTTCTTGTGCTCCTCCCCCGCGGCCCTTTCCAAATTCGGCCGATGCACCATGTTAGGGGAGTTATGGGCAAGGTGGGTGGAATGGTTAAGACCTGCAGGTTTCCGGTTGCCGATCACTGTTGTATTGCACGGTGGTTCAATGTTCACAGAATCCAAAATGTTTCACAATCACAAGGGTTTGTCTCTGAGCCACGGAGTGTCCGTCAGGGTTGACGGTGGGTTCGCGACTCCCCGTCCGGCTAGCTCCAGCGGCCGCGCTGGGCTCGCGACACGTGCTGATCTCGCACTTTTGTGTCGCGTTCCGTCCGCGCCTGGCCGTTGGGTATAGTCGGCCGTGCCTAACAACGCAAAGCGTCTGGTGGGAAGTTGAAATTGATCCGTCCACGCCCACGACCTCCATTACCTTCTTCACGTAGGCGATTTCTGCAGTCCTTCCACAGATGTCCTGGCTTCTGGCAATAATTACAGGTACGTGTTGTACCGCCATTGTAATACCCTCGGCCTCCTCTGTTGCTGGGGCCATTTGGGCAATTGGCTGCAAAATGTCCTGGTTGTTTGCAGGTATGACATGTACCATTTTGGACATTTCCAGCATTTCCTCCTCGGCCTCCTCTTCCTCGGCCTCGACCGAACCCACGTGGACGGCCTCGAGGACGCCCACGATGTACTGTTTGCGTACCGGATCCTTGGGCAACTTGACTTCCTTCAGCGAGCTGGTTTACGCTAGCCTCTGCTGTATCCTTTGAACCAGCATCAATTTCTGCCATACGTACTCTCTTTACTGGTCTTTCTCCAGACAGCAATAATCCTCTGTTCAAATTCTTTACAGCGTCTGCTAGTGTGTCGCTTGGTGCATAAGCTAGCCTTTCAGCTGCATTGCTGTCATTCAACCCTTTTACAAAGGCTGTGACAAGTGCTTCCTGCAGGTCCTCTTCATTGTGTGTGACCATGTACTTTCTGCCCACATGCTCCACTTGTAGTGCAAAGTCTTCTACTTTCTGATCTGCACCTTGCTTGAGAGTTTCAAAATCTCGTTTTCTCTGCCACAGGGACGTCACTGTGCTGAAAGTTTTTAGCAACAGTGTATCCAGTTCCTGGAAAGTAGGAAGCTTTTTCTGCTGTTCCAACATGGGTAGCACCATCAACGCCTTTCCTCGTAGTGCTGACACTAGCTTTTCGCCTTTCTCTTCTTCTGTTAGTTTGGCTGTCATAGTGCGAAACTGAGACCTCCACAATGTGTAGCACCGCTCTCCATCATATTCTGGGACTTTAATGCTTTCAATGCTAGGGGCCGCTCGCTGTTTCTGTTCTGGCTGTCTTTCCTGCTGTCCTTGCTGCAGCTGCTGAATTTGCTGCTGTTGCTGTGTAAACATTTGTGCCATGATATCTATCAGAGGTTGCATTGCTTGAAACCCTGGTCTAACTCTACGACCTGGAGCCTCGCGACCTTGCTCGTTCTGCTCATCGTCGTAGTCATCTTCCTCATCGTCTGCTTCCTCGTCCGTGTGAGCTTGACGTGGTCGCAGTACACGTGCATGACCTCTTGCTGCTCCACGGCCTCTGCCTCTGCCTCTGCCTCTGCCTCGTCCGCGACCTCTGCCGCGTCCACGGCCTCTAGCAGCTGGTAGTGGGTCTGCGTCTCCTTCACCTCCAGATTGCTGAACCTCCTCTACATCAAAACCTTCAAACCCAGGACGCCCAGCACGGCCTGGTTGAGGCGGGCGCAGCTGCACAACTGCATCAGGCTGTTGAGGCGGCTGGTCATTTGCAGGGCCTGCTTGCTCCCCGTCCTGTTCAATGGGATGAACCAACGGACCTATATGCGGGTCACGTGCTCGACGTCGAAACGGTTCCATAATATAACTGCTTTTCTCCGATCCTGGTGTTGTTATTCCTGTAACTCCTTGTACCTATCAACGGTTTCTAGCCTGAGTTACCTCGGCTTTCAGTCACCGTTCAATCACTCTGTGGATTAACAGCGCGTTTCCGGCTTTCGTTAATGCACCCGTTTACTCGTTGCCAAAGCAGCACCTATGGGCTTTCACCTCAAAAGTAGCTCGACCTCGGCTTTCGCTCTCAGCAGCACCAATTAGGGCTTTCACGTGTTATTGACACGCAGCACCGCCTTGGGCTTTCACTTAAAGCAGCACGTACTCGGCTTTCACCTTTTTAGCAGCACCGTTGGGCTTTCGCTCTTTCAACCTCTTTCAGACTGCCTACCGATCAGCACACAAAGGGCTTTCAATCGGTCGACCCAAACGCTCAGTGAAATGTAGGATTGCACGAACTGGTAGTGGCTTACACTCCGTAAGGAATAGCACGACTATTCAGTAGGGCAGCTCCCTCCTTACACTTCCTATTAGGTCACTAACTGACCTGTGTACCTACGCACACTCACACTCGTACACTCTCGTCCTCCTCAAAAACGTAGGCAAAACCCACGCTATGTCGCCAGTTTAAACCGCTGTCACCACTTGTAGTGTTCTGACACTTCGAGTGGTAAAGGGCGTAAAGGACGACAGAGAGTGAAGGGTTGACTGGTTTATTAGGAGAACCGAACAGCTCGAGACCAGGCTACAGACTGTTAGCCGAGCCACAGGCGAGGCTCAACTTATAGGTTTGGCAACAATAGCGATGGAAGTGGAAGGGGAATTGAGGTGGGAGTATCAATAGTGGAACCTTGGCCAACGTGGTAGCTCTATGCCAGAGAAAGGAAGAAGAGGATAAATAAAAAGTAGAACTGACACTTGTTGATGTAGCTTTCAAACTGCTAATTCATTACACCATTACAATTTAATAAATCTTAATAAGAAATTTTTACCAGGGTTTATTTTTTTATTTAGGAAGTGATAGACATTATTGTTGTTACATTAATATTTATGTTGTGTGTACAGATTCCGCAGCTGCAGTTTCGTATATCTGTGATAGTGATAAGAATGTTCAGACCCATTCAATTGTTACTCATGACGATATTGTCACATTGCCACAAAGTGAAGGTACGTCATAAGATTTGAAATTATTGTTGCAATTAAATTTGTAGCACTTTTTTAATAAATATATTTTTGTTTTGAAATAGGTCAGACTGCCAAAGTTTCTGAATTAAAATTGGTTATTCCTGCAGCAGCTGTAAATCTACCAACCCAACAGCCTGCTGTTTTTTTTTTTTTTTTTTTTTTTTTTTTTTTTTTTTTCAAATCTTCTGCTCCCTCTGATTCACCCTCTGAGATCAGGTATCAATCCACTTAATATTATCTGCCAATGTAATTTTCCAGAATGGTGTTTCAAGTATTGTCTGAAATTAAAATTTTGCCACTTTTTGTTTAGGTACTGTACCAGCTATGCAGGTGGAAAACTTTTTTATCATGCAACCTGAAGTGGAAAGTAGTGATGCTTCGTCTTCACCTTTGCCTCCACCTTAGCCTCCACCTACGGAATCAGAGCAACCACCTTCACCGTCACATCACAGAAGCCCATCTGCTCCAAAACATATGCATGCAGGTGAAGGATTGCCTGACTCTCTTCCATTGTTTGATGGATCACCAGTGACCACAAATGATTGTGTGGTGTCCATTCTAACGTATGATCAGGCCAATCACTTGAGTGGGACCAGCACATGTGAACTGATAAGGTAATTAGAAATATTACTTCCTCAGCCAAATAATCGGCCTAAAAGTACCACTTTATTTAAAAAGTATTTTCGAGATAATGCTAATGAACTTCAAACACTTCAAATCTTTTTCTTCTGCTCAAACTGTTGGCGTAGTAGGATCTCATCTCAAGTTATTGTACTAATTGTTCAGCTCCAAATCGTAAAGAAGGTTACTTCATTACATTTTCTCTAGAGCAACAACTACAAAGACTGTATGCCCGGCCTGGTTTTTGTGATTTCCTGCAGCATAGAAACAACAGAAAGAAGGAAAATGAATCAAACATTGAAGATATTTATGATGGCAACATTTACAGAGATGCACTGAAAAATATTTTGAATAATCCAAACAATATTTCTTTTACGTGGTATACTGATGGGGTTCAAGTGTTTGAAGTGTCTACATTTGATTTGTGGTTGTCAATGCTAACAATTAACGAGCTCCCTCCCGAGGAACGTTACAAGCCTGAAAATGTATTAATCATAGTATTTGGGGTGGGGATAGCAAACCTCATCCCAATATATTTCTGCTCCCTATGTACCATGACATTGTTAAAGTGAACAAAGGAGTTTCAGCCAAACCTCATGGTTCTGAAGAGGAAATAATTGTTTGTGGATTTTTGTTATTTAGGACTTGTGACTGCCCTGCTAAATCTAAGTTCATGATTATGAAAGGTCATGCTGGGTACTACTCTTGCCCGAAGTGTTTCATCA
>CM060087.1:2323275-2703658 GCA_030522485.1 Stenchaetothrips biformis | reverse complement strand
AAATGATAAGTCCGTACATCACTAAGATTTCCTGGCGGAAGGCCATTTCGCCTGGTGAACGGCTAGCAATCACACTCAGGTGGGTGATACCTTCAGAACGTGCCTGGAGTTTGAAGTTTTCTTGTCGAACCTCCTCAGGCAAGTGACTTGAAATGCTTGCTTGCAGATATCTTGCTTCGGGAGACAGCCAGAAGTCTCTATCATACCTGTTTCGAGTGTCACCTCAAGCAATCTGTAAGATCATCCTGGAGACCACTACTGTCATTTATCATGTCTTGAAACGACAAGTGTTTCCTAAATTAGACATGGACATGTGGATCAAGACGGCATCAGAATTTCACTGTTAAAAAAAAGTCTGAAAATTCAGACAAAATTTGTCAGAAGTTATTAACAGACTTTAGGTCTAAACACTCTCAGTCTGCTATGGATTTTATTTTCCATTTTATAGAAATTTTGTTCTACGGCTTAGTGATTTTTAAGCGTTACTGTAATATAGTAAACTTTTACGGTAACTTACAAAGAATAATCCCAATGGAAAACAGACAATGTTAAGATAGAAAATACGTAGTTACAGACTGAATATACTATAATACTTGTATACATTTACTGTTTGAGCACAGAAATCAAGATATTTTTATAGCGATTATATAATATTTTGACTGTACGTAAAGTAATTTTAGTCATCAACCGCAGAGAAACTTGGGAGGTTTCCGTTACAATTTTGATTTGTCGAATGAGTTTTCTGTAGTCATCTAGACTATATTTTCAATATTAAAGAAAATATATTTTACAACTTAGAGACATTTGGGAATGTTTTTTTACCAGTACATAATATCTAACAGAGTGAATGGATTTTACGGTATTTTTAGAAAAGATAAACTACTGTTACAGTGAAGAAATGTTTCCTTCTGCAGTGAAAGCTCTGACTTTTCTCTGTATTCTGCAGAAAACTAATACCAGAGTAAAAAGATTGAATGGTGTTTGTGAAGAATTTGATCCCTGAACCTGCGCGATTCGCGATCCCACCATCTGATCCACTTACCTACCGAACCAACTACAATACATGAGATACAGAACAGCTACTTATTTCAAGAGGCGGTCCGCCACTTTTTCTAAATTATCTACAACACAGTTATTTTTCACATCAATTTTATAGTGTTTTGTAGGTAAAGAAAAATTATATCCTGTAATCAACACAATATTTGCACAGTAAGATAACAGTGATTTTTCTCTCCATGTTGTTTACTGTGGCCAACTGATAACATTTTCTAATTTTCTTCTTTTCAATGTAAGTTTGTTGTTTTTTTTTCTGTAGAGACTAATTATGTTTTCTGTGGTAAATAGTAAATGATCGTTTACTGCATACGTATTGACAAAAAAGTCAGTATAGAGACTGAGAGTGAAAATTCAGACCACTTAGATGGTCTTAAAATTCAGAACTGGAGAGTCTCACATTTCAGAGTTGTGGTCTAAAAATTCAGACCTGTATGAAGATTGCAAACATCAAGGTCCATGCCATGTAAAATACAATATAGGAACCATCTAGTGTGTGGTGTAATCCTCAACAGAGGACACCTCGAGTAAAAATTGCGTTGAGGGAGTACATCCTTGGGACTCCTCTCTGACTGACGAGGAGCCGGCCTGCGGAACCCAAGGAAATGGCGGCACGGAGCTACCCGCGAGAGGTAAATTAAAATAGGAATTGTTCAACTCCCACACATATTACGGAGATAAATCTTGCAACAGAGCATGGTTCTTATATGACCGATTAAGTGTTGCCAATTTTGAACTTTTCAATTAGTATATTTTTTGCATTAAAGGCCTTTTAAACAGAACGATGTATGTTTCACAACATGTGCGCCATCTAGCGGACAAACGAAATCTTAGGATGGTCCTGAATTTTTAGACTTAATCGCCCTAAATTTTTCAGACTGCACAGGTCCTAAATTCAAGATGTAAGACGCTCAGGGCACAATTTTCATACCAAAAGACTGAATTTTCAGACAAGCAGTCTGAAACAAGTCTGAAAAATAGATTCAGACCACCAAGTCTGAAAAAAATGGTCCTGAATTTTCAGATTTTTTTTTAACAGTGTTTCTAGTCATGTGGGATATACCACATTGCCTGGGGGCCGTAGATGGAAAGCAGGTGTATGTCAAGGTAATTAATTAATATTTTAATTTTATTTAGTCCATTAGACCTGTGGCAACCAAAAAACAGTTGCAATGTATCACCCTAACGTTTCTTTTGTGTGATCATTGATTTTTGACCATTACGTTCACTTAATAACTTTGTTATGTAGATAGACACATCTCATGAGAGAAAAACTTCAGACTTTAATTAACTATAAATTTTCGAACACTCAATATGTATTTGGTTTAGTTCATGTTACTGGGTAGAACCATTACAGGGTTGTCTGGTCTTACTACCACATGTGATCCTTGTATGACCACCAATATCATTTCCTTTCATGATAAGCTTTCCCACATGCTGGATCCCGCTTTTTTGGCTTCAAGAAGCGCCACTGCATCACCTTCATGGCAGTTACTGATTCTAAGCATAAGTTCATCACCGTGGAGTCTGGTGCCAGTGGGAAGAGGGCAGATTCCAACATCTTCTACAAATCAGCCTTTGCAAAGAAGCTCCGAGAGGGAACCCTGGAACTACCACCTGCCTGTGATGTAGAAGGGGTTGGGCGAAAGCCGTTCTTCTTTGTTGGAGACAATGCGTATATCCTAAGTCTGAACACTTTGCTACACCTTTCAAAGGCAGCAAACTGAGAGACGAAGAAATGGTGTACAACTATCGGTTGTCTAGGGCTCGCAGAATAGTTGAAAACTCATTTGGAGTACTCGTTGCACGTTACAGGATCCTCCTTCGATCGATTGAGGGATGTATCTCACTTGTCAGGTCAGTCATATTGTGCTGCTTAGTTTTTGCACAATTTTCATTTATTAGATGAGGAGAGTGTACGTCCCAGGAGAAAAAAATACATGCCACATGGCTACGCAGACTACGTCAGGGAAGACGGAAAATACATATATGGCAGATGGCGAAATGAAGATTGGAGTTCAGAAAAAAGCTTGTTTGTCAAACTAAGAGAGCAGGTTCAAAAGTCTACCAAACACGATGCTATGAAAGGCAAAGAATTGGCCGAAATGCTGCTGAACTACTTCATTTTCAACCCACTTCCATGGCAATGGGAAAAAGCTCACTTGTTATTGTAAGAATTCTGTAACTCTTTGCCTAACAACTGTGTTGTCATCTTTCTTCCTTTCCGTTCATACTTGAAGTCGATTGGGTTTTAATATACATGTTTTCCTTATGTTTTAATAACAACATTCAGTTTGACAGAATAAATTTATTTCTTATGTATTTTTAATACAATAAAATAAATAATACTGGAGAGTAAAACCATTGACAAGTTTATAATTGGGTCACAGCCAACAAGATCTGATAACATTTTAAAGCTATTTTTTAAACATATATCTTAGAGATTAACACTTAAAATCGGTCACAGCCAACAAGCTCATCTCAAAATATTTTACAGCTATATTTTAATAATATATCCTAGAGATTGAAATTTAAAAATCGGTCACAGCCTACAAGCTCATATCAACAATTTACAACTATTTTCCAAACATATATCCTAGGAATTGAAACTATCAGCAATTTTAAAGTCAGTCACAACCAAAAAACTCTTTTCATTACATTAACAAATTTTCATAAATTTCTAAGCTAGGAATAAATACATTTTCTACTACATAATATCATGTGTGTGAAGTAAAGAATGAATAAACATGTATTCCAAAATACCAGGAGTGAAACTATCCGCTCTTTTAACACTGAAAATAGAAAGGTCAGATTTCTGACCCTTAAAGGGGTAAAACTAAAATGTTAGACCGAAATAAGGGTCATACACCAATGTATGACCGTTGAAAAGGTCATACACAAATGTATGACCGTTTTTGAATGTCATACACAAATGTCTGACCGAAAAAGGGCGATTCCTTTTTGTATCACCGATGAAGGTTCATATATCCCCAAGCTAAACGAGGGCCAGCCTCGCTAATGTCTAACCTTTTTTTCGGTCATACATTTGTGTATGACCGTTTTTCGGTCATACATTCGTGTATGACCTTTCTTCGGTCATACATTTGTGCATGACCTTTTTATCGGTCATACTCTCTGTATTGCTAAAAATTGGTCCGATGTCTCACCTTTTGAATTACAGTTAAGATAGTCACAACCAAAAAAGCTCATTAACAATACAATTTTTTTTTTCAAATAAAGCATATTATTATACAACACAAAACTACACAATTTTTAAATAAGTCACAGCGCCAACAAGCTCTCATTACATTTGAAAATTTGTAGCACATACCTTGCACAAGGCAAGAAAGCTGTACAGACAAATAATGAGAGACATCAGAAGTTTTCATGCAGTCTTTCAGAACCAAGTTCATGAATCATTCTAATTCGGAGATTCCGCATGTTTTTCTCAACAAATTTGACCTCTCTGTGAATCGAGGTGTAGTTTGCATACATGCAAACAAAGACACCGCAGTCGGAAAAATTTTCTTGCCTTGGCATATCCTACAACAGACAAAAGTTCAGTAAGTAAGCAAGGAGATACACTGCATTGCTCACACAAGCAAAATGGATGCTTAAAGAGCGTGCATCAAGTTTGGTGACTGGCAAGGAAGCAGGCAACTGAACTGGATAAAAGTTACTACTTCAAAAATCCTACTACAGCTTCAAAAACAAAGGTACATTAATACACTGATTACCTGACTGACGTCAGATTTCCACGAGATGTGGCCTGTTTGTAATTGTAAATAACCCGTCAGGGCCTTCATGCCATCAGGGTACTGCCCCTCTTTGCTATCACAGTACGTGATCTTGTGACCTTTTACATCAACCACTATCAAGGACCAGTGGTTTGATTTGAATACTGGGACCACGATTAGATCCACATCACAGATGTCAGACTGAAACAGGAGCCATAAACAGTATGAATTAAACAATTAAACGGATAATCCACCTCACATGTAAAATAATCTCGATGTTGCTGTCTCTTGGCTTGAAAAGTTAAGTCTCACCCCAGGACCCCAATCTTTGACATGGTCATGTCCATGTCTTAATAGTTGTGATAGAAAGAAGCTGTCCATGCAGATGACACTCGGCGCCTCAGGACATCCTTTAGATCTCATCCATATCAAAGTGAAATAAGCATTGATAATCTGTAAAACGATACAAAAAAATTTATTTACTTTGTAAAAAAATCATTTAAAATACATTGTAATAAATAAACATGAGCATAATGATTTAAGTCCGATAACTCACCTGATCATTAAGCCATTTTTTACCCTGCAGCTTAAGAAGGTCCCTGCCATACAGCATGATATCACCTATAACAATGGTAACAATTGTACATAAGATTTAGTGTGCATCTGGTCAGTGCCTCGCAGCCCATCCAGGAACGACATTTCCTTTTCATAGACATTTGGCACATAAACAACACCTGCCGAGCCACTAGTCCCATAATTTTTGGCAAATGTGTTTCTCCGGTTTGACAAGGCTCTTCGGGAGCTGATCCCAAATTTTCTGCACATACTTCGTTGAAATTTTTATAAAATTCAATACACTCGTCTAAGATACGCCAAAAGCATTCATTATCAAATACAATAATACTTACGAGAGCCACCGACAAAACCAGAGGCAACTTGGTTCCAAAGCCTTTTTCTCAGGTCCCTGTCCTTGTGCTCTGGAAGGCTATCATCCCATAGAGGTGGATAGTTCCTTACTGCATCAATAAGTAGGGATTCATTCATGTATTGCTTGGGCTTTATAATAGTACGTTTTTCACGATCCGTGTTAAACCTGAAAAAAGAATCCACCAAATTTAGTATTCAAATCCTTCAAATATGAGGTACTTGCCGCAGATCCATTGCATAAACTAAAACAATCGTCTAGTTGCTATTTACATTGTATGTGAACCAAGATAAACAACCCTTGTTTATCCATCTTGCACAGACTAAATGCCCCTCCCTGCCACATCACACATAATCCTGTGTCCACCCGTGCTCGTGCTCCCCAGTGACGGCCAGCACAACACCCAACAATCCAGGAAATTAAACAGGAGGGTGGTCTATGCATCCTGTGGTCTAGCCCGAACTACCTTACACACTGACTTTGATACTTTGATCGTCATGCAGCACCACAGCAGACGACGTATATTGTTTTTGTTGTGGCGCTGCGGCATTTCTGGCAACCAAGCTCGGCTCGAAATTCCCTTACTGCCAGTGCCTTACCGCACGGCCATTTCTGTTCTGTCGCTCTCGCACTCTCTTCCGGTGAACAGCTGCTGCGATTTCACCTCAAAAATTAAAATCCCACATTTGAAAGAGAAATTTATGCCCAGTGGCGTTAGGAGCGGCAGGACTTAGAGGGTTACACGACCCGAGAATTGTCAAAGCACCTAACATCCTAGGTTATAAGAAAGTGAGGTTTGGTCATAAGAACTATCAATTTAAAACCCCAGAGTTCAACTTGTTCAACAATTTCAAAATGAACTCTTGAGATCTGGCCCGAACAGGCCGTTGTGTGAACAAAAACAAAACTTACTTTTTTTTGTTCCAAATAGGCGTCGAAATAGGCGTCGGTCGGAGCAACGGTGCAACGGTTCAACTTTCGTACGCGACAACAATGCGCGCTGTTGATCTTCCTCTCGAACTCTGATTGGCCGACGGCCAACGAGATCTACATGCGGATCACTCCCGATCACTCCGCCGACACTTCTCGTTCCCTTCGGTAGGAATCGTGTAATTCGAATCAAGAAGCTCCAATTAAATATTTAAAACTGAGAATTTATGCTCGTGATGCGCGAACAACAACGAAAACAACCGTAATATTGCAGCAGCGCGCGGACTACTTCATTCCGCGCATGCGCCGCCCTGGCCGTGCCCGAGCTTGTTCCACACAGGAGAGAACTGCCGGGTTTTCGGCTCATATTTGCTGAAATTAAGTTATTTAAGCATTTTGCAGGTGTACGTTGGGTTTTTAATTCATTTCCACTTGTCCTTTTCTATCGAATACAAGACCTGGTACGGCCCATTTCATCGCGCATTTAAAAATACCAGTGGAAAACGAGCGGTATGACGTCATTTGAGCTATGAGGAGTATTGTGGATCCACCTCTTCTCTCCAAAGGGGGAAAAAAGGACCGACTCGGTACTTTTCGTTACTTTACTCGCAAATCGGTACCGCGGTACTTTACCGGTCCTTTTCCCGTCTGCAGTACCGCGGTACCGGTACTTTACCCAAAAAAGTACCGCGGTACTGTACTTTACTTTACCGCCCATGCCTGATTTTAATGAAGCCATCACGTTTGCAATTTGGGGCTGTGCGGCGGGGAAATGTGGTAAGCCCTATGGTTCCTAAACCATCTCCTGGATGTTTGAATTGTCGAAATTATCCTGGTGGTCTGGTTGATTTAGGCCAATAGTCCCCCGAGATACGTGTCACCCCCGTCCGCCCCCCTGCCACGCCGGCCATCACACACTAAATGTTCTACGGTGAAATCTATTCGTATTACGAATAAACATTATGGTATCTTACGGTACTTGCTGCGCAAACATAATACGAATGAAGGGTCTCATATGTTACGGTGAACCTTCTCCGTAAAGAAATGCTAACTGTACTTTAACGAATCCCAATTATGAATCTGCTTGCTCCCCGTAGAAATGGAAGCCATTCGTGAACCATGATAATTTTTCATTTATAAAAAATTTGCTTACCCTTTTTAGATTTACTCATCAAAATATAATACATGACACAAATCATTTTCTCTTTACCTCTTTCATCCATGCAAACCATGTTCAAGAAGTACCCGGATCACATCTTGGCATACATTTCTACGGTGGTGACATTCTGCACAGATTTACGTTCTTTTCGAAGACCTTTGCTCCCACTGAAGCTTGGTTAACAATAAAACAAAAAACTCTATTTAACTTACATGGAATGGGGCCAACAGTGATAAGGTAATTTGTAATTCCTATGTTGTTTATCTTCTTCTTTTCCAACCAGCCATCAATCCAACCGTGTTTAGGTTAGAAGGGGCCCAATGGCATTCACATTTGATGGCCAAAATAAACACTTTGTCATAAGTTCCAGCATCTTGCATGCATGGAAGATTGTTGTTTCCGCCACTTTGATTCGAGTCCTGCCGCTTGTTGACCATGGCGATAAAAATTCAAAGATCTTTTCTAGTAAAAACTATCTCAATATAAGTCGTACACAAGTCATAAATACAACAACAAGCAGCACTAGTAGTTACACTAACGCCCACCAGGAGCGCTACAGGCGTCGGGCATCAAGGGGCACGGGGGAGAAAAGGCAGGGGACAAGGCGCAGACAGGAACCAAACAAAACAAACACGGAGCAGAATGGTATGGAGGAACGGGTCAGGCCCAGCGGGATAGGGCCGGCGAACTACCTTTCGCGGCGGCAGTTGGTAGTTGCTCCGCCCGCCACCTCGCGGCGCTCGCGTCGTTATGGCTCTGCTCTGGCCGCTGGGCGCCTTTGCCAGCCACAGTGAGGCATGGACCGGGGACGGTTTTTTGGCTTTAGGTCCTAAACCGTTCAAATTAGAGGGTAGAGTAAGCGAGGCGATTGTAGGTCTCAGTTTAAGCTACAATCGGCTCGCTTAGTATACCCCTCCAACTTCAACGGTTTTTAGGAGGTAGTAGTGGAAAACCATCTCCCTCCGGTACCTCCAGCTAAATCTGGCTATATCTTTAGCAAGCCTTAAATATAACATTTTTGCATAAAATTTTAGCAACCTAAAAGTAATTTTTGCCGTTATAACTGGTAGTTTTTTTTGGGTTGTCGTTATAGTTGCTATGAAGGATGTGTTTCGTTTTTGGTTGTGATAACGGTACTGACACAATGGTAAGAGAAATATTCTATTCAGTAGGATAATTTTGTAATATTTGGAAGAGCATTGTGATTAAAATATAAAAATATACTATGATAAGTAATATGCAAATGAAACATGTTCATTGTGTGGAAAATACACTAAAACAGGCCACACAATATGATACAATAAAACTCAATTATTAATTAATTCAAATATTATTTTTAAATGATAACTTATGTTTCTGTACTAGTGCTCAAAACACCATAGTTGACAATCATATATTATGTATGATTTGAAAATGATCTGTGGAATATTTGCAAATATTTACCATAAGGATCACACGATTAGCTGTGTTTAAATTGAGTGTCAGTACCGTAACCACAACCAAAAACGAAACACATTCTTCATAGCAACTATACCGATCAAACGACAACCGCCAAAAAAACTACAAGTTATAAACGGCAAAAATTACTTTTAGGTTGCTAAAATTTTATGCAAAAATGTTAAATTTAAAGCTTGCTAAAGATACAGCCAGATTCAGCTGGAGGTACAGGAGGGAGATGGTTTTCCACTGCTACCTCCTAAACCGTTGAAGTTAGAGGGGTTTACTAAGCGAGCCGATTGCAGCTTAAACTGAGACCTACAATCGCCTCGCTTACTCTACCCCTCTAATTTGAACGGTTTAGGACCTAAAGCCGGAAAACCGTCCCCGGTCCATGCCTCACTGTAGCTGGCAAAGGCGCCCAGCGGCCGGAGCAGAGCCATAACGACGCGAGCGCCGCGTGGTGGCGGGCGGAGCAAGGTCCAACTGCCGCCGCGAAAGGTAGTTCGGTTTTCGTGCATAGCCGTTCCTCCATACAATTCTGCTCCGTGAAACAAAGTTGGAAAAAAGAATTCGGGAGTCGCGACTTTAAAAAAATACACTTTGGTTACAATGTCGCCATTAAAATATGGCAAGATTAGAATCGAAGTGGCTGTACCGAATGATTTTGAGCGAATGCGAGGTAGTTAAACAAATGACAAAGTGTTTGTTTCGGCCACCAAAGAAGTTTGCATCGGCCCCTAACCTTTGACACTTGACTTAGGAACCAAGCTGCCAGAAGATGGACACATCAGAATTTTCATGTAGCCCATCGTTTTGAGTCTCATTCTACATCGTTCCGTGTAAGTCATTAAAATGGGGCTTTATCCAAGTTATGCTAAAACTTGTTACTTGCTTGTGTTTGCATCTGCCATTGACTAAGTATCTAACACTAAAAACTGGCGCTTTCTTTTGGTTAACATGAATAACAAGATAAACTTATACCTTTTTTTTGGTTTAAGTCCAAGACAAGAAGTGATGATTCATAACATACGTATGAACTCTGCATTGTGTTTGTAAGCTACCAATATTTTCAGACACTCATGTCAGATTCGTACTGTACTGAAGCTGTAGTCGCCTCCTTACGATTAGATCTCACCGTAAATTATAGAGCAAAAGAATTGGAACAGACCTGATACGTATTACAATACAAATCAAGAAACTTGATTCGTATTACAATACAAACCAGAAATGTTGTTTGTAGCATACGAAGAACAAAATTTCTTCGTAGCATACCAACAAGATTTCACCGTAGAACATTTAGTGTGCAGGTGTCCGCCAGGCGTCTCCCCACTAGGGTGCGTCGATATGCACGACTTTTTGAATTCGACTTTTGGATAGCACTCGTGCATATCGACGCACCCTACTCCCCACCGGCCAATCGGCCGGACCCAGAGCTGCGAGGGGCGTCAACTCCCTCGCCACCTGCTGCGCCACCCAGAAAGCAGCCAAGTTAACGAGACCTGGAAGCACCTTCACATCGGCGGCCGGCACCTCACACGCTGTGAGACCTGCTTTCGCGGTCTCGGACGTGGTCAAGAGGTTCGCCGCCAACAAGGTGCCGGCGGTGGCGCAGGTGGGCGGCACGAGGTACAGAGGAGATGTACTCGCAAGCCATGTGAGTACACTCATGCACAAGGAGGCCGTGATGGCACGTCGGTTTTCCATCCCTCAGACGTGATTTGCAAATGCAGCAATCTCCGATGCTCAGCGCTATGTGACACGCTAGCGAAGAGCTCCGCGAACCATATCTCCCAACCCTACCTTCACCAAATTTCACCTCGAGACAACTGCCCATTTTTTCGTTAACAACTGCCAAATCGGGATTTAGAACTGCCCAAACAAGTCACAACTGCCCGTTAAATTATGCCCTACGACTATTCATCACGTAGTGCACTACTCATTGCCTCAAAGAACCTTAAAACAGCTTGCCTAAGGCAAGAAGGGTGTGCCGCAGGCCAAGGTAGGTGAGGTGTAACGCCAGGCGTGGATTGTCGAAACTGGCGCAGCATCGCGAAGCCTGTTACAAGACACGGTCTGGCGTAAACCTACCTTGTACCACGATAGATGTACGTTAATGCCTTATGTTACACTACACAGTTTTTTTTTTTTTTTTTTCTTCCTCTGCTATGAATCTTAACTGATATATTTAAACTGCTAACATAAACAATGTACTAGTGGATGTCAAGCGTTTTCCTTATTCAGCTCCTCCCACGCCTTCATAGCTAATTGCTTCACCTGAAGAGCTTCACCCTTTGCAGTATAGGGATGCCCTGCGCGTTAAGTCCTTTCGAAGATGTGTACCTCTTCCTGCTGCACTTTCAGGAGCCTGAACCGTGCGATGAACATTGGGGTGTGCTGAGGAGTGACCATCTTTATATCATTGCGTATCAGGCACTCGCCTTCTATGCTTGTCAGCGTGATTGCCCAAGCCATCGGTCCAGAAAAGAACGACTAACAAAAGCAAACCGCACTGTCAATACTCGCCCGACTGTTTCCAGCGCCAACGACTGATTGTCAGCGTCGCTCGCTCGGCTCGGCCCAGCCGACTCGGCTGGGCCACACGTCCGTCCGTCCGCCGTACGTCCAGTGACCCCGTCGTCCCCCCGTCTACCCGGCGCAAGTGGGCTAATTCCGCCAATCGCACGTTCGCATTTATTCTCGCCCCCCTAAGGCACCCAGGTAGACGCGGCGCAAATCCGTGTTCATCTGACATAACAGCGTATGTCACATGGGAAACCCATAGTAGGATACGCTGTTATGTCAGATGACTACGGAAATGGATATCGGCCGAGTGAGGTTAGGTTTCATGTCCAGTTTGTGATTCAACGTATTTTCCCGCAAATAGAACAGTCTATTACTTCCTTTACCTCCTGACTGTCCTGACTTGAGAGATGCACTTTTTGAAGCAGTTGAGTTTCCCTTTCTTACACACTAAATGTTCTATGGTGAAATCTTGTTGGTATGCTACGAAGAAATTTTGTTCTTCGTATGCTACAAGCAGCATTTCTGGTTTGTGTTGTAATACAAATCAAGTTTCTTGATTTGTATTGTAAAACGTATCAGGTCTGTTCCTTTTCTTTTGCTCTATAATTTACGGCGAGATCTCATCGTAAGGAGGCGACTACAGCTTCAGTACAGTACGAATCTGACATGACTGTCTGAAAATATTGGTAGTTTACAAACACAATGCAGAGTTCATACGTATGTTATGAATCATCACTTCTAGGCTTGGACTTAAACAAAAAAAAAAGGTATAAGTTTATCTTGTTATTCATGTTAACCAAAAGAGAGCGCCAGTTTCTAGTGTTAGATACTTAGTCAACGGCAGATGCTAACATAAGCAAGTAACAAGTTTTAGCATAACTTGGACAAAGCCCCATTTTAATGACTTACAACGGAACGATGTAGAATGAGACTCAAAACGATGGCTACATGAAAATTCTGATGTGTCTATCTTCTGGCAGCTTGGTTCCTAAGTCAAGTGTTAAAGGTTAGGGGCCGATGCAAACTTCTTTGGTGGCCGAAACAAACACTTTGTCATTTGTTTAACTACCTCGCATTCGCTCAAAATCATCGGTACAAGCCACTTTGATTCTAATCTTGCCATATTTTAATGGCAACATTGTAACCAAAGTGTATTTTTTTTAAGTCGCGACTCCCGAATTCTTTTTTCAAACTTTTTGTTTGGTTCCTGTCTGCGCCTTGTCCCATGCCTTCTCTCCCCCGAGCCCCTTGATGCCAGACGCCTGTAGCGCTCCTGGTGGGCGTTAGTGAAACTACTAGTGCTGCTTGTTGTATTAATGACTTGTGTACGACTTGAATCGGTTCAATCAACGTAAAGCTTCTAATTGTGTGAACCTAGATGATCACTAGCTAGTCATTCTTTTAAGTAAATCCATGTGGACTTTTGTTTAGGATTTTATTTGAAGAAAGTTCCATCGTTTGGTTTGGCTCTGCTGACACCGTCACACTAAATTACTATGTACTATTTTGTGCACAACCTTTGCACAAAGTTGTGCATGCGTTTCAATATGCACGAATTTTATGCGCTACAACGCACACTTTCGTGCGTAGTAACGCACAAATTCGTGCATTTCAAAACGTATGCACAACTTTGTGCGAATCTTGCGCACAAAAAAGTACATAGTAATTTAGTGTGGTGGTTCCAGTTCCATGGTTGCTGAGCGCCGTTCTCTCTGAGATAGTTTTTACTAGAAAAGATCTTTGAACTTTTATCACCATGGTCAACAAGCGGCAGGACTCGAATCAAAGTGGCGGAAACAACAATCTTCCATGCATGCAAGATGCCTAACCTAACTTGTGACAAACTGTTTATTTTGGCCATCAAATGTGAATGCCATTGGGCCCCTCCTAACCTAAACACAATGGTTGGATTGATGGCTGGTTGGAAGAAGAAGATAAACAACATAGGAATTACCTTATCACTGTTGGCCCCATTCCATGTGAGTAAATAGAGTTTTGTGTTTTATTGTTAACCAAGCTTCAGTGGGAGCAAAGGTCTTCGAAACTAACGTAAATCTGTGCAGAATGTCACCACCGTAGAAATGTATGCCAGGGTACATATTGAACATGGTTTGCATGGATGAAAGAGTAAAGAGAAAATGATTTGTGCCATATATTATATTTTGATGAGTAAATATAATAAGGGTAAGCAAATTTTTATAAATGAAAAATTATCATGGTTCACGAATGGCTTCCATTTCTACGGGGAGCAAGCAGATTCATAATTGGGATTCGTAAAGTACAGTTAGCATTTCTTTACGGAGAAGGTTCACAGTAACATATGAGACCCTTCATTCGTATTATGTTTGCGCAGCAAGTACCGTAAGATACCATAATGTTTATTCGTATTACGAATAGATTTCACCGTAGAACATTTAGTGTGTAGGGTGCATTATAGTAGCCTTCTTTCGCACGCAGCACAAACAGTGAGGAACCTTCTCCCGAGGCACCAATTATTTTCTTCTTTGATGACGCGTCGTATTGGCGATTCTCTGAACCCTGAAGCGGAAGTCGAGAAGATAAAAAGAAGTCCCTATTCTGCACACATTAAGATGACCCCCTTCCAGGTGCGTTCACGCGCATGTCACGTTGGGGGCGTAGCGGACGCGATAAAAACCTGCTAGATTTATTCGCAAAACACAAGAATCTAGGAGGTTTTAGTCGTGTCCGCTACGCCACGCTACCCAACCCGACAAAGCGTGAACGCACCTTCACTCCTTTACTCATCATTACTCTATTTGTCTCCGCCAACTCCCACTGAAAACCACTTGACTACGCCAGGTTCCGTCACTTCCGGTTCGGCATTCAAAGCAACACTCCATTGCCAGTCGCAACATTCACCTGTGTTGTACGCGCTGCGTCAACACTAAACCCTCAAAGGTGGGAAATTAGGCGGCCTTGGGGTCAGGGAAAAATCTTCACTTTTATGTGGTGAGTATCAAAATTCTCACCTCTCTGGCGGTGAGCATGAGAATATTTACGGAAGTCATGCGTAAATTTGGTGAGTTTTGCTCCTCGCCTAAAATCGGGTAGAAATATTTCTTACCAAAATTTGGGCCGGGTTCCCCCCTCCCCCTTTTCATTTTTTAGTGAAGATCTTAAGCGGCAACTTTAGTACTTGGTGGGCCCTAAAAAATGGAGATAACATCAGTAGTGATAATGACAACCAATACATTCTAATTTACCGATTCAATAAGGGGAAAAGAAGCGTGAGTACAATGGACACTTCTAAAAGCATCTTGAGCTGAGTGAAAAAGAAGAACATCATCCGGAAACAGATGGCTAATATCTGTTGATGATGAGTGTTCATTCTCAATCGCAATATTCACGGAGGCTTTATAATGTCAATGAATATGGTTTAAACCTGCTCATGTTCACAGTAAGAAGTACGTAGCATCGCTCCGTAATGCGAAGTAAACGAAGGCATTGTAAAATCTACAAAGAGATGCTTTGTATTATGAAGCAAAATCCTTCGAAATACGACGCATTTCTTCGTAAGAGGAGGCAATTCTACAATGCCTTCATTTTCTCCATAGTTATGAAGCAGATTCTTCGTAGTCGTTTTAGACAGCCCCCGACCAGGCCTATTTCTTTTACTGTTTCCGGTATTCTTGCTCGTCACTTCAGGCCCTGCTAGGGGTGTACCCGAGGATTCCCTGACTCCAGATTGTGGGATTGTCTCATCCCGGCGTTTACTCACACATTTAAAGTTTGCGTAGTAATATGCACGAGGTGATGCATGATTTTTTTTAAACATGCGTGACGTTTTGCATTAAATTGTGCTCATTCATACATTTTTACGCATCACATTACACTATAAATGTCTAACAATGAAATTTGGCATATGTTATTCGTATATTACAGTGAATTCGGCGCAAGCATAATAGGAAGCAATATTTCTTGGTAACACGAATCTATTTTGCTTTTTCATTGTAAGATGCAAAGAAAAACCTTCTTAATATGAAGAAGAACCACCTCCGTATTATGCTTGCGTCATTTCCTTCGTATTATGGGAAATTTGTTCGTAGGACCTTTAGAGTGTATTCAAAGTCATGCCCGCACGTCCACTAAAGGGCGTGTTAAAACGTGAGTCCCAGGTTCTGCGTGCACTGAGAATGAAAGACTCTTTGATCAATACCCAAGTTTGAGATAGATACATGGTAGGTGTACGCCAGACCGTGTCTTGTCGTAACAGGCTACGCGAAGCTGCGCCAGTTACGACAATCCACGCCTGGCGATTGCACCTACCTTGGCAAGGCATGTGCCAACTAAACTAAAGCAAAATGTGAACAGAAAAATCTGGAGCGTTAATACCAACCGACGGTGCGAATTTGAAACTTTGCCGCTCCTTCTCCGAAGTTTGTTTTTCCTTTTCCCTCTCCTCCCCGAATTCGAACCGGTATCTTTTGATTGAGAGACGGGCACGTTACCACTGTGCCACCACGTCACCTGTGGGTCTAGGACACCCACACCTGGTCACTCTCTGCGTCTCTAAATCAGGAAAATGCTCCCAGCGTTCCTTGAGGTCTCATGAATCTGAAAATAACGAAACCAGTCGCAACATACTTTCTGACACGTAAACATTTCAATTGATCTGAATTTGTCGAAGATTTGCGTATGGTACTAGTTACTGAACAGTTTCGTAAAATTTAGCTAAATTATTAACAAGACGTCTGGTAAATGTCACAACACCTGATCTGGTTACTGCAACTGATCATCTGATAAGAGTTACTAGGATTCTCGTATCTGTTACTTATGCTCGTTTAACTAAGATTGGTCTGGTACTTGCAACGAGACTTTTTTTCACTGTGGCCTGCGGCGCTCCCTGCTTGCCTTCGGCAAGCTGTTTTATGGTTTGTTTAGGCAATGAGTAGTGTACCACGTGATTAAGGGGCCAAGTAGATTATGTCAGAAAATTCGGGTAGTAGTAGTGGGAAGTAGCCCCTACGCGGTTGTCGGGGGTCGACACTGATTTTATTGTCTTAACCCCCTTTCAAAAAAACGAAACTATGAAATGTCTTCGTAATATAAAGTCACTAAACAGTTTCACTTTTCCTGCTGTTTTTATGTTTTGTTCTTTTTCATTGGTATGACGTAATGAATTAAGATACGAAGCTGATATTTTGCTTGTGGCAAGCCAGGAACATACCAAATAACACTGCAAAATCTCGCGCCGATCGGCTGAGCCATTAGGGAGGAGTTGTGCGGACACACAGACACGACACTCACTCACAGACGGTCAAAACTCTCTAACCCCAGTGGAGTAACTGGCTTTGGTAATCGCTGAGCCAATAATTTATCACCCAAATTAGGGCACTCAGGGTGCGGAAGGTTCCCTCACCCAAATTTGGGTGATAAAGGGCGTATTCTTCCTATTTAGGTACATTGTATTACCACTGAAATTTGGGCGATAAAGAATACCAGGCTCAAAAGTCTTGATTCTGAATCTTTGATGCATAGTGTGCGTGGTTCCTTCGGATGCTCCACAACACCCACTGTGCTCACCGCCCTATGTTCCAGGCGTGATGGAGTCGCTCCCAGACGACCAACTGCTACTGGTGCTGGGCTTCCTGCGCCCCGGGGAGCTGCTGTTGGCCCGCAGCGTGTGCCGGCGGTGGAGAGACCTGGCCTTGGATCCTCGTCTCTGGGAGAACAAGAGCGTCGGTGTCGCAACCCCTGCCGTTGAAGAGTAAGTCGATTTTCAATGTGCGTGCATCTCCAACTTTGTGAAGCACAATGGCATTTGAAGTGTGAACACCACTGCCAAATCAAAGGTATAAAGATTATGCTGCAACAGGTCGTGAACCGAGGGGGCTACCACTCAAGAAATCATGTGTCCCCTTGAGCGCCAGAATCTCTGGAAATCGGAAATCTTCCCCCCAAAAAGGCAAAAAACAAGCAAATTTTGGGCGTAAAATCGGTCGAAATCTTGCGAAATCCGACGAATTCTCTTCCCTTTAGAAATCTTGTGTCCCCAAACATACTACGTGGTTGCCCCCTCGTCGTGAACGATTCACGCCCTTAGAGGTGTCGTGAATGAGAATAGGTTTTGAGCAAAATTTTGATACCCTCACAAAGGCACCACCGTATCAAGCCCATTAAGGGCGTGAAAGACTGGCTTCGACACGGGCACTACTTTCCAAGGTCTGCAAGGACCGTCCTAGTCGAAAGCGTCTGTTTCACTCACATGGCTCACACCAATCAGTGAAATCAGCGAAGTCATGGAAAAAGTCACGCTGAGAATGAAAGGCGAAGCATAATTTATCACCCAAATTTGGGTGAGAATCATTTTATCGCCTAGATGTAGTCGAGGAGAGTAAGGTTTCCCCTACCCATATTATGGCGATGAAGGGTGTATCAGCTACCCATATAGTTACATAGTATGTATTTGAAATGTGGGTGAGGAAAGCTTCCTCACCAAAATTTGGGAGATAAAACGATTTTCATTCAAATTTGGATGATAAAGAAAACCTCACCCTATTGTTAAGTCTTTATTCTGCTTCTTCCATTCTCAGAGCAGGAAAAATGAAAAGGGTGCTGAAAGTCCTGAAAAGTCAGGGAAATTTGATTGTAGTCAGGGGATATTTGGAAAGTTGGTCAAATCATGGATTGGATGGGTAGGGGCTGCATGCGTTTACTGAAAATTCAGTGGAAAGACTATGGGCCAAAATATGGCGATACAAAAAGTCTTGCCAAGTTTTGGTCAGACCCGAGAGTCTCGCCATGAGTCGGCGAGACTCTTTTGTCTGACCACGTTACTGGCCGCACGGACCGTATTGACTGGGTTCAGAAGTCTGACCTCATTGCGGTCAGACCGAAAAGTCTCGCCATTTTGAGGCGAGACATTTTTGTCTAATCAAATTTTGGGGAGACTTTCAGGTCTGACCAAACCTTGGCGTGACTTTTTGTCGCGCCTCTGAAGTAACGAGAAGCCTGACCTTTGGATTTATAGTGTTTGGCTCTGTGAATGCAGTTCAAGTTTTCAAAAGTCAGGGAAAATGACAATTATTACTCTGGATATAAGGAACAAGTCAGAAATAACGAAAAAGGGAAACCGGTGTGAACCCTGTAAAACGTAAATTTTACGTTTTGCGAAGCATTTTGGGCAACGAATGCAATGTCGTAATTCATGATCCAATTATTGGAAGACAAACTTGTTAGTGTGTACTTTTTACATTTTCAAAATATCTTGTCAGATTTTCACGTTGAAAGAGATTTCTGTGACATGTTTATCTTACGCTCCACGATTTCAGTCAATTAATGAGGTGCAAACTGTTGCTGCAAACTTCGACTTTTCCTCCTTAGGTTATGCCAAGGGTCAGTGCGGGTAAAAATCAAACACTTTTTTTTGGACCCCCCTCCTCTTTTCACCAAAAACTGCTGGTGCGCTACATGATCGCGTAAGCATAAGGAAAACTTGAAACAGGAATCTAGTCAGCCTAGTCTTCAAGTTGATTTTAAGTTGAGGTGTACGACCTTTCCCTACGCCGGAGTTGTTTTGTTCTTCCCTGCACCGACCCTTATGGTTCTGTATATTTCATTGAATTGAAAGCGTCTTATTTTTTTATTTTTTCAGTGAAATACCGGAAGCTCTTCTCGCTGCCATCATCAGACTGGCCCCTTGCATCGGGACGCTTGCATTGGGAAGTCTGGGAATCATAAGCAAGCGACGTTGTCTTCTTCTCGCCTCCGCTAGCTGTGCTGTCACGGAACTCTACGTAAGATTCTGTCCCACGGACTCAATCCTGGGCGCTTTGCTGCTCCGCAGGTACGTGTGTTGAACCATCGAGAGGGCGTACACTCTTATCCTTGAATGGACTTTTTATTAATATTCATTAAAGTTTGTGCACATTAAGGTGAGGTGTGGGTGAAAGTACTATCTCCTTAACTTTTAGATCTAGTAGGTCCAACTTTTGCAGTGATAATGGATCTATCTAGAAACAAGACAAACTGAAGTAGCACCAGTATCCATCAAGCTGTTCCAAACATTCAGGCCATTTTCATCAAATTTAGTCGCTTAAGCCAAATTGATTCTTCGCAACAGATTTTGTCATAAAAGCCTATCTTAGGCTTCTTTTCTTAATGACCTATTTAACAAAGTTAAATAACGTTTTAGTGATAAAAGTCACCATAAAAAAAATAAAAAAAAATTAAATTTTTTTTAAAATGTAACAAAAATGACATTTTTTTACCTAAAAATATTTTTCTTCCCCAAACTATGATTGATATCGCCAATATCGCTATGTTACTTTGTGGACAACAATCCAAGGAAGTTCAGGAAAAAAAATGAGGCCAATCAGTCAAAAACTGTAGCGAAGAATCCCTTTTGAGTGCAACAACTTGTTGAGAGTTCACGACAACTGACAACTATGTTCGTACAAGTTAGATGTTTGACAAGTCTTCAACCTCAACTAAAAAGGGGTAATACTTTTATGTTGAGTTCAGAATTCGTCTGGAACCATTCATGCAAATTGATATTACATTAGCATTATCAGCTGTTTTTTTTTAGGCACGAAGTAGCCTTATAGCCTCACCGGGGTTGGTTTTTTTTTTTTTTTTTTAATAATTTATGGTCAGTCTGGCCCCTTATGCAAATCCGAAATTTTCTATACGATTTTGATGAGATTTGGCAGAGTGGTAGAACTTTGTACCCTGATTTCAGTGGTGAAATGTGGTTGAAAAGTGTAGGGCCAATTTTGAGAAATTTTGAGTTGAAATCGCCGTTTCCATGGCAAAACTCGACTCGTCAGCGAAAAACAGAGGGAGAGGGGGGAGCCGAGCCACCGGAAATGGAAATGGAAGCGCTCCTTTTCGCCTCTGTACAGCTTACACCAAAAACGCTCGCTCCCTTGAAAAAGCGCGTTCGAATCAAAATTGTCTTTTACTGCAGCTAGAAGAGCTCCAACAATGGTATAGACGTTGTTTTCGAACGTGGCCATTTGGATCGGCCGGTCGGTCGGTGATTGTTGGCCAGAGTGTCCCGCGCCGCTGCGCGCAGGCCCTGTTGTTTTCAGAAATACCAACCCTAAATTTTCCAAACTCTTTGAATCGGAGTGAAATAGGACATTAAACTGCGTGCCCGTGCAAATGCATTTGTGAAAAACTATCCCTAACTTAGTTTGAGTGTGACTATAAGTCCCTTTTCGAAAACAGTGGGCGTGTAGCTGCACCTTGTAGCGAGGTTTGATGGTACTTCTGAATCTAAGACGAAACGATGTGGACACGGGGGCTGTGCTTTTTTCTAACCTTAATGCTGGGTGAACTGGACTATTTTACTGCACGTTTCTGTGAATAACTTGTCCTTCAGGTATTATGAGACTGTCTTAAATGTCTGTTTTTGACACAAATTGATACGCAGCTGGTCTTTACGTAAGTTTTAGTATTATTTATACTGGTCTGACAAACATAAACAGAACTAAACACAACGCAGTCGTAGCCTTAGCTATCTTTGTTAAACCAGAACATAAATATAAAATTAACTTCGTGACTACCAGGATTTCTTGAAATCGTATTTTTTCACCCTCACCTCACCTTAATAGAAATTCGTTAAGAAGCTCAACAGATCTGTCATGACTCAATTGATGGAATAGTGTTTAAAACAGATAAAAATGTTAATGCTCATGCACAAACGTCTTCACGTTATTGAATATAAACTCAGTGCGAGCCTGAAGGCGTTCTCCTCGCATTCACGGCGCGCTGGGATGACGAGCAGGGATCTCCGTTCAGCGTGCGGAAAGTCGCAGAATTTCACTCTCAGTCCCATATGGACTTTTATGTCTCTTGCTTATGGAGCTTTTTGAGCAAACGTAAATTATACTATTATCTCTTTAGCTATGCACAATTTTGATCGTTTTTAAGATGAAATTGTCAATAGTTCATGTTGAAATCAGAAAGTACATTGCAATTGACAAAAAGTTAGGTTTAATGGACTAAATACCCTATATAATGGACAAAAACGTGCAAAGCTAAAGAGAAAATAGTACATATTACGTTTGCACAAAAAACTTTTTGGCAAGAGATAAAAAGTCAATACGGGTCTGAGTGTGTTCATAAAGAAGAGACTTTGTTATGGAAGTCCCAGCAAGTTTATAATATACGCGCTCCGCTACTTATCCGTTTGTTCGCACACAGCTTTGTACGCAAGAAACTGAAAATCCCATCTTCCTTCACCATTGCGTTTTAGTCTTATAAAGTCTCAATTAAGTCAAGTCTAAAAATGAGGCGTCCGATTTTTGCCACCTTAAGTACCGCTGAAAAGGGTCAATAAGGATGGTTGGCGGTGCCACTTTGCGGGGAAACTTACTTCGTCCAGGGGCTTAGTTGAAGGCCACAAACTCACTCTGACCACCAATTACTCATGCGTTTGGAATGATTCAAAAAGTGACCCCACAATTGATGTTTTACCTTACGCTACACTTGATGATCTACCGTCAAATTGTGTTCTCTTTGCAGGTTTGCGTCTCTAGGAAAATTGAAAGCGTTGCACGTGTGCGTCGACTACTGTCACGACGTGCCTTTAGACAGAAGCAGGATCCAAGCCTTCTTCCGACAACTTCTGCACACCGAAGGTTAGTCGGTCAAATTGCCAAAGCCTTTAATTTACGTTGGAACACGTCAAAAGAGCGCAACAGTCTAACTAACGGTTCTGTGAGATGTTAGAAGTGGTGAGTTTCTAACTTGAGATTAGTTTCTCCTTTAGTCATGCTTTATGTTTATTATCATCAAGGACACACAGCAAATCCAAGTGTAGGACATGTCGACACTTGTAGGCGTTGACCAGTTTGTCCTACGCTTGCAAGTGTCGATCAGTTTTGTCCGACGCTTTGAAGTGTCGACCATACAGTGTCCGACACCTGCAAGTGTCGACCACAGCATGTCCTACGGCAAACTACGCTTAGGACATGCTCACTGCAGAAAAAAAAAGGGACATTTTTACCGTTAATTTATTGCCAGAACTTTCCGTGATTTGAGACCCAGGATTTTCCGTGATTTGAAACACGAAAATTTCCGTGATCTCAGAACCAGGGTTTTTCCGTTGTTTGAAACCCAGAGATTTTCATACTTTGCACAGGGTGTTGAAAGGCCCAGCTGTGGTGTGGTGAATTTTTTTTTGTTTGCCTTGACAAGACAAATCCATTTCCGCAAGTAAATGGTTTTTTGTTTTTTTTACAAGTTTGAAGTTCACTTTGCAAAGTCTTCCGGTGCTCATGGCCTTTCAACGCCCTGTGCTAAGTACGGAGATTTCTGGGTTCCAAACAACGGAAAAAGCCTGGTTCTGAAAATCCTGTGTCTCAAATCACGGAAAATCCTGTGCCTCAAATCACGGAAAGTTCTTATTAACGGTGAAAATGTCCCTTTTTTCTGCAGTGCTGTGGTCGACACTTCAAAGCGTTGCACACTGTGTGGTCGACACTTCTAACCGTCGGACAAAACTGGTTGACACTTGGAAACGTAGGACAAACTGGTCAACGCCTGCAGGTGTCGACCTGTGCTACACTTGGATTTGCAGTGCATTGATATAGGAGTGTTGGTTTGCCATTGTTGTGCTGTGATTTTCGTTTTTCATTGGCGAGCGATAGCGAGCTCGCTGTGATTGAAGTGCCCCGAAAAGCGAATGGTCGTGTGTCTGTCTGTGAGTCCGTTTGTACTACCAACGATTCTCAGCGCCTACACAGCCTAAAGTAACAAAATTTTGCACTTGACTTCACCTCAGTTTCTCCCAACACGAGTTTGTTTCAAATCATTGTTAAGCATCGTTTAAAATTTTCAAAACATCTTTTTGAATCAGGTTATTAGCGTTATTTGGTTCGTTACAGTGCACCGCTGTACCAATTTTTCAAACCCGCAGCCGAGTCCTAAATACGGCAGTTTCGCAAATAAAACAAAAGACAGAGCAGAATGGTTACAAGATGGGTTTTGTGACAGTTTTTTAACAATTGAGAATGGTTGAAACAGCTCTGGAGTGTCTACTCAGTGACATGCCGAAAATGAAAGTGAAAATGATTACGCGTTTCGGCCCCCTCCCTCCCACCCACCAGTGGGGAATATTTCTCCAGATCAGTTGATTAGTGCAGTGTGCTTGAGAATGGCAAGAGGAATGATAACCTTTCCAACTTTGTGAATCGAGTTGTTTCTTTTTCTCAGGACATCATTGCTGGTTGTTTACTAATTTAATCTCAATAGAGAAATAAAATATTAGTGTAAAGAAAAAGCAATATTGGGAAAAAGATCGATGCTGACTCTTGGCATCACTCTGGCGTTAAAAATTATAACATACTGTGAGGTTGCTTCGGTTCTAACCTCAATTTATTTTAAGATAAACGTTTGGTTGAGTGAGTAAATCGCATACTGCGTTTGACATTGACAATAGATGTAAATAGGTGATTCTGATTTTGAGCTTCGATAGAGTGGGTCATTTGATTTGATGAGACGATTCATTCAACAGCTTGTTCGATCAGATGTGACACCTTCAAACAAAGTGACAAAAGTCACATTTTTCATGACGTCACATTTGTTGAATAACAGTGAACCATTCCTTGTGTCTTCGTTTCACAGGACTGGCGTACATGACTGTCCTGTTCAGTGGTGAGAGCGACCCGTTTAGGGACGTGCCTGTCCTTCCACTGTCCCATGCGCGCCAGGTCCCAGTGCAGGCGCCGCCAAGCGTGGAATGCTTCCGCTGGATGACTGCCATCTGCCCGCCGCACCTGCCGCAGTACCTGCAGTGGCAAGCCGCCACGCTGGAGGTGAGTGCAACCCTACAAACGTTGCAGTGCCCGCTGTGATAATTTAATCGATATTCGCTCGAAACGGCGCCTTCTGAAAGAATAATGTTTACTGCCAGTGCTGTTTCAAGGGAATCTTAAACGTACACAATGATCCAGAAACTATTCTTAATGCACTAACGTGAGGAACTGTCTCTTATTTAAAAAATGTTCGGACTGAATTGTTAGGTTTTTCAAATCAATTTTAATGAAAAATAAAATCAAGCATGGAAAACTCAGTACTTAGAAATTACGAACAGCTCTCCAAGTCCCGCATGCCCTGCACGGTGCGAAGCATTGCTATTCGGAATAAGTTGAAAACAAAGGCATTGTAAAATCTGCAAAGAAACGCTTTGTATCATGAAGCAAAACCCTTCGTAATTCGAACAGAGTTCACACTGGTCAGGGAAATGAGGGAAGTCACGAAAAAACCAGGGGGGGGCATAAAAGGTGGTGGAAGTCAGGGAAAACTACAATCGGGTCAGGGAACACTTAAAAAGTAAGCGTGATTCAGGTCAACTTTTCGAATTTATGTCTTGTGTGTTGCGTGTTTTTCAACAGCACAAAGATCTCATATTCTACGCATTTAGACATCCTGAATCCTTATTTACAGCGTAAGGAACTTTTTCTGGAGTGCGTTTAAAACTTCTTTAAGCCAGGGAAAGTCTGAAATTTTTACTGTAGAAATCTGAGAAAGGTCAGCGAAAAACGTAAATGGAAAACCGGTGTGAACCCTGTTTAAGCATTTCTTCATCAGACGAAGCAATGCCACAATGCCTTCATTTCCCTCCACTTGATGAACCAGAAGCATGTAAGAGTGTGTATAATGTGTGGCCTTGGTCGTGCAGACCGTGGACATCTGGACGGACTTCCCCGGCATGACGTCGCTGCTGGCCGCGGCGCCGCGCCTGGAGGCGGTGGGCGTCCCCCTGGCGGCGGACCTGCCCGCGCTGCTGCGCTGCCCGGCCCTGCGCGCGCTCAAGGTGGTGGTCGACCTGAGCGAGGCCACGAAGCCCCACCTGTTCGGATTGCGTGCCCTGCTGGCCGCGGCGGCCCCGCGCCTCGAGGACGTGGTGCTCGCGTTCCCCGAGGACGAGCACCGCGCCGAGGCCTTCAACGTCCTGCGGTACCTGGCGGGGTCGGGGGCCGCGGTGGCCGCGCTGCGCAGCCTGGCGGTGTACATGGGAGCCCCGCGCGCGGGCAGCCGCCCCGTGCCGCGCACCGCGCAGCCGCCGCACCTGGGCAGCCTGGCTGCCGTGCTGCGCCGCCTGCCCGGCCTCGTCCGCCTCGCCATCAACGGCGCGCCCTCGCCGGCCTTCCTGGCGGCCCTGGACGGCCATGCCGCGCCCCGCCTGCAGGCGCTCAGCACCGCGGCGCCGCTTGACTGCCACCACCAGTGGGCACACAGCCAGCAGGTCGGTGCCTTGTTTGTCCTGTTGCCTTTGTACCGTGCAATGGTTGACCCTCTCGTAGTCGTTTTTTTCAATTGGTTGCTGGCACTTGTAAATTGAGAGTAACTGTAGTTTCAAAAGATAATGCAATTTAAAAGCTACTTTCTGCCTGCTTCTTAACTGTGAATACCAATGTGCTTGTACACTATGTAACTTGTAATGTAGCTTACTAACATTTAAGGTGGATTTTTCTGTCCCCTCCCAAAAAGTGTTGACGTGATCAAAATTCTAGACGTGTAATGAGCTCCACAGTCGCTAAATGGGACGCGAATCGAACGTGTGACCCCACCAATGGACCGTGAAACGGGGTAATTTCGGGCACCCGGGGTAATTTCGGGCATCTCTGCCCGAAAGCATTCTGATGATGATGCCGTCTAGCGGCGACCTCGGAGGCTTGTCCCGTTGCGCGCATCGCATTCGCCACACTTAAAACCGTCGGATCATTCATCTGGAGACCAAAACAGATCCATTTTTTGTTCCGATTTGGACATGTTTTGAGCATGCTGTGTCAAATTTTCAATCACCTGCGGAAAATAGTATGGTAAATAGGGGCTCAAAACTAAAAAATTGTTACTTTTAGGGGTAATTTCGGGCACTGAAATGGCATGCAAGGGCAAGCAGGGTTGTTCTGAACACTTTGAATTTCGTAGGGCTAGAGTGGTGTAAGCTTCTTCCAGCTCTTCAGAGCTCTTCTGAAAGATGGAGATAATCCCTTAAAAAAGATAATACTCAACTGCCGCAGCAGTCGCTTTGTGTAACTTTGACTATCCAAAAAACGGGCCAAGGCTACATCTGTACTTCTTATGTGTAGTATATGTACACATCCTATCTTAGTGTCAATGATTAGTTCGTGACTAAAATTTTATCATGTTTACCGGGACTTCGACTTGGTGAACGGCCGCATGGCTTGCCTGGTTGCTACGAAATGCAGAGTTTTCCAGAAAGCCCCTGTATCTTCCCAATTGTGCATAAGACTTGCCTCCCATGTTCGTCAGTTTCAAGAGAAAGATCCACGACTCATCTTCGCGTAATATAGTGTGGCCCGAGTTGTATCATTATCAAAAACAAAATAGGATAAAGGTTCAAGGTTAGACGTTCAACAAGAAGCGTCCTAAATAGCTCCACCCCACTCTCCCAAACATCAAACTATTTGTTCCAATCATGACTTCAAATTATGTATAAATGACCACCCCTACCATCCCTCCACATGTACATCCTTAAGAATTTCACATTTTATCACATAAGCTCAAAAGAAAGAGACAATTATTGGTTTTGAGACCAAAATCGGAACGACAAGTCGTTTTTTCCTGAGGTGCCCGAAATTACCCCAAAACACGGGGTAATTTCGGGCACTGCCTTGGGCCCTCCACTGTAAAAACGGTGAGGCGTAGATATCTGGAATTGGCGTCAAATTGAAGCTAAAGGTGGGTAGATGATAAATTTTAACCCTTAGGTCCATGGCAACACCACGACCTTCACAATTTTAAAAATACCTCTCTAAAGTGCCCGAAATTACCCCGTTTCACGGGATTCCTCGTCTGGAGAGCAATCCATTGGTGGGGTCACACGTCCGATTCGAGTCTCGCATCCAGCGACTCTGGAGCTCCAGAGGCGTCCGGGATTTTGGCCGCCTCAATGGTCTTCCGATCCACTGCATTGCAGGTGCGCCTGCTGCTGCAGCGGTACCCGCGGCTGCAGCTCACCGTGGAGGCGGCGCCCTGCGACGAGGAGGCTGCCTGCGCGTTCTGCGAGCAGCACTCCTGCCACTCACACTGCAAGGAGAAGGAGGCCATCGCCGTGTGCAGTCTCTGGTTTGACGAGCACTCCGAGTAGCGGTGTTTGCTGCTTGAATGTTTGTTGGATCACGATGGCCGGGACTGAAGCCGGTCCGTCAATGTTCAGTCGTTTGTGTAACTTCTATACCCTTAAAATTTGTGCAAGTGGAACCTGTACCGTTAAATAAATAGTATACTGTGACACTCTCAAAACCTCCCAAACTATTAAATTTTAGGTTGTTATTTCCTTCTAAAGCTGAAAAGCCTTTGTATGGTTTAAGCGTATAAGAAAAGAAGGTCACCCTCTTCCACCCCATAAATGACCCCACAGTTGTATCATATTATGAAAATTGCACTTCATGTGACCCCAAAGTCGTATCATATTATGAAAATTGCTCTTCATGTTACCCCACCAGTTATATCATAATACACTGGGCGTCAAAATTAGCGTTACACTTCAACTTTCCTTCGCCATTTCAACGGAAATTAAGGTAGGGGCTTCCAATTTGGTTAGAGAGGTACCTCAAGGGGTTGTACACACACCCTTTAAGCATCGAGACCCGAACCCACCCCCGTCCTGCATTTTCCACCCTCCGCGTAAAACCCTGTCAAATTTCGGCTCTTTTCCCATGATCAAAAGGTCGTTCCGGGGGTCGCAGGGGGTTCAAATTTTGTCAGCCGGTTCATTTTGAGCTCCTCTTTCGAACGCGTTAAGAATCAACCCCCTACCTCCACCCGTTCGGGCGCTACAGTAAATTCCACCCCTAGGGGGGGGGGATTTTTTTTTCAAAAAATTCCGAAGGTTGAGGGTTGTAGCGCTTGCCTCTACGGTCACAATGAAACTGTTTCCAAGTCGCTAGCACCCCTGTGAGACCGCCTACTCACTAAACAGTTTCTAGCTGCTTAACTCCTAGTGGTGCAAATTTCGCACTTTCGCAGTGCTAAAATGGACCACTCCTAGAGGTGTTATTTTTGCTCTACAAAGTGCAAAGTATTAAGTCAATAGCACTCCCCAGTGCAAAGGCGGAACCAGGGGTGAAACCCCCGAAAAGTGCTAATTTTACCCCCCATAGAGTGATTTTTACTCTTTGAAGTGCAATTTTATTTCATGACTTCATAACACGTACTAGGTTGGAGTGAGTCATGCTGCTTTTTGCTAACACTTCCCGGGCCATTACTGCAGCGCATGATTCTAAATCAACAAAACTAGTATCATCAAAATTATTGTCTGTTTCACTTTCTGTGTCACTTCTTTGGTCTTCACTGTCATTACTCTCATCCTCATTGTACTTTCATACTCAATACTTTTTCCAACATAAATTTCAAAGAAGACCAAAGAAGTGATACAGAAAGTGAAACAGAAACACTGTACCCTGGGAACATGCATTCACCGTACCTCGGAAACTGTTCAGACATAGAATTCATCATAAATGTAGAATGAAGGCAAAATTTTAAATTTGCGATAGAAACAATTCGATGGCGGAAATAAATACATCTCAACAAGACGAACAAAATATGAAAAGCATGTTATGACCTCAGACTCGAAGTTTGGCAGCAATCGGCGTCAGAAGTTTCTAAAACGGTCCAAAATCGTACTTTTAGAAACTTCTGACGCCGATTGCTGCCAAACTTCGAGTCTGAGGTCATAACATGCTTATCATATTTTGTTCGTCTTGTTGAGATGTATTTATTTCCGCAATCGAATTGTTTCTTTTGCAAATTTAAAATTTTGCCTTCATTCTACATTTATGATGAATTCGATGTCTGAACAGTTTCCGAGGTACGGTGAATGCATGTTCCCAGGGTACAGTGGATTCCGTTCCTTGAGGTACGGTGTCTGCTGTATCCCTGGGTACGGTAAACACCTTCTTTCGATGTACAGGGAAGAGTGGCATTAAGATTAACAGTCGCAACCTTCATTTTTTCTCCCAGTGTAACAAAGAACATTTTCATTGAATTTAATGTTTTGTTCCCTTAATCTCGGCTAGGAAACTCTCGAATGAAGTAACGCAAGAAATTGAATTTTCCTCATTCCCTGCCGTTTTATCATTATGATAGTTTGTCAGAAAATGTGATCATAGCTGAGCGGCTGGGGTATTTTGCGGTGTTATGTTCTTCAGTAATCGGTCGTTTTCGCCAAACCAACAACGTCGTGCCCTTGACGCGCGTGATTCAAACATACGCGCCGCAAAGGAACCAATCAGAGGCGAGAAACTTCGCACTTTTCCCGGGTGAAACATTTTAGCGCTTACAAGTGCACTCACTCACCGACTTAGCACTTTTTGGTCCATTTTCGCACTCAGAAGTGCAAACAAGCGCTGATTGCACCGTCGAGAGTGATTTGATGAGTTCGCACTGGCGTAGGGCGAATTTAGCACTGTCGGTAGTGAAATCTTCAAGGGAACTTTTTAGTGAGTACCCCCGTCAAAATGCCATCCCTAATTTTGTTGAATTCTAGGGATTTAAAATTACCGGTAATTTTCAATCTGGACGGTAAATTACGGTAACATTGGTAATTTACCGTCATTTACGGCAAATAACGGTAAAATTCGATCTAATGTTTATGTGCACTTTTGCACATGAACTGTTAATAATTTGTTTTCAAAGGGAATTTAAGACTAGCGGAGTGTTTTAAAAGGCATATGAAAGTGGTTGAGACACTTTTATTGTCAAATATTCATGCCTTTGAGCGCTCTGAGTAAATTTCTGCTGTAAAAACATCAGGAAGGTTAGGTTAAGTCGAAAATTACCGTAATTTACCGATTTAAGCAGGGTAACTTACCGTAAATTACCGGTATTTTACCCATTCTTACCGGTAAGTTTACGAGGATTTAAATCCCTATGAATTACCGCCAAATTCCTCAAAAAGGGCCCAATTATCGTCGAAAATGGAACAAAACGTTGGGGAATTGTTGATTCGATCGAGCCTGGTCGAAAAATCCGCATGTGCAATGTGCACTGTCAAAAAAGCTTTTACTGAGGGTTGCTACCCCTAACCATTACCACCCCGTTGGGAGGGGGTTGGCGTTATGGCGGCGGGTCGGCGTGGTCACGCCTCGACGAAAGGGGCTTTGAGACAGCTCCAGACCAATTTTGGTGTCAATCGCACAATTTCTTGTCATCTGACATCGAAAAAACCCAATTTTCGTTCAATTTCAACCCCTTTATTGGCGCCCCTGTCTCTACGTAACCCGTAGCCTTAAAAATACGGGACCACGACGGCGAGGAGGGCGCATCCATTCCATAACGCGCCCCCAAAGCGCAACCCCCTCCGACCGAGGGGGCAACCACTCAAGCGACACTCAAGTGTCCACTTGAGCGCCAGAAATCTCTGCAAATCGGAAATCTTCCCCCCAAAAAAGGCAAAACAAGCAAATTTTGAGCGTAAAATCGGTCAAAATATTGCAAAATCCGCAGAAAACTCTTCCTGTAAGAAATCTTGTGTCCCCAAACACACTAAGTGGGTGCCCCCTCGCCTCCGACAAACCCGTGTGGCTGCAGGGGCTGCCAAAGTTGAGCCCCTACTGGAGCGCCGCGCCGGGCCGCCAGCCGCCTGATGGGTAGGCAACCCTACGCGCCCCGGCACGTCGCCGACGTGTCACTGACGCGGCGCGTCGGTTTCAGTCATCACCCGAATTTTGGAAACAATTTTGCCATCAATTTTCTGCGCGAAATTTTGAAACCCTGGCCCCGGACGCGTCCATTTCGGGCGCTGCGGCGCGCGTAGGGCTGCCTACCCATCGGGCGGCTGACCGGGGCACAATGGGATAAATGCAATGGTTTGGAAAAGTTAAAACTTAACCTAATGGTATCACTAAATCACAGGAAACCCCTGCTTTTCGAAAGAAGACCTAATTTAGCATCGTTCTGGACGGTTTGGGGCATTGTCAATCAAATGCTCTGTTGCCCACGTCAAATTAAAGAAAAGTGTCCCATTGTTCCCCCACCTTCCCTTAAAGTCAGTAAGATGCTGAGAGTGCGAAGTAGTTCCTTTAATACTCTTCAACAAACCTTTAATGTATATACCTCGCACGCAGTTCAGGAGTGTCAGTCCCCTTCGCAGCGAGGGGGACGCGGCGACATGATTGGTGGTTTGCATTGGGCGCCGGCCAGGCGGGCCATTGCATGCCACGTGGTGGGTAGAGTTTTAGGCGAGGCGGATACCAAAACTCGACATGATACAAATAGCTCAGGTTCTTTATTTCAGAATAGATAAAACTTCATGTCACTAGCTTCAGTGTGAGTCCTAAAGGAGACGACAGGAGTCCAGAAACAAGAGCAATCGCGAATCCCTGTATCACTAGCCCATCACAGTTCTTGAGAGACCACTAGGTGTTGTTGCTGCAGCTCTGGTCGGGCCCCCCAAGCCGCACCGCCCTGGCGCTCCGGAGCACTTCAAGAGGCGTCACGGGGGCTGATACCGCGCCCGACGCAAGCTTCAGACCGCGCCGCACTGCTACACATTGTCATAAACATTGGCCGGATCCCCGAGAAGTCAGCCCCCATCGCACACTTGGTTCCGCGCACAGAACGAGCCATGCGCGGCTACTGAAGGAAGTGTAATCAGTACACGTGGACGCGGTGGCAGCCACAGAACTAGAGGCGCGTGACGAGCACGTCCGGGACGTCGAGAGCGTCGTCCGCGGCTGGGTGCGCGATGGGCGGCGGTGTGGAGTGGCGGCGGCCCAGCGCCTCGGCCTCCTCCACCGAGTCGGGCAGCTTCTCGTCGCCCACGTCGGGGAAAGCCAGGGCGAGCAGCCCGCTGAGCAGCGCCGCAGCGCCGAACACGAGCATGGGCAGCGCGTCCAGGACCTCGCCGAGCAGGGGCGTCTGCGGCGCCAGCACCGAGCCCACGCGGCCCATCGTGGCGCACGCCGCGAACACCGTGGCGCGCACCGCCGTGGGGAACAGCTCAGCCGATAGCACGTACACCACCGTGAAGGAGATGGTCACGCACAGCTTGGCCAGCAGCACTGCCGCCGTGCGCGCCCACGCTGCACAGAGGAGGCACGTTAGACACGACCAAGAGGGCTGCACAGGTCGCTCGGGAACCGGGGTAGGAATGGTACCCACAACCAAACAATAGGTACGGCGACAGTTTGCATTTATGACTAAAAATCCAATAGCAGCTAAAGCCAAGGGAACAACCTTGCCTTAGTCTGCAAAGTGTACCAAAGTTTTGTTCCCATGTGTACAAAGTCAAAATTCCGCTTCCCTAAGTTTTGTTGTTTTAGAAGGCCTCTAAAAGCAAAACTTACGGAAGCGTTATTTGGAATCGGTCTATTTGGGAACAAAACTACGGCACACTTCGCACACCGAGCAAAAACTGTTCCCTTGGTTTTAGCTGCTATAGTTTTCGAGTTTCGGTCACAGATGCAAGCTGTCACCGTAACGGCCTAGTTTTCTTCCGTGTAGGGGACGCTCTAACTGTCTGTGAACAATTTCGTACGTGGTATCACACAACTTTCAACATGTAAAATTTAACGTGCTAATTTGTATGTAGAACCACACAAATGTGTACGAAAAGCACACTTTCAGTCCCATATGGACTTTTTTTTCTCTTGCTCATAAAGTTATTGAGCAGACGTTAATTGAACTATTTTCTCTCTTGCTGTGCACAATTATGACCGTCTTGAAGATAGAATTGTGAAGAGAACATGTCGAAATCAAAAAGTCAATTGCAATTGACGAAAAGTCAGGTTCAGGTTAGGTACTCTTTACACCCCAGTCTATAATAAACAAAAGCGTGCGAAGCTAAGAGAAAATCGTGCATATTATGTTCGCTCAAAAAACTTTTTAGCGAGAGATGAACATTCAGTACGAGTCTGAGAGTGCACGTGTGCCCAATATTGTGTGAGACCACGTACAACAATTGTACAAAGGAATTCAGTGTGCACAATGACAGAAGAATAGCACACTTCAGGTAGTTTCCTTCCCGAATTGGGGAAGTCGCAAACCTGTTTTGGGTGTGAAACAAGAACGGGGAACAAGTTCAGCCTATTTTAGGAGCAAGTCTACCCCGTCTCGCACCTAAGCTAAATGTCGAAGGCTTGAGTGAATTTTCAAAGTTGTCCAAATTAACATTGATTTACAGGAATGGATTGGTCTTCGCAAGACAAACGTCAACACATGTCGTCCGTTTGGATGGGAAATAAATAAGTTGTTAAACTTCTAAACTTGCCAAACGGCCAAAAAGGACCAGTGTTTGGTACAGTTGAAGTCAAGTAAATACTTCATTCCCATTTAAACCTAAGACATGTGTTGACATCTTTTGTTTATATTGTCAAAATGGCATGGGGGAAGCGCTACCCGTTTTGGCGAAAATCCTACCCGTTCTTGTTTTACATCCAAATTAGTGAAAATTTCATCCGAAACAGGTTTTATTTTTCTGTCAGTGCACCATCCCTGAGCTGCACTGGCTGGAGCGGGAGACGTACCTGAGGGCAGGAAGTGGTAGGCGAAGCACCAGACGGCCGCCAGCACGAAGGAGCCACTCAGGCTGGCGCGCCGCCCGAACGCCGTCATGAGCTTGGCGCTAAGCAGCGCGCCAGGAATCTCGATGAGGACCACCAGGATGAAGTTGAGATAGTGGTTGCCGCCCATGGTCACCGAGTTGATGGACAGGCCGTCGTACACGAACATAATGGCCACCCTGGAACGTGGAAAACCGCGTGTAAGTAGTGGTCTTCCGACCGCGTGACGGGGCACAGGGGAACAGAAGACCGGCGCAGGCGGCTAAAACTGGCGGCGCGTTTTGAGCTCCAGAGCTAAATGGGACTCGAACCAAACGTGTGGCCCCAGCAATTAATTGATCTCGGAACGAAGAATCCACAAATGGGGTCACACGTTCGGTACGTGTCCCACACACTGTGTTTCCGTCGAATTTTGAGCGTAAAACTTGCACGATTTTGAGCGTTCGTGAAATTTGAATGATACTGTGCGTGGAAATGCATACAGTTATGCAAATTCGAACACAGTTTCATGCAAAACGTTGCACAGTGTTACAATCACGCATCGCCACGTACAATATTGTGCATCAACATGTAGCGTGCATTGAGGGAGCTCAGAGCCTTGGCCACCAGCGCCGGTCTTGTGGCCCACTATGCGGCGGTGCGGCGCACTCACCAGGCGAAGCAGCAGTTGAAGAGGCGGAAGGCGAGGACGCGCGACCGCAGCAGCGCCTTCAGCACGCCGAAGATGCCCTGGTCGCTGCCCTCCTGGAACGGGCAAGCAAAAGGGTCAGCGTCCTCGCTCAGTCATCCCACCGTAGACGAAAAAAACATTTTCATCAGCTTTGATCGATGGGCTGCATTCGACAGCTTCAATCGAAACGTCGATACCTGCACAGATAAAACCCTACAAAGAACTGCTCTTTGTAATCCAAATAAAACAGCGGATTCGCACCCTACGAAGGAAATCGATTGAAATACAAACGATTTTGTTTGTAATTGGAGTTCGAAGGCAAAGCTCAGCGCCGCCTTGCCAGGCGTGGTGGCCACCCTCGGAACTACAATGAGTTGTCCGCCTGGACTGTCAAATGACCGGAGAGCAGACGACGCTGCCGACTACATATCTATGATATGACGAACCCTTTATCGCCTGAACTCTCTAAGATTCACTTGAACATAGAACTTAACCCCGGCAAGCGCAGTAGCGTAAAACGCCTAGCAAAGGCACTGAAAACTCTTCTGTACAACTCATTTAGGGTCGACGGTGCTGCCCCTGGCGGACCTTCGAACCCTTATACAAAGAAAAAATCCTTCGCAGGCTGCGAAGAAGTTCTCCGGAGACAACAAAGGATTTTTCCTTTGAATTACAAGCAGAATCTTTTGTGTCACAAACGATTTCCTTCGTAGGCTGCGAAGCCGCTGTTCTCTTTGAATCACAAAGAGCAGTTCTTTGTAGGGTTTTAAGAGTGTGTGCGTACCTGGGCGGCGCCGGAAAGCTCAACCTTCTCGAAGTTGATTTGGGCAGTGGACTCGGAGTGGTTCATCTTGGCGGCCTTCCTCATGATGTTCTGCGCGTCGCGCACGCGGCCCTTGGACACCAGCCATCGCATGGACTCGGGCAGGAACAGCCTGCGGGCGAAGGGCAAGGGACGCACAGGGCTTAGAGGGCTTGTTAAGAATGGTAGAGCGATGGAGCGGATTCACTGTAAACCACCGGTAACCACTTTTAAAATAGCGCCTCGAGCAACCAATTTTGCGTGCTGGAGTAAATGTCAGCGTTTCCTTGAGTAAACGCCAGTAACCACTTTTTAGGCAAAGGCACGTAACTTGAGTGGGAGGTCGTTTCTAGCCCAGACCGGGCCGAGTAGACTATTTGTTTTTCTCGAGGAATTACTAAGCGTCCCCCTCTGTCCCCCGCCTCCCCTTGCCGCTGTTCGTGAGCACTTCGGCTCCCGCCCGGCTTTCCGATCGACTGCCTCCCCCTCCTAGTGCTTACTGCGGGGGCGCGGTTCAGACTCGAGCCACTCGGGTTTCGTGCAGTGCGCGCAGCGTTGATCCCTAACAAGTCTCGTGGTCTCGGGGTGCGCATCCGCGCTCCGGGGTGGAGGGTCGGGGGTTCGCCACCTGTCGCCGACGGGTGAGAGGGGGCGAGCATCAGAGTGAGACCCGAGATGGGAAAGGCCCTAACTCTGAACTAGCTACATGGTAATACTTTTCCTTGTTACGTCAAAAGTGGTTACTGGAGTAGACACATTAGTCTCCTGGAGGGGGAAGATTCTGCCCCACACTACCGACCGAATCAGCTACTCCAGTAACCACCATTGTCTCCTCGCCACCCCCCACCACCTTGCGCCCGGCGGGCTCGGTAATACGTTTGGAAACGTCCTACTTGAGGAATCAAGTGGTAGTGCACATTTTAGGCCACTCGAGGAAATATCAACGTGTTTTTTCGAGTAAAGCAAATGCGTTACTGGTGGTTTACAGTGAAGCGGAATCATTTTTCACGGTAATGGATACCTCAGGGCATTTTAAGACTAGCGTCAAAAAGATGAGACCCAGGACCACCCCCTTCCACCCCCTTAAAGGCCTCAAAGTTGGGTCCAAACGTCAAAATTGCTCTGTTTCGGACGTAGCAAAGGAACGATGTTCAACTTTAAAAAGCTATTTCTCGGATCTGTCACGGACTATGTCTGAGAATGCTTTGAATTCTTTTTAGATTAATCGGTGAAGGACTGCGGCCTGGGCAGGAGTCGTTCATGTTGCAAAGGAGTACAAAGTGGTAGTTTTCTCGGGTGCTGACCTGAAATTTAGTGGTGTTTAAACGGAAAACATTGGTTGTCTCTGAAATAAAATTATGACGTGGAATCAAGATGAAGCCGCTTTGAATAATAATATAATTATCAAGTCTCACAAAACTTAGATAGAGCACCTTTTTCCGACAAAAACAGCCCCCGTGCGGGCCAAAGACCTCCATCGAAAAGTCAGAAAATAATTCACAGCATTCTCAGACAAATTCCGCACTAGATCAAAAATAGGGCGTATCAAATTTGAATTCCTTTCCCATGCCCGAAGAAGTGCAACTTAGACGTTTAAGTTTAACTTTGAGGCCTTCAAGGGAGAAGAAGGGTGTGGCCCTGAGTCAGAGTTTTCCGCCATAATCTTGTAGTGCCCTGAGGTTCCTGATACGTGAAAACAGATTCCACTTTTGTTCTATCGCTCAACCCTGTTATGGAAGGCGGAGGACGGCGGCCAGACGGCGGGCTTACCACATGAGGGGCAGCGAGAGCAGCGCGGCGCTGTAGAGGGCCCGCAGCAGCCAACGCCAGTACGGCAGCGCCCAGGCCACGCCGCCCAGCAGCGCCTGCCCCGCGGCGAACACCACGTGGCTCGCCACGCTCCACGCGCCGCGCGCCGAGGACGGCAGCACCTCCATGCCTGCGGGACAGAACCGTGAGGGTCCCAGTCAGCAAAAACCGTGCAAAAGTACGTGAATTCACGTGCCTGGAATCACCGAGAACGTTCCAGTTTGCACGTTCCTGGACACGTGCAAAAGGTCAAAATACCTAATGCCTGGGAACGTGCTTCGGCAGTACCCGCCAGGAACGTGCGGTCAGCCTGCACGGCGGAGTGTTCCGCGGACGTCCCCGACGGCACTCTGACGGCAGGTCCGCGCAGCGTGCCGTGCACAACGTCCCAGGCACGTTTCTAGGGAGAGCATGAGGGGGAACGAGCCGGCTTGAGGGCCAACTCTTTGCAAAGAAGCACAAGTGCCTGAATGGTATCTCGGCAGTACAATTATGTAAGATCATGTTTTCGGTTTGCAGTCGATTGGTGCGATCAATTCTTCAATCGGACTCATGGTTCTTTTGTTAGAGCAACTTTAAGAAATACTGTTGGAGACTTAAACGCATGGGTAATAGAAGAGGACGTGCATCATACGTTCACTCCTGGACGTCGTTGGCACGCCTTCCACGGAACACGTGACCTACACGTTCCTCGAAGGACGATAACTGCAGGGACATAAGCAGGACGTGCTGCACTGATCCCAGACTTCGAAGGACGTCTTGTGCACGTCCCCGCTAGCATGCCCTGTGCACGTGCGTGAAATCATACTGACGGAATGTAACGTCATCATGCTGTACGTAACTGAGGCTTAGGCACACGTACCGGGCACGTTCCCGATGGCACTCATAACGTGCGGTGCGTGCAAGGGACGTACTTCAAGGAACATACCGGGTTAGGCCGGACACGGACTAGTGCCTGGGTAGTGCTGGATAAGTCAGGCACGAGTTTTGCAGACTGGGGTGGTGGCGGTGGCAGTGCACAGTGGGCTAGACAACCGGTGGAGGCGGCCTAAATCCTGGATGTCTATATAGTTCCAGAGTCGCTAACTGGAGCCCCAACAAAACGTCTGGCCCCGCCAATGGATTCCTCGTTCGGAGAGTAACCCATTGGTGGGTCACACGACGTTCGGTTCGAGTCTTGTTTCGCGATTCAGGAGCTTGAACCGCGTCTAGAGTTTGTGCCGCCTCGCCTGGCCCACTGAGCAGGGGTCGTGTCCGGTTAGTGGTATGCAACATGCTTCTAAACCAAATCAAATCAGGTCACATTCGATTCGGAAACGAAACAATGTTGTTAAATTTCCGAATCAAATAGCTTTGACCAGCTAAAAAGTGCTCAGTTTATCCCCTTTGGCACCCAGTTTGAATCGTTTGTGAATGAGGGCCATTCGATTGGAGGATGTTTTTTCAACCTTCGATTTGGTTCGAGATTGAAAAGGTGCGCGTCGCACACCACTACACGCCCGTTACTCCGTGCTTACCCATGACGAGCGCGGAGCTGCCCATGCCGTCGTAGAACATGGGGTCGATGAACTCGAGCGTGACGTAGAACCAGTAGTTGGGCGAGACGGAGCGCACGATGCCGATGACGCCGGACGCGGCCAGCGATGCGAGCAGCACGGCCTTGCGGCCCAGCCTGTCCGACAGGTAGCCGGACAGCGGCAAACCCAGCGCGCGGCCCACGTTGTTCATCGTGCCGACCAGCGCTAGGTGCCAGTCGCTGCCCGGCAGGCACGGCGTCAGGTCCCACTGCACAACAAGCACAGTGTCAGTGGCGAGGGGCACAGTAGGCCGCAGGACTACTCTTGCGGAGAGCGATTCGTTGGTGGGGTCACTCGTTTGGTTCGAGTCCCATGTGCCGACTCTGAAGCTCAAAACGCGTCAAGAATTCGGGCCGCCTGCGCCGGTCTTCTGGCCCACTGTAGGGTGCCGGCAACGTCAGTGATGAGTGGGGCCGGGAGCAATGCAGCCGGCGCAGACTGAGGGCGCGCGACAAGGGCTCACCTCTGTCATGATGGACAGCTCCTTGTTGGGGTACACCCACTGCGCGCAGGCCTGCGTCACGTTGCTGAAGGCCGCGGCGCTGCAGGCGGTGCTGCCCGCGGTGGGCACGAAGCGGCGGCACGGGTCGGGGGCGCCGTCGGCCAGGGGCACCGCCAGGGGCAGCCACGCCGGCTGCAGCTCGGCGCGCCGCCCGCCCGCCTGGTCGCACTCCGGGACCAGGCACCTGTGCGGCAACAGCGTCACGTATGAGTAGTGGGAGCGTTGCACAACAGTAATGATTTCACCATGAAAATTACACATATGCATGAAAGTCTCCTGATTTTGGATCTGAAGAGGAAATAATCCGTCACCGGCCAAAATCATGAGTTTGAAGCCACTGAAATTAGAATGTAGTCTCATGGGATTTATAATAGGTTGCCCGCGGTTGCGGTGTATTACTAATTTTGTATACTTCACTGTCCGTAACGATTGTTCGAAAACAACAAAACTGTTAACAACATGGTCGTTTTCCTACAACATCTTTGTTTAAAACTGAAACGACGGAAAAGTCTTCCAACAAGTAAGTTGTTTTAGAATGACCCAACTGTCATTTATCAACAACATTCTCTGTTCGTAAACGACTGCTGTCGTTTGAAAACAACTGTTGTCAGAAAAAAAATTAGCAATAGATTTGTTAATTTACAACAAAATTTCTGACAGTGATTCTAGTAAAGATTTATTATGGATACGGCTAATTGCCTTTCTTTATACTTCCTGTTACCCACACACTGTACGGTTGGGGTTAGCGTCCCGTGTTACTATGGGGGTAAGTGGCCTGACTAAGGGTCAGGGGTTAGTCAGGCCAGATGATAGCCGGCCGCTGATGAGGGTTTGACTGGTCCCGGTGGCTCGCTCCAGCGTGGCAAAAGAATAGCCAGCATCGCATTTGAAACCTCTGCCAACAGTTCGGAGGCAGTGGGCAGTACCACTACGCCACCACGAAGATCGCTGAGGGAGGAGCAGTCCCGCAGCAGTCTGTAGCCGGCCACTTCCCCCTCACCTCGGCCAGGCCGCCCCCGCCCCACCAGCCCCTGGCAGGAGAGGTGGTGGGGGTCCTTAGTCGCCTCGCAAACCCTGTCACCGGCCGTCAAGCCGTAACGAGCGGCCAGGCTTAGGCTGCCGAATGAATAGGCAGGTAGACGAACTCAGGTTAGGGTTGTGCAAAGTTTGAAATTAATCGAATACCGAATACCTGGGTAGCTGGGCATGACCGAATATTCGGATGCCGAATATTCGGACCAAGTATTCGAATAATCCGAATATTCGACAGTATTATTCGGATGGCGGGAAAAGACCTTTTGCTGCAAAAAACAGCTGGAAAGTGGGCTAAGGAGTACAGTAAAACATGTATGTAAGTGGTACACTTGGTGGTACCGCTGTACACTAACTTCTTGTTGCACAGCGTACACTGAATTAGGTCGTAAGAAGGCTTCGTGTAGTACTTCCACACCTGACTGGAAGGCGCCTTCCTACTCATCTTGAGGCCGAAAAGGTTTGGATGTTGTACACTAAAAATTTGGAATTTGAATTTCGCGCGCCGCCGCACTCCGGTCTCCGCGCAAGGTGGTGGTGCGCCCCCTGCCCCCGATCTGGTGAGGTGGTGGTGGTAGTTGTGGTGCCCGGGTAACGGCCAGCCATTGTAGGGAGGAGGGGGGAGGGGAGGACAGCCGAGCAGAGCCGAGCCAGCCGAGTCACGGCCAGTTAGACACGAGGGACTGCAGAGTAAAGACGTAAAATATCATAAAATATTCGGAAGCCGAGTAGTGGGGTAATTATTCGAATATTCGGATATTCGGCTGACAACTATTCGAACCCGAATATTCGGTATTCGGTAGCCAACTATTCGAATATTCCGAATATTCGGAAGTCGGTGCACATCCCTAACTCAGGTAGCTGCTGGCCTAGCAAAGAACCTCTGCTTAGGCAGGCCAGAAACGCCCCTTTTGCTTAGTCAGACCACTAACCCGAAACTTACAGTGTAAGAAATTGCTAGATAGTAGATAGGTTTGAGTGATAATATAGACTTAAGGTCAAAAAATTTGGAAAACTCTCGGCAGCTTCATCTCAATTTAAAAATTGCTTTCCTCTTGTGGGCTGAATTGCGATGATTCAGGCAGGCCTTTGGGCCCCATGCACCCTAAATCTCATGTTTTTTTTTTTTGCAAACACCGGCCTAGTTTTCGTTACCGCGAGGAAGAGCGTGACCGCTGCACCTCGCTCGGGCATGGCCTTACGCGCTGCCTTGGCCGTGGCCACCCCTCTGTTGTAACGATCTGCCTCTGTAGTTAACTGGCCCACTCTACAAATTGAAGTGTGTACTCAGTATGCATCTACAGATGCATACCTACAAGTAACACACCTACAGATGCATACTTGGCTTAGTCCACGCCAGGAACGTGTGCATATGTAGGTGTGTACTCAGTCGAGTACGCATCTGCAGATGTGTACTTGTAGGTATGCATCTGTAAATGCATACTGAGTACACACTTCAGTTTGTAGAGCACCCTGTCTCACCTGAAGTCCGATCTGAGCGTGGTAAAGACGTAGGACAGGTAGAAGAGGGCCTGGAAGACGTAGAGCATGGAGATGAGGGACAGCGTCACCAGGTGGAAGCGGCCGAAGCGCCTGCTCAGCGCCTCTATGGCGGCCTCGAATTCCATCTCGGCGGCCGGCACTGCTCAGGGGTCCTGGAAGCAGGGAAACAAAGCCATGAGACCGAGCGGCACTGCTGCAGCAGGACTGCGGGGAGCGCGAGGGTAAGGTGTCCCACGATATTTCCAAAATGCCTTTTTTGATGAGTGCCGGAGTGGATTTGAAAGATGACACAAAATGAAGAAGATCTGTGTAAAGCGATTGAATTTCGGACAGTTAAAAGTGCCCGCGCAACGCGGTTAAAGTTTGTGACAGAGTGGGGTGGGACCTGGGATTACGAAAACAGCCGTAGGTAAGCCATTTTTCAATGGATTTCCATTCCAAGAACAGCTTTGTGTTTGGAAAGAAAAGGCCATTCTTTTTAGTAAAAGCGCATTTTCTGTACAACTCAATGCAACTCAGTGTACTCGTGAGTACACGCTAAAAAGAGTGTTTGCAGAGTACAAAAATAAAAAATACAGCAATCAAATTCCAGTTTTTCTTACACAAAGAGTACACACAGAACAGTCAACATGATCCACGGCCTGCCTAGCGAGCCGGTCTAGACGCCGCAGCAGTGCCGCGTGGTGGCCGAAGAATTTTGATGAATAGTCTTTGTTTCCGAGTTTGTAGTGTAACTTTCACAAAATTTATTATGACTTAACATTGAAACTTTTTAGCATTTTCGGTTAAAAAATAAAGCAATCGACGAAGTATTCCTGGACTGGGTGTACACACGATTCCCCAAGTGGGTAACCCCTCGGGGGGACGGGCCAGTGGAGAAACCAGCAAACTGCAGGGGCCCTCCAAGGATCCTTGGAACGTCCCCGCCAGCTTGCCGGGCGAAGCGAGCGAAGCAAGCCAAACGGTAAAGTCATTGTGGATAGATTTCCGAAACCGGCGAGCGAAGCGATCTACACTGTTATTCAACGAATGTGACGTCATAATCGACAGCTTGCGAATTGGGTCACGTGCGTTAGAATATGATGTCACATTCGATTGAATGTTGATCCACGATCAAATAAATGAGGAACCCTAATTAAACAGGCGTGTCACGTTCAAACAAATGTGACAAGGTGTTCAAACAAACGTAAAAGAAATCACGTTCTAACGAATGTGAGTAACAGATATAGAGGCCAAAAAATTAAGGGATTTTCAATATTGCCATCACTTTTCCCTCTTTCTAGCTTAGTCGTCCGATAGGGGAAGGGGGGGGGGGAAGCGAAGGAAATCCCCCCCCCCCCCCACCCACCCCATTTCCGGTGCTCTTGCAGGGCGCCGGGGCACAGTGGACCAGGGAGCCCATTTTCGTGATCGCAGCCGTTCGACCGAATTAAACCAAATTTTCACTGAAACATCCTGACAGGTCACTTTATAGATAAGAAAGGAGACCATAGACATGCGTGCATCTGCACGCCATACATGATGTGTGTGTGCACCATAATTGTCAAAATAGTAAAACATTCAGTTACGTCGCATTAATTATGATAAGAATTAGAAGGATATGCAATGATTTTTATGATTTCATGGCCTTGAGTTGCCCAGAAATTTTAGAAACGAGAGAAACATGACTCAAACGTCGATAATTGACACTCAAATAGAGGCGTAAGCAAGTTCCTCAAAAATACGATACGTGCGATGTCGGATACGATTTTATCGAAAAAGAGAAGGCGAGGATTGGATACCAGGATCAATTGTTCAGCAACAAAATGGTCAGACGGTTTGGTTTGACCTCGGTACAGACCGCATCAACCGTATACAGTGAGATCAAAATGCTGACCGAATTGTGGTCACACACTCAAATCCTTGCGGATTCAGGTTTTGAAGGTTACGGGTGGTCTAGTGCAGCCATAATACGGATACAGTTTTGTTTGTAATGCAGATGATTTTGTCCGTATTACAAGAATTTCAGTGCCCGTAAGTTTCAAAGAAATGTTCCGAAAGTTACGGACACCAGAACCTTCGTAACAAAAACATCTGAATTACAAACAACATTGCATCCGTATAATGGCAGCACAAAACTATTCGTAGGCTACCAACCTTGTATCCGTACGGATCTTTGAGTGCAGACAAGAATGACTGACCCTTCAGACGTGAAAAATATCAGTTTGACTAAATTTTGGTGAGACAATTAGGTCTGACCAAAACTTGGCGAGACTTTTAGCCTCACCTCTGATGTCGCGAGGAATATGACCTTTGGATGGCGAGGACCGAGTCGCCTCGGCCACAGCGAACCCACCAGCCTGCACGGCGGCTCCTCGACTCGCTGCGCGTCCTGCAGGTATCCCTTAGCCTCGCCCACCGTGCCTCGTCCAACTGCAACTGGGCCAACTAACTAAACTAGCCGTCGAGGCAGCAGTAGGGTTGCCTCACCCTCAGTGAGCCAGGGCGCCGCCAGAGCGCGCCTCGAGCGCCACTGGGCACCCCGAGGCCAAGTCGGCTCAGAGCGCGGGAAAGTCCCTAATCCCTTCTCCGGCGGTTGAGCACCAGCGCCGAGGCAAGTCCCCACCGATTCCGCGAAGTCGCCACTCGGACGCCACTCGGGAGGCCACAGCGTCACTCGTGTCACCGCCGCCACCACTTCTGGCAGCGCTGCTCGCTGCAAAGGATTTCCCGGGGGGCCACTTTTCCGCAAGATTGGAAAAATAACCGGGCTGTGAGAAATTGAGATCCGAAAAGTTGGGAATACTGGAAATACTCTATTCAAGTGAATATTCCGACACTAGAGAAATCTCCACTGTCAGTGTCGACTCAGAAACTATCTTAACTGCGCATGAGATGAAAATCGGTCTCCTATTGAAAGTCCGTGACGCTCACATATACCTGACGCTACTTATTAAAAAGGTTCTAACCGAGGGGGAAGGCACTCGCGTAATAGTCGGGTAACTCTGTCCGTAATAGCATGCGTAATAGTGTGTGTGCGTAATAGCGTAATAGCCGAAATGTTTCAAATTTGATCTATTTTAGGGGTTTTTTGGTCTGTTTTCGGCTAAATTCCTAAAATTTTGAGGCGTAATAGAGCGTTATAGACGTAATAGTCGGGTCACAGGTTTTAAGAGTGATTTCCCCCTCGGTTCTAACCTTGGACATGGTATGGAGATGGTATGTCAGGAATATCGCGATTAACTGATTCACAGTGAAGAGTGTTCATAACCAGTTTTCGCCATCCCTGCTGTTCAAATAGTTCACATCCACACTTACAGGATTTTTTTGGATCTGCACTGAGGATTATTCTAATATGAGGAGCCGATTTTTTCGTTTCGGGTGTCGTTCGTTAACACTCAGGCTATTAACGCAATCTCCGAATTCTTGCGCGGGTATCGGTACGGTTGTGGGTGCTTCAGGAGTAGAATTAGTCGATTCGGTTACGATTAAAATCGAAAATCGATTTCCCTAAAAGTTGGTCAATTTTGACTCTGCGCGCGATCTTATGCGTGCGCGTGGTCTTATTGCGGTGCTTTCAGGGACCCTCTCTGTGAGGGTCCCTAGGCGCTTTTGGTGGTATTGGCGACTAGGCATCCGTTTACCAGCATGCCCGAGGCCAAATAATCCAGGGCCCCACAAAATCGGGCAACCGTCGGTAGGTATAGAAAATTTAAACTGCCTCTAAACCTGGCAAGCGTGAGAACCTGCTCATTTGGAAGGCCACTTTAAGATGTTTTTGATTGAATTTTAACCTCATTGCTTCGTGATTCAGACGCAGGAAGACTAGCCAATTTACTGAGATTGCGTTGTTATAGCCAAAGTTGGACAAAATATAAATCAGTGCAAAGTAAGGATTCCTTCTACATTCAGACCAGAATTGCAAAGAGTGACTCACATAAGTAGAGAGCATCAACTTTGACCAGCAAGCCTAAAAGATTGCTCTTAAAAAAAAAAAGCAAAATCGAAATTCGCAAAATCGATTTTGTTAAGAAATTGATTTTTTTGTTGCGATTTTCTGAAATGACGAATCGAAAATCCATAAGACCGGCGTAAATGAGAACCCTATACACAGGAGGGTAGGGGCTGCCTCGGCCCCTCGGCCTCAACATACATTCGTAATTTTACACGCCTTACGTTCTCTAGGTGCAGAGGCCAACGATGTCATGCACTCTGGCTAGACTGCCCCACGAAAAAATCGATGTTTGAAAATTCAACCTCTCACCTCAGATTAAAGTTTCTTATGTAGAGGACCTACCATTTTTTTCAGATCTTTTAAACAATGTATAGAGGTTGCACATCGCCAAAACACGTTTTTCACCATTTTTTAATGTTTTAGTTGTGCCAGACTACCGCATTACACCCAGCCCTGCACGCTCATTTTCTTACGATGATTTTTATACATAATACGATGATTTGTCACCGTAAGGTATGCTTAAATTTGCACATACGTAATATGCATAGTTGTGTACGTAAGGTATGCATGATTTAGCCGTATTGCGCATGTTTCGTACATAAGGTACGTATGATTTCATCGTATTACGCATGATTAAGTGTAAGGTACGATGAATTTTCTTGTAGTATGCATGTTAGCATTTCAACGTATGTTACGCAGACCGTTTTAGCGTAAGAATATGAGAGTGTGCCCCTTCTACTTACTTAGACTCCTTGTGACCCCGTGACACCGTTCTGTACCACACCGGTCCCTCCTGACCCCATCAAGACCCTCAAATAGGCACACAAAACGAAAAAATTATGTCGTAAAATGCATACACGCTCATTTTCTTACGATCATTTTTATGCGTATTACGATGATTTGTCACCGTAAGGTACGCATAAATTTGCACATACGTGCATAGTTGTCTACGTAAGTTATGCATGATTTAACTGTATTCCGCATGTTTTATGCATAAGGTACGTATGATTTCATCGTATTACGCATCATTAAGCGTAAGGTACGACAAATTTTATTGTAGTATGTATGTTTTCATTTCAACGTATGTTACGCAGATCGTTTTAGCGTAAGAATATGAGAGTGAGCAGTCTTGGACTCGTGTTCAAGGTCATCCATGGAAACTGAAAGAGATTCAAAGATCACCATAGATCCAAAGGTGAGACTCCTCGCCACTTCAGTGGCCAGACAAAATGTCTGGCCAAGTTTTTGTCAGACATCGAAGTCTCGCCACAATTTGGTCAGACAAAAATGTCTCGCCACAAAATGGTGAGACTTTTGTGTCTGACCACAATGTGGCCACACTTTTGAACCGAGACAATACGACCCATACAGCCTGTACCACGGTCAGACAGAAAAGTCTCACCATTTTGTGGCGAGACATTTTTGTCTGACCAAGTCTTGGCGAGACTCTTAGGTCTGACCAACACTTGGCAAAACTTTTTATCTTGCCATATTTTGGCGCTAAGTCCTTCCATTAAATATTAAGTGATGAATTCAAAGATGCCAAAAATGGCCAGAGCCCCCGTCATACCATAACCCTACCCATCATTAAAAACCAGCTGGGCAGAGACGTGTGCGAGGCATGGCCAAAATAAGAATATAAATTTATTAGAACTCAGATACCGACACAATCAGAGAGCTGCGATTGAAATTTGACGACGTGGGGAAAAGAAATCTAGGCCGAAAACGGGCATAGTGCACCACCGGGATACGAGGTGAAACTTAGCAATCTAAACTCTATAACACCTTTCAAGATAAACGAAACGATATCTTACCTCCAATACATAATATATTTTGGCTTCATAAAAGCCAGTAGTGGAGGCGGATCCCTCCGTGGGAAAATGATCCCATCAGACATCGTAAATCTTTTCCTCGTCGAAATCACCGTGATGCTGTGGCGAAAAATCCTCGATGTCTTTCACATCTACGACTCGCCTCCCTCGCTTTTCCTTGAAGAAATTCACGAAGGCAATCTTGAACCTAGTCATGGCTGATAAATCCTAATAAAATATTGGAATTTTCAAACTGATCTTGAAACTACAAATCGGGACTGAAACGACGGTTGCCAACGGCGTCACGGCGTCCCTCACAAGCGCGCCAAGGTTTTACACGGCCTTCTAGCTACCCCCTCCTCCCGACCTGCAACTGCCAACGAATGGTCGCCGCCAAACTGTGCCGACCTCTTATTATTTAAATGACGCACATATTTTGCAGTGTAGGGATAATTTAGCCCTAAGTACAGAAATCTTACAATCTTCATTCCATAAAAAGGAAAATCAAGATTCTTTGTAAATAAGTCACTCAGCAAGACACCTTAAAAATTCATTTTCAAACTCAAGCAGTAGGTAGAATTTGAAATATGGTTTGTAGTTTGTCCGATAGAGAGCGCAGTTGGTGCGCATGCGCAGTTCCGTTGTTTCGGAGTCCTCGTGCACCGACCGCCGACCTTGCTTCCTGCTGTACGAGGCCAAGGCCAAGCAGATGCTGGGCTTTGGCGTCATCATCTTCAGCAAGCCGCCGCAGCGGAGCTTTCCCCACCGGCAGTGGTTCATCCAACCACCCGCCCTCGTGGCACCCGTGAGTCGTCAGCCCAGCTGCAGCGCACCAGCCAGAACAAGGGCAACAGCTTGCCCGAACTGCAGCCAGCGCGCTAGGCCAGCGGCCAACCCCAACGCGCGAGTTCTGCTCGTCAAAGACGGCACCTGGTTCTCCTGGCTAGCCAAGGCGGGACCTAGGCGATGTCCAGGGAGTCTCCGAGTTCCTGGGAAAACCAGGAGCCGTTTTGGCCGTGTGGTTCGGTTGCCTTTCTGCGTCATATCTGGTTGAGCGCTGACGTAGGCGGACCAACAGCGACATTGTGACGCCACGCTGAATCCTGCATTCTGTACCCTCTGCAGTTGGTAATGCCCAAAGGCCCCGCCTGCACGCCTGCTCAGATGAGCAAGTACGGCGCCACGTCGCTGCACCTCTTCTTCCCCCGGAGCCATGGAAGATCAGCTGCAGCGAGTAACTGCAATACACCTCCGCGGAGTTGCATTAAACGCGATTACATGAAACACCCGTTGTCCTGCCTTGATTCCTTGCCGATCGGCTGGTCTGTGAGGTCCGTCGTCGAGCACCGACAGTATGGTGGCCCCAAAAAAAAAAAAAAAAAAAGGTAATCGTATGCTTTAGGGGCTCCGCCGATCTGGAGCCTGTAAAGAACATCAAAAGACGCGAAAAATTCCGCAGAAACCAAAGTTGATCACTACTTTGGGGGCTGTGCAACGGTTTTGTGTAATTTTAAGTAAACAGTGACCTTAAATGACTCACTTCAATGTCATCGAACACGCGTCTAAGGCAAAAAATCAACTGTGGGTCACTTTTTCGAAAAATGCGTGAGTAAAGTATAAATTTAGAACAAGTAGCCAAAGTAGCTTTGAGGCGTTTAAATATGATCCCTTGCCTTCGTTTTGCAGCATAGCAGCCCCGTCTGTCGTCCTCGTTTACTGAGCTACGGCTGTTTCAAAACTAGGCTGTTTTGGCCCACAATTGGTTTTCGGAACCAATTGTGGGTCAGCAATTTTTAAAGCTATCCACACACCATAGCTTGAATTTTTTTTTTCCCAAATAAAGTTGACGTAAGGTCTCTCTTTGCTGCCCTATAGGTTGCGTTGTGGGCGTTGCTCACATCCGCGCCATTTCAGGAAACAAAGAATAGTTGAGGGGAGACCCATACCGAAATCGATTCGCTCATTCATGGATTTGTAGCGACCCGTCAAAAAAATGGCCCATAATTGCTTCGTGACCCACAATTGATTTTTTACCTTACCGGCTTGATTTGTTTAACGCGGGAATGTTGACGTCTTCTGTTTCATTAAAAAGTGCTTCCGTCAAGGTTTTGACCGCTGTTGACTTATCAAAAGCAAATGTGGCAAATGTATTCAAGCGGCACATTTAGGCGTCCCCGGGCGCTACATCACGTGCGAGGCTAGCTTATTCCCCGGCCGGCCCGACCAGCATTGTTGCGAGGCTAGCAGCACCAGCGCCATCTCCCGTATCGATTCTATCGATCAAATATCAAAAAAGAGGCTTAGAGAACCAGGGGCGTAATCAGGCGGGTCAAAAGGGGGGGGGGCGATGTACGAAAAGTTGCCCACTCTTCAAACTAAAATGTGTGCATGGCACACTCCTCCTGAAGCATGCCATGCAGCACGCTCACCAGGCACGCTCTAAATTAGAGTGTGCTTACCAGGCTGGCAGCGTGCCTGGTGACACACTCCAATTTAGAGTGTGCCTGGTGACACTCTCTAATTTAGAGCGTGCCTGGTGACACACTCTAGGTTAAGTTAGGTTAGGCTTAGACCTCTTTAATCTGTTACATCAGCCACAGGGATGTAAAGGCCGGTAATATTACCGGTAAAAAACGGTAAAATACGGTAAAATACCGTATTTTACGCAGACCCCGGTAAAATTGGTATTTTTCGGTATTTTTGAGATATTGGTATATTTGAACAATTAAAACACGGAAACGGGTATTATTCAAGATACAACGACTTTTAATTGGGTTTTTGAGGTGCTCTTGCCGCTCGCACTTGTTTTCTTCCTTCCCATTGGGCTGCGGCTACAGCCGTGCGCATGCGCCTGTGCCTCGGCCGTGGGGAATACACCGGCGCGGCGCAGCGACACACGTGCAACCCGTGCATCCGTTGCCAGCACTAATGCTACAAACTCCACAGGCAGTGGCACTACTGGTGGTAATAGGTCTTCAAAAAGAGTGAGGCGTAATTAGGAATTGGGTTTTTTAAACTTTAATTTGACTGATTTTGTACCCGATCTGGGCTTCCTGTGGAACTTTTCCGTTTTAAATTGTAATTATTGTTCCTTTTTTGTACTCATGATTGACATATTGTGACCGTCAATAAATAATTCATGACGATACCCTTATAATTTTGTGTAGTTTCCTCACAAAGCACCTCCCAACGCCGAATATTTACAGGGAAATACACGCAAACATCGTTAAAACAAAAAATAGCCATTTTAACCGAATTTTACCGTAAAATACGGTAAAATACCGTATTTTACCGTATTTTACGTAACTTTGAAACTTACCGGTATTTTTGCATCCCTAACAGCCAACACCCATGGGATAATCCCACTTAAATTCGCATCGGTAAAACGAAAGCTAATAAGTTGCGCTAACTCGTTGTCTCGCTTCCTTGAACCACATGTACCTGCGTTGGTTAAATCGGCTTCCATCCGTTCCGACAACTGATTTTTTTTGATTGGGCGAAAACCAACCGAGAGATCGGTTGATCCAACTAAACTTTTTTTTTCCGTGCTGCAATTGCTGAGGCCGACGGATAATCACTCCTTTACCCCCTGGCCTAGTTGCAACCGCAGGTGTAAAAGATGCCAATAGTACCTTTAAACCTGTTAGGACCAGTTTTATTCACCCTTATGCAGCGGTAAAAATCCGACGATCTGTTTCTGCCCGCAGACGTCTCTCGGACCTGCCCTGCCTTAACGTGGTTTATTTGCACCACTGCGGTTGCAGCAATGCCATGGTAAAGGAGTGATTATCCGTTGGCCTCATAACGATTCCAGATGAGAGGAAAGGCCTCTACGGGTCCACAACAGTCACAGTTTAGTCAAAGTGTGGCGCTCTTGCGCGTAATCACCAAAAATGCACCCAAAAACTCTGTTGAAGCAAAAAAATGGTTAAAATCATTGTTGATTGCCTTAAATCAGAAATTCACACCAACTTTTGACGTGACATTCCAGTCATGCCAATGTTTGGCGTAACTTTTTGTCACGCCGTAATTTGGCCATGTGTCTGACCATACAATTTTTAGTGTTGCTAGCACCAATAATGGCGGAAATCTCACTCCCGCTGATCCACCTGCAGCAGCCCTTCTGCGGCTCGGACAGGATTTGCACCACCTGATTGTTCGGACGGCTCTCCTGAAGTACCCTCCAAATCCGGTTGCTTACAGTGTAAGAAATTGCTAGATAGTAGATAGGTTTGAGTCAAAATATAGACTTAAGGTCTGTGTGTCGTTGAAGCAACCTATTTTTTAATAGAAGGGCCAATAAGTGGACAAGCCTCGGTCTCACCCGTCGAAAACAAGAAAAATATCTCATAATAGTACAAAGCTGTGTAATTTGGTAACACTATGACTAAAAGAGCACTGAAGATGAAGTCCCATCAAAAAATTATGAAAATGATATTTTTTAGCCGTAAAAAGACGAACAATTTGCTGTTTTGTCCTTGAAAATCGAAAAAAATTGCAATTTTAATTATCACTTTAGTGCCAAAAATGGCGAAAAAACTTTACAGCTCTTGAGCCGGTATTTAAATCGTCTCACAGCGAAACAAAAAACATGGGGTTATTTTTTTGGTATAGAATCGATTTTTGAGCGGAATTGGACGATCGGAGAAACTTGATTTTTTTCGGGAGATCCTAACCTACAGTCGAGAAACACTTTTGGATGGCACTAAAAAAGTTTCGTTTTTTGGCGTGGTTTCTGGGAGAAATAAGCTTTTTGCGATCCGACGTAATCTTCATGACTTTAACTTCTATTTTATGTTGAAAAAGGTTTTTTTGTGTCATTGTTTTTAACATTGTTTTACCTTCCTTCTGCCCACCAACGCACTTTCAATCGGTATGTGCATTCGAATGGGCTGTGATGGTTCGGAGGAACTCCGAAAAAAAATATACCGACCTCCTGGTGCAGCTCTATGTCTCTGCAACTACGAGCTAACACCAAATTTTATGGCTCAGTAGGAAAAAGTTAACTTTTGACGCTATTTTGGGGGTACGGTGGCTTAGGGCAGTCCATTCTCCCGGTAGTGTAGATACTGGTTTAACAAATAAAGCGGAGCTAGGACTGCGTTGAGTGGAGTTCTGTTTATGTTTGGTAGACCATTATTAATAAAACCAAAACTTACGTACAAGACCAGATGCGTGTCAATTTGTGTCAAAAAAAAGACATTTATGGCAGTTTCATAATACATGAAGGCCAAGTTATTCGCAGAAACGTACAGTAAAATAATTAATTCCACCAATTTTTAAATTCTTTGAGGTTAGAAAAGTGCATCACCGCCGTGTCCAGATAGTTTCATCTGAATTCAGAAGTACCATCCAACCTCTCTACAAGGAGCAGCTACACGCCAATTGTTCTCGAAAAGCAGGGGTCTCCAACTCGTTGGCCCGCCGTTGGCCCGCGGGCCAGGCGGGCCAAGCCGGGCCCGCTGTGGCCCGCCCGGTCCGACGGGAGCGAGAGAGAGAGGTAGTGGGTAGCGGGGTGGGGGTACTGGCGGGCGGAGTGGGGGACGGCTGGACAGCAGAAACGCGCTTCGAGATCGGGAGTGGGGGAAGAGCGGCGGCTAGCTGAGGCAGCAGTAGCGCTAGCGCTGGCCCGGGCTCGGGCCCGCGGGCCCAGCCGGGCCACATGGCCCGCCGGGCCTGAGTTGGAGACCCCTGTCGAAAAGGGACCTACAGTCACACTCAAATTTCATTAGGAAATGTTTATTCTCAAATGAATGTGCACTGGCACGCAGTTTAATGCCCTATTTCACTTCGATTCTAAGAGTAACGAACATTTGAGGTTGGCGGAGGTTGGCACTTTTGAAAACAACAGCGCCTTCATTGTTGCCTCACTCTCATATTCTTACGCTTAAACGATCTGCGTAACATACGTTGAAATGAAAACATACATATTACAATAAAATTCATCGTACCTTACGCTTAATGATGCGCAATACGATGAAATCATACGTACCTTATGCATAAAACATGCGTAATACAGTTAAATCATGCATACCTTACGTAGACAACTATGCATATTACGTATGTGCTAATTTATGCGTACCTTACGGTGACAAATAATCGTAATATGTAAAAAAATGATCGTAAGAAAATGAGCGTGCTCCTCTGCATTGCACTCACTATCTAAGAAATTATACATGAATTTTCTAACAATTCATTGAAATTAGGACACATATCCTTAGTTTAAGTGATATTTTTATTAAACAAAATTTATAAATAGAAAATTTACTTTCGTTTCTTATAGATGCTTTTATAACTTTGGGTATAACTAATATGCATTTCACGTTGGTATTTCTGAACACTACTGGGCATGCGCAATGGACAGTCCACCCAACAATTAAACTTTGGTGCGACCATCTAGACGACCACATCCGAAAACATCATTATTCCTATTATTGCATGCATTCTAACACCAGTGAAGAACAGTTCTGTTTCGAACGCGCTTTTTCACGGGATCTAGTATTTTTGGCATGACATGTACATACGAGTGGCTCGGCTCCCCTCTCTCCCAAATTTTTTACTGACGAGTCGAGCCTTGCCATGGCAACAATAATTTCAATTCCAAATTTCTCAAAATTGATCAGAAGATTCTCTACCAGATTTTATCACTTAAATGATTGTGCTTTGTTCTCGCGTTTTGCAAAACATCATCAAAATCGTATAGAAAATCTCAGAGCTGCCATAGGGCCATACTTTCGTTTTCGAGACAAAACCATAAGGCTACTTCGTGCCTAAAAAAGTAATTTAACCTAAATAGTGGATTTGCCGCGGTTTGGAGGCCGATGTTGCAACAACCACTTGTTGGAAGCAGGTCGCGAGCCATTGTGGGGACCCCCCCCCCCCCTCCCGTTTCCTCCGTCTTTTTACCACGGCGTATTTCCTCTAGCGACAATTCATTCAGGGATGATTAAGGGGAAACTAAACCGAAAATGGGTTATCACAGATGGCATGATCCGAAGATTTCCATTCATTCTTTTCACCGAAAACGATCTGAGTCAAAATATGGATGTTTTGGGCCAAATGGTTCAGGGGATGACTTAGAAACGGCTATTAAAGTTTCTTTGCGTTGTATTTTTTATGCCAAAGAGTTGGGCGTGGCGCTTTTCTTCTTCTGAAGATCTATTCTACAGGTTCTCTAAGCCACTTTTTTGATTTTTGATCTATGACGTTTTATTTGGAAAAGAAATTTTTTCGCAGTTCAAAAAGTTGTTAAAATGGTCGAAACTTGGCTAAATTTGACTCATTTTTTTGTACTACAAGAAATTGGGACAAACCTTTGAAAATCCGGGTTAGAGACTTCGTGAGTGCCAAAGGAAGGGCCACCTGGTAAAGAATTTAGCCGCATTTAGCCATCTAGCTCAAAAATTATGACGCAAAGAATATTTTGAACGATTCAAGGAAAAGTTATGAGAAAAAAATACGATTTCAAGAAATCCTGGTAGTCACGAAGTTAATTTTATATTTATGTTCTGGTTTAACAAAGATAGCTAAGGCTAGGACTGCGTTGTGTGTAGTTCTGTTTATGTTTGTCAGACCATTATAAATAATACTAAAACTTACGTAAAGACCAGCTGCGTATCAATTTGTGTCAAAAACAGACATTTAAGACAGTCTCATAATACCTGAAGGTCAAGTTATTAACAGAAACGTGCAGTAAAATAGTCCAGTTCACCCAGTTCACCCAGCTTCAAGGTTAGAAAAAAGCACAGCCCCCGTGTCCACATCGTTTCGTCTTAGATTCAGAGGTACCATCAAACCTCGATACAAGGTGCAGCTACACGCCCACTGTTTTCAAAAGGGACTTATAGTCACACTCAAACTACGTTAGGGATAGTTTTTTCACAAATGCATTTGCACAGGCACGCAGTTTAATGTCCTATTTCACTCCGATTCAAAGAGTTTAGAACATTTAGGGTTGGTATTTCTGAAAACAACAGGGCCTGCGCGCAGCGGCGCGGGACACTCTGGCCAACAATCACCGACCGACCGGCCGATCCAAATGGCCACGTTCGGAAACAACGTCTATACCATTGTTGGAGCTCTTCTAGTTGCAGTAAAAGACAATTTTGATTCGAACGCGCTTTTTCAAGGGAGCGAGCGTTTTTGGTGTAAGCTGTACAGAGGCGAAAAGGAGCGCTGCTATTGGTCGGATTCCATTTCCGGTGGCTCGGCTCCCCCCTCTCCCTCTGTTTTTCGCTGACGAGTCGAGTTTTGCCATGGTAACGGCGATTTCAACTCAAAATTTCTCAAAATTGGCCCTACACTTTTCAACCACATTTCACCACTGAAATCAGGGTACAAAGTTCTACCACTCTGCCAAATCTCATCAAAATCGTATAGAAAATTTCGGATTTGCATAAGGGGCCAGACTGACAATAAAAATAAAAAAAAAAAACCCAACCCCGGTGAGGCTATAAGGCTACTTCGTGCCTAACAAAAAGAAAACGTACATTTTGCTACGATCAGCACGATGCTGCTACGCTCCCTTGGGTATCCAGGGAAGCTAAACTCAATTTTGGAGAGATGAGCTGACTTGCGTCGAAAATAGAGAACGGTTTTTTAGAACGCCCGATGAGATTCGTGGAGCACTCTCTAGCTATATCAAGTTAAGAAAGGGTAAGGTTTTGCGCCAGCGCTGGCGCTGGCGTTGGAAGGTGAGGGGCAGGGAGGGGGATGGCTGCGTCTGGCTTGAGCTTGACCGCCTCCCTGCCCCTCACCCTCCAGCGCTATCCAGCGCCAGCGCCAGCGCTGGCGCAAAACGTTCTCCTTCCTTAACTTGATATAGCTTCTCAGACTCGCGTTGACTTTTTATCTCTTGCCAAAAACACTGTGGCGTAAAGTTAAACGCGCTCAATTTCTTACGATCTTTTTTATGCATATTACGATGATTAGTCACCGTAAGGTACGCTTAAATTTGCACATACGTATTATGCACAGTTGTCTACGTAAGGTAAGAATGATTTAACCCTATTATGCATGCTTTCTACATAAGCTACGTATGATTTCATCGTATTACGCGTGATTCAGCGTAAGGTACGATGAGTTTTATTGTAGTATGCATGTTTTCATTTCAACGCATGCAGATCGTTTTACCGTAAGAATATGAGAGTGTACAGAGAATTCTGTAAACAACTTGTGCTACTACTCTGTAACCCTAAACCCAGCATTTCCTGTAGCCTTTTTACAGTATATACTATGCGACTCACAGTATTCTCTGTAGGACTTCCCGTCGACAGTCGTCTCCGTGCACCTCAGTGGTCTGTGACGGCCATGCGGAGAATACTGTGAGTGGCAAGAGGCTACAGGAAATACTGGGTTTGGGGGTTACAGAGAATCCTAGCAAAAAAATTACCTGACTTTTCCGTGGTTTTTAGCCACAGTGCAAGATTTTTGTGCAAACGTAATGTGTACTATTTACTGTTTAGCTTTGCACGTTTTTGTTCATTATGTAGGGTATTTAGTCCATTAAACCTCGCTTTTTGTCAAAAGCAATGTACGTTTGATTTCTACACGATCTATTGACTATGTCATTTTAAAACGATCAAAATTGTGCATAGCTAAAGAGAAAATATTACATTTTACGTTTGCTCAAAAAGCTCCATAATCAAGAGACAAAAAAGTCTATATGAGGCTGAGAGTGCAGCTTAGCATGGAAGTCGGCCCTCTCTGTTCCGTCCTCTCCTGGTCCTGGGAGTGGCAGGCCAACTCGGCGAGGGGTGGCGGTCCTCGACCAGTTCTCCCCCCCCCCCTCCCCCCTACTTCGCCTCCCTCGAGGACCCCAGTACGTTGCACTGCTGTTGCGGTGGACAGTCCGAAAGCACAGTGGTCACGCGCGTCGTGGGTGTCGATAATACACGGTGCAGGGAACCGTGGAATACCAACACGTTGCCAGTTTTTGCGTAGGGAAGGGGAAATAACTGCACCCAAATTTGTACCACCAAAGTTCACCCACACTTTCAAAGTTACCGAAACCCACAAAAATTCATTGAAATGTGTCTCTAAATCAAGTAATTTCGCCAAAAATTCGTCGTTATTCAACCGAAATTCATTTGATTTGTGCATTCATCGAATGTTGTTTCCCCTTGTGCGAAGGCGCCCTGCAGCGCGGTGAGGGCCGCACCCTGACCAAGGACTCCTACATAGGCCTGGGCGATTAATCGACTAATCGAAAATAATCGCGATTATTTTGATAATCGGACGATTTTTGCGGACCTCCGATTAGCGGTTCGGTAATCGGGTGTATGAACGATTAATTAACGATGACCGATTATCAATTAATCGTCGCTTTATCGATTATTAGTAAATTAGTTATCGTGATCCCTCCGTCCGGTCGTTCGAGCGAGCAGAGCCAGGATCGATCGCGCGATCGCTGTCCAGGGCAGGGCTGGACGGGGCAAGGAAAGCAAGCTTGCTAGAGCGAGGCGTTGGTCGTGTTTCGCTCTCCCGCCGCCTTGAGCCTTTATTTATAATTTCTAATTAATCGGCTCATTTCGATTAATCGGCATGTTCCGATTAATTTAAAGTCGATTAATCGAGATTTCTCGATGAATCGTTAGCGTTTTCGATTACCGATTACCGAACCGCTAATCGACACCAATCGCGATTATTTTATTCATCGGCCGATTACGATGAATGCCAATAATCGCCCAGGCCTACTCCTACACGGCCGAGGGCGTCGGGATCGACCCGAGATAAGAAGCCAATCGGAGAAAAGGCGGGGGCCACCCGGTGATCATTCGGGGGAAAGGGCGGTAAAAAAAACGGGGAAAACCCAGGGAACTCTATTTACACCGGAAAACCACCGGGGAAGTCCCTACCGCTGCGGGAATGAGCAGGGCAGCGCGGCTGAACGTCCCTGACACTGGGAGAAAAATTGAAGGTCCTGGCTGTTCATCATAATGCCACTTTCCAATGTACATTGAAAGAAGGTTTCTACCGTATACCCAACGATACAGCCTATACCCTAGAAACCTGCATCCACTGTACCTTGCAAAACTGTCCAGACACATTATAAATGTGAAATAAAGGCAAAATTTTAAATTCGCAATAGAATTGAATGTATGAGGGCAATAAATTTATGTTACCGAGAGGAACTAAAAACGAAACGCATGTTATGGTCTCAGACTCGAAGTTCAGCAGCGTTCAGCGTCAGAAGTCTCTAGCAGTACGATTTAGGACTCAAAAATCTCGGACTCGAAAAATTTTGGTCCAAAATCCTACTTTCTTAGACTTTTGACCCCAAATTTTGTCTGAACTTCGAGTGTTATGTCATATCATGCTTATCATATTTCTCTAATCTTGTTGAAATGTTTTAATTTCCGCCATCAAATCGTTTCTATCGCAAATTAGAAATTTTGCCTTCATTTTACATTTATAATGAATTCGGTGTCTGAACTTTTCCCAAGGTACAGTGACTGCATGTTCCCAGGGTACAGTGAGTATCGTTCCTTGAGGTACAGTGTCTCTTGTACCCCTGGGTATGGTAAACACCTTCTTTCGATGTACAGGACACGCCTACGGCTGATGTTTTTTCATAAAAACGCTTTGAAAGACAGAGAAGGTCTTTTTACACCCACACAAGTGAATACATTCACCCTGTAAAATGTACTTGTAACAAATTGGTTTGCTGGGACAAATAAAATTTGTTACAACCTGCTGAAAGATGCATCGCAGCTCGATATTTAATTTATAGTTGAAGGAGCATGAGGCAACAGTCACTTCCTTGGCGAGCCTCCTAGTGCAGGCGCTCGATGCACAGGTCGGCGTAGTCCAGGGCGGCGCTCAGGCTCCCAGCAGCGCCATACACCGTCATCACCGTCTCTCCGACGAACGTGAAGGCGTTGAGCTTGGCCTTGATGTGCGCGTTGTTCCACTGGGCCTTGGCGACGGCCTTGTCGGCGTCCTTGAGGATGGCCTCCACGTTGCCGCCGTACTGGCCGTCGGGCCTGGCCGCCTCCGCCCTGCCCCGCGCCGCCACGGCGGCTATGGTGTCCAGCAGCGCGCTGGCCTTGGCGGCGGTGTCGCGCACGTCCTGCCAACGACACACGTTTCAGCATAGTCGGAAGTTTGGTTTGAAAACACCAGTAATTTTAGCAAATAATTGGCATTTGTTTTGACACCCGGCAGGAACCCCTGATTACGCGTTGCGCAAACCCCGCTTCATGTCTCGGACGTTCACTCTCATATTCTTACGCTAAAACGATCTGCGTAACATACGTTGAAATGAAAACATACATACTACAATAAAATTCGTCGTACCTTGCGCTTAATGATGCGTAATACGATGAAATCATACGTACCTTATGCATAAAACATGCGGAATACAGTTAAATCATGCATACCTTACGTAGACAACTATGCATATTACGTATGTGCAAATATATGCGTACCTTACGGTGACAAATCATCGTAATACGCATAAAAATGATCGTAAGAAAATGAGCGTGTTCAGAACTTTATGTTTCACTGAGAATGAAGGAGTCATGATCAGGACTGCATTCATCCCCCAAATTTGGGTGAAAATCAATTTGTCACCCAAATTTGCACTCTTTATTACTATGTAGGTTTATATGCATGCCTAACGCACGAAATTAAACATGCACTACGTTGCGCAAAAAATTGTGCGCAAGAACGCACGATTTTCTGCATACCCGCGCACCTAATCGTGCATTGTCACGTACATTTTAAAAATTGCCTGAAATCGGTCACGCAATTACGATCCCTAGCACAACGTCTACCAACTCTACAAACTGAAGAGTGCACATAATGCTTTCGGTGGAGAACACATGCATTCACTCCATTCCTGCCATGTACACTATAGGTTGGTGCCTTCTCGTTGAGCACACGCAAGGTGGCGCCTACCTGCAGGCACACTGTTGTTGCTCAGTTTGCAACGAAAAGGATAGGGCACAGATAAACTCTTACAAAGAGCTTTCCTCGTAAGTACAAAGAAAACGTCGGCTTCGCAGCCTGCGAAGAAAAACGTTTGTAATACAAACGATTTTGTTCCAATAAAAAAGAATGACCCTTCGTAGCCATCAAAGAAGTTCTTTGCAGACTGCGAAGCATTTTTTTTTAAATTATAAACTATTTCCTTCGTAGGCTGCGAAGCTACAGTTTTCTTTGTGTCACAAATAACGCCCTATCTAGAGTTTGCGAACGTATGCAACAGTGTTCCTGCAGGTAGGCGCCACCTGGCGTCTACTTGCCTAGCATTGCGCCAACCTGGAGTGTACATGCCAGGCTTGCTTCAGGTGGAGTATGCATGTAAGTATGCTCCACCTGGAGCATGCTCTATTCACTCTTGAGTTTGTAGAAAAAATCTACTATGGGAAAATAGAGTTGAACAGAAGTTGAACATCTATCCATCCTTTCCCGGCACAAATAATCAACGCGCTGCCAACATTAAGTTTCTTAGCTCGTTTCCTGCGTACACCCCAAATCCAAAGGCGATCTTGGGCGATAACTTGAGTTGGCGATACAATTGTGTATCACTATCAACGGGTTGGCTATACAGCGAATATTGCCTTCAGAAAGGCATTAAACCAAAGTATCGCCAATCAAATTGGCCATACTTTGGTGTATCGCCAGATTTTGGCAATAAACTATCATGAATAATTTAAAATTTATTGGGAATATTTTGCGAAACTTTTCAGTTCTGGGTATGCTGTTGTTTATCGCCTCTTTGAAGGCAAGATTTTCTATGTGGCCACTTGTTGACGATACCAAAAAAGGGCACTATAGATACTTTGAATTTGAATTACACCTTTCAATTTTAGTGTAGAAAAAGATTAAATTCTGTTCAGACTTTTCAAAAGTACAGTGGAAAATAAAGTGGAAAAGACCGAGTTTTAAGTCCCCCGTTTCGCCGTTTGACACAGATGAAGCGCGTAGTCCCATCATACCTGCATATCTCTCTGGAGCATATCCTTGACTTGGACCATCAGGTAGGCCTCGGTCGCGGCCTTGTCATCCATGTACCTGGACACGCACGGAGCTGTGTCCACGTTGGGGGAGGTTTTCTTCACGCGAGCAACGTAGTGATTCAAGTCCTTTGTGAATCTCTCCGAGTAGGCACTCACGTCCTGTTTGGCTTTCATCTCCGCTTGAGCAGCACTGTCATAATTCACAAACATTTAAAAAAAGAAAGAGATCAGAGTTTATCCGCATGTTGCGTGATTGTGGGAGGGCCGCAGTGAGTAATTGTGCTCAATTACGTGTGAAAAACAAGGATGGTCCACAAACCAAAACGAAACCAGTCCGTCACTCCGAAAGTTTTCATCCATGGCTAAGTTTTAAAAAATACAGCAGCTAGGACCTAGGTAACAACTGTTCCTTGGTGTCAAAAGTGTACCGGCTGGTGGCTTCATGATATATATTTTTCCCAACTTATGAAGTGAATCCTTTTCTACATACGATTCAAACAAATCTAAGTTGGGTTAATCTCCCATACACGAATTTTTTCAAAGGAGTCTCATCGACTTCGTCTGAGCTGATACCATTTTCAGCTAGATGGAGAAGTAAAAAGAGGATAGAGGAAGTAAGAGGTGACAAGTTAAGTTCTATGTGGATTTTCTCCTAAACTGCAAGGAATCGAGCCAAATGATTTGTTGATGTAATGATGAAAACCATTCAGAGAGAGACATTACTAATTTGACAACTCTACTTGGAAATAAGTCATTCCCTTCTTCCACTTACTGGATTAATCAAATGAGGAGTTGTACAGTTCTATCACCGAACCGGCTTTATCTTCCCGCCCTACACTTCCCTCACACCGCTCACTCCCCGGGCCCTCGTTGGGCAGCCCGTGCACCTACATGTCGGCCGAGACTCCCTCCTTGGCGAGTCGCTGGCTCTCCGCCACCTCCGCTGCGATGCTGTCAGCCGCTTGGCTCAGGAGGGACAAGAATTTCTTCCTGCTCATAACCGGCGCCTCCGTCGTAGTCGTCGTCCGGTCCCATATCCACGCGTTGAGCGTCTGCGGGCGTTAAGGTCCACATTAACGGGTATCGAACGTTACATGTATGGATTTCACACTCTCTATTAACTGCACTCAGTATGCATCTGCAAATGCATACTTGGCTGAATACACATTACAGTCATACGGCAAAATCTAGCCAAAATATTAACACATTTCAGCTGATTCCAAAAAATACAAGGATCCCCGGGTGGAAGGAACTACAGTTTTGACTGAGTTTGAACTACAGTCGTGAACTGCAGTACAGAATCTGCAGTTCCAAGCATAGTCAGAATGTAGAAAAATTAAAGATTTTGTCTGTAGATCTGAACGTAGTATAGATGGTACTTTGACTGCAGTTCGTCTCTAGTGAAAACACTGTTTCATGCGCAGTTGTAAAACCCAGTTTGTAGTGCAGTCCATTCTGAAATTGTTTTGTGCTTGTGTTCGCATTTAAAAAAAGCAATATGGAACTGCATTATAACATAAGTTTTTATCATAGCATCACGGTGCTTTGACTTCAGTTTTGAAGCAGGTTTTGAGTAGAGTAAACAGCCGTGTTCTCTCTTGCATCTTGAATACACTTTGAATGCATGGGTGCATTACGCTTTCCAAGTGTAATTCGTATTACCAAAATGTTTGTTACATTAAGATGTTAGATGGACCAAGAACCTGCACACTCAACGAGCCGTCTAAGCGACACCACGACTGCAAGTCCGTATTATTTCGGGAAGTACTAAACGTGATTCGGAAAAATTCCTATGCATTTCCCTGAGTGATAATAGCGTAATGCTATGAGGGTTAAATCAAGCACCGAAAAAGCATTTGAGTATCAGAAGCGCAAACTGTGGACAATCCACTTCTCACACGGCGTGGTCGGTCAGCCGCCCGGGTCCTAAGTCAGGTTTCAAGGAACTGGCGCTAGGTGGCGCTTGGAGCGCCGAGTCCGTTCCCTAATTAGTATTTCCGATTAATGTTAGTAAAGTAAATAATTTTTGCGGAAGTTTATCTTTAGTTACCTTTGTAAATATCTGATCTAGCAGTTAGTGAAAAGTTTTAAACAAAATATGACACCGAAGTCGAGAAAAACGCATTTATGTGTTGCGACTCGCTGGCGTCTACGGTCGGCCGTGAGGTTAGGTCCACGCAATGTCCAACTCGTGGATGTGGTGCAGTTAACCACTGGGAGAGTGAAGGGAGCCTTGACACTCGCGTATTTTGACGATGTCGAAAACCAACTTCGACATCTGTCAATTTTTGATCTGGCGTGGATCGGGGACACGGGCTCTCACCCCCCTAGATGGTTAAAACGACGAGCATCAAAAGGATACTGAAGGAGAGGGGAGGAAGGGAAGATGGACATAAGGGAGACGAAAGATTAGAACTCATGAGTACATTTATGATGTAATCTTCACTGTAATTAAAATTCGCCTTGGAGTTGTATTTTTAAAAACAATCTAAACTTGAGTCAAAACTGTAGTGCCGACTGCAAATGTCCAAAAAAACTACCACTTTTTCTGCACACAAACTGTAGTTGAACTGTAGTTAACTATAAATCAACTGTAGTTTGACCAGTTAAACTGCAGTTGGAATGCAGCTAGACTGCATTGACCCATCTACAGTCCAAGTACTATTTCTCTACATTTAAAATGTACTTGTGATCAGTAGATTAACTGCATTCTATGCACAAATTGACAACAGATGTCTTACAGTTTTCGTAGAGTACTACCTGCATTTTTCAATTGTAGATGGAAGTATAGTCCTTTCCACCCGGGTCGTATAGAAATTCATGAGTGTCAAAGCGATGGTAGTCCGGTAGATGCGAAGTGTCTCGTTCGCAGCAGTAAAGCCACAATGAAGCGCATCAAATACAGGAAAATACACACGGAAAAAAAGGTTCACGCAAGGGACAACGGACTACGAAGTGACACGCAATTAAAAATCTCCTACTTTTGTTGACCGAAATTTTATCCTGTTTGACGTTTTGGTAACGGTCTTCCCAGTTGTTACCGACCAAAGTTAATAAGAAGGTTTCGTTCATAAAAACGTACTTGTACGGAGCAGGCGGCGACAAGAACCAGGAGTAGCGTTCTGGGATCCATGTTGCTGGGCTTCGACTGACTGTGGTTGTGCGACCGCTTTTACTTTTGAAGGATTCGAGCGTGAATCCGAATTGCTTGAGTTGAGTCACGGTGGTCGATCGGAAGATTGAAAAACAACTTTTCACAGCTGTTCGAAGGTAAACAGTTCAGGTTGGGCATGTGGCCCCGAGCGCGTGCCAAGGCGTATCGGTACCGGCGTATCAGCTACAGCTGTTGCTGATCCACAGTGAGAAATGTTTTGTCTGTGTCTGCCCTTTAAAGAAGGGAGGTTTTAGTGAAATCGGTCGCATTCTTGTTGTTGACAGTTAAGGAAAGGAAGGGCTTAAAGAAAGTAAACGAGGAATTAGACGTTACACGGCTTATTTAACGCCAACAGAGGAGGCGAGGCAGGGTGACAGTCAGCTTTTATAGAACATAGTGAACAACACACGGAAGAACATGAGCGATCGTAAAACCAAGATTTACAGTGATACCAACTCTCAAGGTTGACCAACCTTAATCTCACAAAATCTTACACTTTTCAACCTAATTTCGCACTGGTTTTGGCCCTGCGAAGTTGATGGGAAAAGGCTTCATTTTTCGCAGTGATTTCCGCCCTCTACTCTAACTTGCGCGACTTAAGCGCGACCGTCGCCAAAAAGGGTCGCTGAGACAGGCAGGAGGCCTCGAAGCGAGACTTTTCGGCCAAAGTATTGTATCCACTAAACCACGGGTTCGCTGCAGACAGTGATGCGGGGAGCGGTGTCTCCAGTAGGGCGCTGCAAAAAACACTTTTTTATCGACACTGATATCGGCACGGGTGGCAAAGTGTTATCTCGGGGGTGAATATGAACGATTTTAAATTTCAGCCCGATCGGATAATATCTTTGGCCTCCAAGTTCGATTAAGTAACTACCGCAAACACAGAAGGCAGACAGCAAACATCGAATGCGGAGTGTCCCGTTCGCGGTAGTAATCCCACTAAAGTAGACATGTTCGAGGAAAAGAGTGACTGTGCACTTGTGAATTCCACATAAATCCATTTTTTCACGCCATGAAGCGCTTCAAATACAGAAAAATACAAGTCAACACGCAAGGGTCTACGGACTGACACGCGAATGAAAATCCCCTACTTTCGTTGACCTGGAGCAAATTTTGTCCTGTTTGACGGATTGGTAACTGCCTTCCCGGTTGTCACCGAGCAAAGTAAATATATACGTTACGTTCTTGATAACATACACTGGTAAAACTAAAGCGTAGTTCTACGCTTCATTCAAGCATACAACTACGCTTGAAGACTCTACGCCCTTTTTGAAGCGTACAACTACGCTGCAAGGAAATTCCTCCATGCATTTAGATAGGAGGAAAGGAGCGCATAAGCTCTTGTACGCTTCAAGAAGGGCGTAATACTACGCCTCAGTTTTACCAGTGTACTTGTACTGAGCAGGCGGCGACTAGAACCCGGAGTAGCGTTCTGGGACCCATGTTGACAAAGGCCTCGAAAATCGAGAAAAGCATTTCAAACACCTGGTGGGTAGGCAATTTATTTGCACGGTTCCGGCCACTTCCTGGCATGTGTACACACTGTGATTCAAAATGTGTTTTACACCTCAAAATAACCATGGTGTATCCCTTACCCCCATGTTAACTGCGTTGTACACCTTAAATCATTTTACTTTATTCCTGACCCCTATAAAACTCTGTGGCAATACAACACAGTGACGTAAGTTTACTTACGTCAAAATAGATTTTATAGTACGGTTGGATTCCTCTTGCTTTGACGGACCTTTTTCAATATTCACAATTTTATTTCCCTCGTTTGATCCAGGAGATATTGACTAGTGAAATCTGACGTATGTTATTTCTGTTGTAACATCAATTTGCCAATACGTCGTAAGTAAACTTACGACAAAATTATTATAGGACACATATCGTTAAAAATGTGTCGCAAGTGTACTTGCGTCACATATTTTTATCACAGCAAGAAGAAAGCCCCGTGTACGATTCAGTCATAGAAACAATGGTTTGTACTGTGGAAACTTTAATGTACAAAAGTGATCACATCGGGGAGAAATTTCACGATAAAAGAGACGTAAGTGTACTAACGACACTTTGTCGGATGAAAACTCTGAAACGTTGTGACGTAAGTCTATCTAGGTGGAAAACTTATCATAATTTGAATGATTTTTGATCATGAAAGAATTGTTCGGGTGGAAAAAACAATTTTCCGTACTTCGGTTGAGGTGTACGCCAGTTGCTAGATTTTGAAAAGCGTTTTTTTTTCGTTTCCTGAAAAACTGGTGTTTTTGAATTTCGTCACTTTGTTGTATTGCCACAGAAGTGTATTGTACACCCCAGAACACTATAGTATGGGGGTCTTAACCCCTACAAAATGTGTCAAGTAAACTCACCGCACTTCATCTGCGGTAAATCAGGTAAATGTAACGAAGATAATGTCGCCAAGATGGCAATATTCGTCAAAACACGAGTCTGAAAAATGTCATTTGTGGCAGAAGGTCTATATTATTAGGTTGTGCGGTATAAAATTAACGCTTTTGGGTTTGGTAAAAGGCACAATGACATTGAGACTGTCTTTAAAGTGCCATGAATCCTGGATTGTTTGAACAGTTCTTCACAAATCTAAGATGAGTTAAGCGTACACTGTTATTCCAAGTGTAAAAGAGAACTAATTTTAAAGGCAATAAAATTTTTATTGCATTTGTAGCGCCATTAAAAAGTCATCGCATTATAAGTGCAATAAATATTGTGACAATGCGGGTTTAAGAGGGAGGTTCCTAGAGAGATGAGTGGAGGTAAGGCTAGTAAACTCAAGGTTTATTGGGTACACAGTACAGTTAGTCAGGTAATCAGTGCAAGAGAGAGTTGCGCGAGAGCGGAGGTCCTTAGGACACGGCGCTGCGGACGAGACGGACAGAGAGGACGATGTGTCGCTGCTGCTGGCTTGACTCGGATTGACGATCGGGCCGGCCGCGCGGAGGCTCTCGGGCGGTCTCGGACGTGACACATGTTGGCCACCCACAAGTAGAGTTTAGGGTAGGCAACATGTTAACGAAAATTCAGATTTTGAACTGTGAATTCATATGAGCCACAGGCTTGCCTACTTTGCCGAAGCGCGAAACATAAGCTACGTTAAAGCCTCTGTTTCTCCGTACCTATCGCAGTTCGAAGTCTGAAATTTGGCACAAAAAAAAAGTTCTAAGGGTAGGCAACAGGTTGACTAAAATGCAGATTTTGAACTGTGAATTCAAAGGAGCCACAGGCTTGCCAACTTTGGCGAAGCGCTAAACATGAGCTACGTTTATGCCTTTGTTTTTTCTTCCTATCGCAGTTTGGAGTCTGAATATTAGCATACAAGTACCTCTTAGGGTAAACGTGTTTACCAAATAACAGGAAAAGTGGCGATACAAATCGGCAACTTTGGCCCGTCCCGTACAAAATGTAAAAAATGTTGCCTACCCTAAGAACCACTTGTGTGCAGAATTTTAGATTTTGGACTGCGATAGGAACGGATAAACAGCGGGTTATATGTGGCTCATGTTTTGCGCTTCGGCAAAGTTGGCAAGCCTGTGGCTCCTCTGAATTCACAGTTAGAAATCTGAATTTTCGTTAAGGAGGCAGTAGCGCCATCAATTTTCAAAAAATCGATTTTTCGTTTTCTTACCAGATTTTATCTGTTGGCAACCCTCTTCAAGAATCTGACAAGATTTTGCCGAAATACGATATCGATTAGGCTCCTGAGTCGTTTATATAAATTTATTTATACGGGTTAGGTTAGGCACGTTCAGTCTTTTAGGCCGTATTTCTAGATTGTAGATTTTCGGAGGTTGCGCGCAGGATTTTGAGAAAACGGTCGAGATATCGCCCTGAAAATTTAGCGGGTGTTAGTACTAGTGAGATCCTTCAAAATGACCCTTGGGTTTCGGGATTGAAGCATTTTAAAGCTTGTTTAGAAAACATTTTAATGACAAATTTTAACATGTTTTTTAACGTTTTCAAAAACTTGAGTTTTGAAATACTTCCCAAAATTATTTCTCAAAGCGAGAGGGCCAGCCCAAGTATGTAAAACAAGTGGTTAAAATTTGGATGGAAAACTTTTAGAGGGTACTGAGTAGCTCGGCGCGCAGTGATATTTTGTAATTATTAGGCAAATATGTTGTGTTGTCTTCTGCCCTTCCCACACCCCACAAAATTACCATAACTCAACCAATTTTTTTTTAAATAATCCTTAAGAAACCCTCTTTTTAAAAGTAACTTGTGAGTTTCTCCTCGATTAACAGAATAGATTTAGCAATTGGAGAAACTTCGTTAAAATTTGACAAAAAACAGATGACGATGGCGCTACTGCACATGTTGCCTACCCTAAAACCTACTAGTGTGCCAAATTTCAGACTTTCAACTGCGATAGGTACGGAGAAACAGGGGCCTAAACATAGCTCACGTTTTGCGCTTCAGCAAAGTTGGCAAGCCTGTGGCTCCTCTGAATTCACAGTTCAAGATTTGAATTTTCGTAAACATGTGGCCTACCCTAAGACCTATAAGTGTGTCAAATTTCAGACTTTGAACTGCGATACGAACGGAGAAACAGCGGCTTAAACTTAGCTCATGTTTTGCCCTTCGGCAAAGTTGGCAAGCCTGTGGCTCCTTTAAATTCAAAGTTCAAAATCTGAAATTTCGTAAACATGTTGCCCACTCTAAGACCGTGCCAAATTTCAGACTTTGAACTGCGAAAGGAACGGAGAAACAGCGGCTTAAACATGGCTCATGTTTTGCGCGTCGGCAAAGTTGGCAAGCCTGTGGCTCCTTTGAATTCAAAGTTCAAAATCTGAATTTTCGTTAACATGTTGCCCACTCTAAGACCTATTAGTGTGCCAAATTTCAGACTTTGATCTGCGATAGGAACGGAGAAACAGCGGCTTAAACATACCTCATGTTGTGCGCTTCGGCAAAGTTGGCAAGCCTGTGGCTCATATGAATTCACAGTTCAAAATCTGAATTTTCGTTAACATGTGGCCTACCCTAAACTCTACTAGTGTGCCAAATTTCAGACTTTGAACTGCGAAAGGTACGGACAAGCAGAGGCTTAAACATACCTCATGTTTTGCGCTGCGGCAAAGTTGGCAAGCCTGTGGCTCCTTTGAATTAATTCACAGTTCAAAATCTGAACTTTTGTAAACATGTTTTCTTTCCTAAGACCTTTTTTTGTGTCAAGTTTTAGACTTTGAACTGCGGTAGGTACGGAGAAACAGAGGCTTAAACATAGCTCATGTTTTGCGCTTTGGCAAAGTTGGCAAGCCTGTGGCCCCTTTGAATTCACAGTTCAAAATCTGAACTTTTGTGAACATGTTGCCTTCCCTAAGACCTATTTTTGTGCCAAGTTTTAGAGTCTGAACTGTGATAGGAACGAAGTAACAAAAAGTGTGGCTGGAAATTTGTGTGGGTGGACAAACATGAGTCACGTCTCGATTGGCGGCCGCGCGTTGGGGACGCGCGGCGCGCGACGCTTGAAGCGGTGCTGCGGACGGCTGACACGCGGGGTAGCGCAGCCGGCCGTTACCTGGCGGCTGGCTCTGAGCGCGGGGTATCGCCACAAGAATAATAGGCGTTCTGACTTAGTGCATGGAAAGGGTGGTGGAGGCCTACAAAGCCGTATCACCACAATATTGATTGGCATTATCGCATGTTATCACTTTATTACACCAACATGTGATAATCTGGGACGAAACCGGCCAAAACGTAAGGACCTTACTGCACTCTTCAAACTTAAGTGTGTACTATCAGTCTCTTAAGTTTGTCCGGGGCAGTGGCGATACCAGCGATACCCATTGCTTCGAAGTCGTCGAGAGGTGCTGCCCCCTACCGGGCAACGGCTGCACCCTGCATGAGGCATATTTAAGGTTTCTGCATATGAAGGAAAGACTCTCGTCAGTGAGGCGGTAAAATTCAGAAAAGAGATAGAATGCCGAGAAACCGCTTATTTTACACAGCTTGACAGCCAAGATGGCGCATATCAGGCGATGCGAACGGATTAATGTGCAGGTGAGGTTAGTCGGCCCAACTCCGAACTCCGGCGTCCGTTCGGATTTCTCATACCGCGCGGGAGTTTCGAAACTAACCTCTTGTGTGCTCACATCCACGGCCCTTAACTGCCGGAGTTAACCTAGAAAAGTGATTCCGGCAATTGGCCTTCGATAGGCGTTTATTTTTTCAAACAGCAAAATACTTTTTGGAGATGAAAGGGCTGTTTGCGTGGGCCCTTACAAGGAAAAGGACGCGGGCCCAGCCTGTTAAACCCGACTACAATCACTTGTTATCAAAAAGCGCGAGTCCTATCGGAGAAAAAACGTCAAGCAAGCCGCTCTAAGCCACATGTAGCCAAGTTTTGTCGCTGTTTAATGGCTCGTCCCTTTAGCTCTTCTCGGGGAATGCCCTTACTGGCAAACCCGGCTACGATCAACTGCATTCAAAGGGCACGAAACTTAACGGAAAAAAAAAATCATCAAGCAAAGTGTCTAGGTCACATGTAGCCGGGTTTTGTTGCTGTGTGAAGACTCGTTCGTGTAGCTCTTGTCGGGGAATGCCCTTACAGGTAAACCCGGCTGCAATCAGCAGTAATAGGAGGGCGCGACACCCAACGGAGTAAAACCATCAAGCAAAGTGTCTAGGCCACATGTAGCCGGGTTTTGTTGCTGTTTAAAGGCTCGTCCCTGTAGCTCTTCTCAGGGAATGCCCTTTCTGGCAAACCCGGCTACAATCAACTGCAGTCGAAGGGCGCGAAACCTAAAGGGAAAAAAACGTCAAGCAGGGTGTCAAGGCCACATGTAGCCGGGTTTTGCCGCAGTCTGAAAATTGAATTATGCGTGACTAGTATTAGGCAACGGCATGAGTCCGTTTGCACCGGAGTGCCTTCTAAACGATGCGGTGCCGAAGGAACCACAAAGGCCAAACGTGGTGCAAATTCTTAGCTGGACGTGACGTCAAAGAACTTCAGATTTCCACAGGGTGATCATGTCCTCTCTACCTCATTTTACAGATGTATGATCTGAAGGCGGTTGTCGTGCATTCTGGTTCAGAATCAGCTTCGGGAGGGCACTATTTCATATTAAGAAATACTCTGCGCGGCTTGTTTAAGTTTGATGACGCCTTGATAACGCAGGTGAGTGCAAACGTAACAAATGCTGTAAGACTTTGTAGCTCTTCCTTAGAGCCCCTCACGTTGTGTGTGTACAGTGATGAGGTCGACGCTGTGAAGTTAAAAACTGAGAAATATCATTTTCTTAAATAATTGCACTGTTCTAGTTAAAGTTGTCATTTTACGAAAAATGTCATGTTAATTTTGCAACACAACGTGGTTGTAAATCAACAAGGAACGTTGTAATACTTTTGAGATCTTTTATTAAATGTCTCTACTTGTTCAGCTTGTCTCATGCGAAAGAAGTAGAAAAACACACATGTTAAAAAGTCACAATTTTGATAAGTTTTATTGTGAATTTCAAATTTTTTCTTGTAAAATAGCAATTAAATCTATGTTAATTTTTTTTAAAATCAGCTTGAGCTGCAAATTCAACCGCATTTTCTTCGCAAATTTACGAGTATTGTCAGCAATTCACGAATTTTGTTATGAATTTACAATTACGCTGTAACTGTACAAGTATCGATGTAAATTCACGACTATCCTCGTAAATTTACAAAATACAGGTGAAGACACCTCATGTTTTTGCTACACAATGAAAAACTTGTAAAATAACGATGTAAGCTGTAAATTTACAAGAATATTGTTACATTTTGCAAAGCTATTCGTAATGATTAAAGTCATCATTTCACAAAATCTGTTTACAGTGTGTGGCTTCGTGATAGTCTTTTCGTTTGGACCACAATGCCAGACACTTACAAGTATCGACCAGTCATGTCCAACGCTTGCTTGTGCCGGTCACACCCTGCCGCACGCCTAGTAGCGACGGCTTTTTCAACCATTGACGACCATTTAAAAGTCATGTTTGTAGATGGTAGGCACCGTTTAATGGACACTTCCAAGCGTAGGGCATGGCAGGTCGACATTCGCACGCGTAGATCATGGCTGGTCGACACTTGAAAGTGTAGGACAAAATGGAATGCGTCTGCAAGTGTGCACTTGTCCTACACTTGGACTTGCTTTGTACTGTGCTTATCATCGTCAGAACAAAGACCGCTGTGCTTGAGGTCATGTCAACAAAGACCGATTTGTATTGAGAGTAAGTCAGATGACCTGACTTAGGACACGTGCCCTTATTGTGGACAAAATTCATTACCTTTGCTGAATTAATAGCTGCATTCACAAGAAGCTGAAATCTGAAGTAATCTAACTCTATGACGTTGATTGCTTTTAAAACGCTGCAACGCACATGTCTTTGTTCCCATGATCTTAAGCAGAACGATGCATGTTTAGTACATATCAAAAGGGTTTCATTTTAAATATACCTCAGTTCTATAGGTACTATTTTGACGCGCCAAATCTTCTTTCCACCACAACTTTGAAATTCTAGGTATCTGACGTGGAACTGAAGGCATATCGAGAAGGCAGAATATGGAATAACACGCCGTACCTGGTGTTATATGGATTGTCCTCTGACTCCGATCGCCAGAACATGGTAATGAGGACGCCATCCACGGTCAACAAACCATCTAGAAGTATTGAACGTAAGAAAAAGTCCCTCAGCCTGAAGAAAGGGAATCCTGCAAATGCGCGAACTTTGCCACCTGTAAGGTTGCCAAGTTCGAGTAATGGAGATGTGGCGGGCGAAGACAAAAACGTGAAGCCCTCTCTTAGCACTCCCGAGAAAAGGATGCCACCGGTAAAGTTGCCAAGTGTGAGTAAAGGAGATGCGGAGGGAGAAGATAGCAATGTGAAGCCCTCCCTTAACACTCCTAAGACAAGGAAAGAAAGAGTAAAAGAACGATCAGTGAAAAAACAGCCAAAAATGACAAGAATTTTGGATGCCTTAAATTCTGCGCTGGAAGGTGATACGGATCCAGATGAACCAAATGTTGATGTTCCTAAGGACACTGACACAGATTCAGACGAGGGCAAAGCAGAGGATATTACTCGAAAGAAGCACTCTGCCTATTCGAAAATGTCATACCACAATTTTGAAGGCAAGTTCTCAGTGAAGAAAGAACTTTGGATCTGGGAAACCAATTCGTTCAAAAGTCGCAGAAAGTGGGTGTTAGTTTTTAAGCAGTATATCAAGGAATTCAGGCCACTGTGCAAACACACGTATGTATCCTCCGGAGCGAAGTACGAAAATACGTCGGGGCATATTCGGCTTCATGCTTACACTCGGTGTGGCACAGGTAATTGCAAGCATTACGCTTTCAAATGGTTTCCCCAAAAAAATGAAGACTTGACCATATCAGTTCACTCTGCAGGAACTAAAAACCATGACAAAGCACTTACCAAGACCACACAGGTGCGTGGTGGAGAAAGAGAGCTGTTCCAGAAGAAAAAACTTGCACTAACAACGGTACACAAACACAAGTAAGAAGTAATTGCTGCGTTAAACCCAAAACTTGTTGAGGAAAACAACTGGGATGATTTGAAAAGCGATGAAGCGTATCGAAAGATGAGATCAGAACAACTTCAGGCCAACGATCTGCATAAAGATGACTTCATTGACATTGTTCTTATGCGACGGAATGAGGGCAGCCCATTTCACCATAGTGATGACCTCCGCCATTGTGGACTGCCCTATAGTGATGGAAATTCACGATGGCGACCGTGGTTTTTTTAGTCTGGGTACAGAGTACAGAGTTGAGCTGGGCCTTAGAAACATACAAGCTGCCATGGTTTGGGGGTCAACTCAGGGTGAAAGAGGTCTGCTGAAGCTATCAGCCTATGGAAACGGGTTAATGAAAGATCCTCGCTACTACTGCCATAGCAAGACTTTCACAGTATGCATTTACTAGCCAGGGGGAGGCCTTCGGCCTTGATGCTGAGCTGCATGTTGATGCAGATGAAATTGCATTTGCATCAGTAGTAAATTGGGAATTATTTATTTTGAAAAATTAGGAAAATATATGGATTGGTGTAATGTTTTTGGTGTTCAAGTTGCGGGAAGTACGTTTTCTTTAGAAAAACGTTTATTGTGGAATATAATGAAAGGATGTTGTGAATCTTTCATATTCGGAAAGTTTCTGGTTCTGTTTCGTGATACGGAAGTGTGCATGCGCGGGGAATGCGGTGCGTTATTTAAAGATGTCCAAGGGAAGGCCTCCGGCCTTGATGCCGAGCTGGCTTGTGCAGTTATGAGTCCTTTGGACTCTTTTGGAGTTTTGAATATGTTGAATCAGTTTTCCTTTTTTTTGTGTGTGTCTGAATGTGCGCATGCGCGGAGAAGAGGGACCGTTGCTTGGTTGCCAATACTTTTGGCGGGGAAGGAGGGGAGGGCGGCCGTGGCGACCGACGGGAGGCTCTAAAAACTAAATGGGCGAACCTATCCTAACGAAACCTAACGGGCTCGCGACGGATCTTACGCTTCTCGCGATAGATCTTACGCTACTCACCGCAACAGATCTCTAAAACTAAAGAGTCCTACCTATCCTAACCAAACCTAACGGGCTCGCGACAGATCTTATGCTATTCGCGACAGATCTTACGCTACTCGCGACGGATCTTAAGGTATCCGGGGGGAGGGGTACAAATCTTCCATTCAAAATTATCCAGAGGGATGAACTTTTTGATTGTGGTGGAGTCGGATTATGGAGCTTGGTCTATAGAGCTCGGACTATGGAGCTCCGACTATGGAGTTCGGACTATGGAGTTCGGACTATGGAGTTCGGACTATGGAGTTCGGACTATGGAGTTCGGACTATGGAGTTCGGACTATGGAGTTCGGACTATGGAGTTCGGACTATGGAGTTCGGACTATGGAGTTCGGACTATGGAGTTCGGACTATGGAGTTCGGACCTTGGAGTTCGGACTATGGAGTTCGGACTATGGAGCTCGGACTATGGAGTTCGGACTATGGAGTTCGGACTATGGAGTTCGGACTATGGAGTTTGGACTATGGAGCTCGGACTATGGAGCTCGGACTATGGAGCTCGGACTATGGAGCTCGGACTATGGAGCTCGGACTATGGAGCTCGGACTATGGAGCTCGGACTATAAAGCTCGGAATATGGAGTTTTACCTATGGATCTGGTCCTATTTAGCTCGGCATATTTAGCACGGACTATGTAGCTCGGCCTATACAGCTCGAACTATGTATACGCACATGAATATAGTATGAATAATAATAGGAAGATACCTCTAGTAAACTAAAGGTATGGGGGGGGGGGGTGCGGTCATCTCCGAGGTTCAAATCTCCCAACAGGGTGCTTCGCTTCGCTCAGCAACAATCAAGGCTTTGCCACGGAGCAGAATGGAGCAATTCTGCTCCGTGGCTTTGCGCCGGTTCTAAGTGAACATGTCTACGAGCTAATTAACAACAAGTGGATCAATAATTGGATTACTAGCCAGGGGAAGGCCTCCGGCCTTGATGCTGAGCTGCATGTTGCTGCAGATGAAATTGCATTTGCATCAGTAGTAAATTGGGAATTATTTATTTTGAAAAATTAGGAAAATATATGGATTGGTGTAATGTTTTTGGTAGTTAAGTTGCGGGAGGTATATTTTATTTAGAAAAACGTTTATTGTGGCAGAGAATGAGACCTAACCTAACCTTTGCCTATTTACATGGGCAAAGTGTTGCTTTTTGTTTACTTTTCAGGCGGTGTCCTTTCGCCCCCCCACCCCCTGGATCTGCGCAGGCAGAAGGGCTGGGTTAAGTACCGAGCAGCAGGGGCAGGGAAGGAGGGGAGGGCGGCCGTGGCGACCGACAGGAGGCTCTAAAAACTAAATGGTCCAACCTATCCTAACGAAACCTAACGGGCTCGTGACAGATTTTACGCTACTCGCAACGGATCTTACGCTACTCGCCGCAATAGATCTCTAAAACTAAATAGCCCTACCTATCCTAACCAAACCTAACGGTCTCGCGACAGATCTAACGCTATTCGCGACAGATCTTACGCTACTCGCGACGGATCTTACGCTACTCGCCGCAACAGATCTCTAAATCTAAATAGTCCTACCTATCCTAACCAAACCTAACGGGCTGGCGGCAGATCTTATGCTATTCGCGACAGATCTTACGCTCCTCGCGACAAATCATAAGGTATCTGGGGGGGGGGGCAAATCGTCTATTCAAAATCTCCCAGAGGGATTTTTTTGATTGTGGAGCCGGATTATGGAGCTCGGACTATGGAGCTCGGACTATGGAGCTCGGACTGTAGAGCTCGGACTGTAGAGCTCGGACTGTAGAGCTCGAACTGTAGAGCTCGGACTGTAGAGCTCGGACTGTAGAGCTCGGACTGTAGAGCTCGGACTGTAGAGCTCGGATTGTAGAGCTCGGACTGTAGAGCTCGGACTGTAGAGCTCGAACTGTAGAGCTCGGACTGTAGAGCTCGGACTGTAGAGCTCGGACTGTAGAGCTCGGACTGTAGAGCTCGGACTGTGGAGCTCGGACTATATAGAGTTTTACCTATGGATCTGGTCCTATTTAGCTCGGCTTATTTAGCACGGACTATGTAGCTCGGCCTACATAGCTCGGACTGTGTATACGCATATGATTATAGTATAAAGACAAAGAGGAAGATACCTCTAGTTAACTAAAGGGATGGGGGGGGGTGGACAATCAACCGTTCAAATTTCCCAACAGGGTGCTTCGCTTCGCTCAGCAATAAATACTGCAATTTGCGCATTCATGCAAGATGCGCAACGCGATAAATTTGTGTTTGTTCGCTCTGAAGATTCATTGGAAGCAATTACAGGCAATATTAGTTCTAATCACATATAATGTAACATTTCTTTTGAAGGAAAAACTCTAATCATGCCGACAAATACATCTAATCATTGGTGTCTCATCATCGCCGACTGCGAGGCAAGAACTTATCAGTTCCTTGATCCACTCAATCTTAAGAAAAATGACAGTCACATGGACGCGTTTTTAGCACTTCTGAAGAAAAATAAGCTCTTTAATCATAGAGTTAATAACTGGACGGTCTCGCCACCTGTAGGGTTGCCACCACAAGTAGATTTCATTAATTGTGGTCCATTTGTCGTCCTGTACGCTGCAATTACAATGAATGTTTTCTTCCAAGACTCTGATGTTGACATTTTAAAGTTCCGCATTGCCATTGCCAAAAACATTTTAGAAAAATGTCCGTCAATGACCTTTTTGTCTAAAATGTGGAAAAGACGAGTACAGGATTAAAAATGATTCCATTGGCGTCATGATTAATTGCGACGCTTGCGTCAGATGGTGGCATCTGCATTGTGTATCTGCAAATGTAAGTGAACTCGACGCCCATTTTTTCTGTGAACTATGCACGCTATGGAATCCAAGCCTGTAAAGGTTCCGGAAGCCCTGCATGTATTTTTGACCGGCATTGATCTTTGCGGCGACGGAACCTGCGAAAAAAATTCTTGCGGCAGATGCTGACCTGCGAGGAGGTCCTTGCGGCGCATGTTGTCCTGCGAGAACAGTTTCATTCCTTACAGTACTATCGAGGCAATTTTTTTAAGGGCCTGTGAGAAAATTCTTGCGGCGCATGCTGACTTGCGAGGATGTCCTTGCGGCGTATGTTGTCCTGCGGGAACAGTTTTATTACTTACAGTACTAAATGATTTTTTTTTAGGTACCGGCGAGAAAATTCTTGCGGTGCATTGTGATCAGCGAGGAGATCGCTGCGGCGGCGCACACTGACCCGCTATAACAGTTCTATTCCTTAAATCTTTTCTTTCAACATTAATTATATTCGCCCGAATCGTGTATCGAAGTGCAGTCGAGCTATGTGCACGAGCACATATCGTGCATATAGAGGAGGCCTGCCTATTTACCCGAGAAGGCGACAAGACGTACGAATAACGTTTGCCAGAGCATAGGCACGACTCGTGTTAGTTTGTTAATATTTGCTATTTGCACTGGGCCGTGCCAATTAGAATGGTTCAGATGGTATTGATATTTGTACGAGATAACCACCAAGAGGATAATGCACATTATGCTGCACGAAATGCCACATTTGAAAAAATGTGTATCATCAGATAAGTACTTTAACTGCTTTTACCTTAGATTTTGTCTGTTTTGATTGTCAATGTTAGAGTGTGTGCTTGAACGAAGTTCTTTTTAGTATTTAAAATTCCAGGTACTCGTGCAAACAGCTTCGATCAAACACTTTGCACGAGCCGTTAACTTTCGGCGCGAACACTGACAAGGTTCTATGTCTTTGCCAGTCCAGAATTTGCATGTGGACGTGTGCTCTGACCTGTTGGACATGGACGAGGTATTCGTTGAGAATGAAGAAGTGCCGCCAGAAAGGACAGAGCCTTATGTGGGTCAGTGCTTTGATGATTGGTTGTCAGCTGAAAAGTTTCTTGGTTAGTATTTTCACGGGTATCTTTGTGTTTGGTTAGGTTTGCTGGAGGTCCTGTTGCCACCAATTAAACCTTTACTTCTAAAGTGTTCTGATTCTGATATGTTTCTTGCTCTTGCTCAATTTTGTCATTCCTGTTTGTAACAAGCTAGGGCCCGCCCTTCCGTCGAACCGAGTTGCCAGCTCCGCTTCGCTGCGCCGGCAACTCGGTTCGACAGGGGGCCGGCCCAGCTTGGCCTGCCGGCGGCCTTTCCTCGGGCCTTCGGCCCTCGCATCAGACCCAACTTGGCCAGTCGAAGGCCCGGGCCTTCGGCCCGCTCTCATCAAACACCCCGTGAGCGGGTAAGGCAAAGTTATCGATGTACCATCGTGACTTAGGCCCGCCCTTCTATTCACAATATGCAAAAGTCCTTACACTTTTTACTCCAACTGTCCTTAGAATATGCCCATTTCATTTGTCTCTTAGCCCTCATTCCGAAAATACTCATATTTGCCATGCTACTGCAACTCCTTGCAATGGAGGCACAGCAGGAGCGCAAAACGAGCCCGTCGCACTTTTTCACATAACTCATGAAGGCGGGCTCCTGGACCCCCCTTCCGACCCCTCGTTGAAGAGGTCTTGCCAAGACCTATCGAAAACTTAAGTAAAAATTTTCAGTCGGTCGACCCCCTTTTTTCAAGATCCTGATGTGACTAATAGACGAAGTCGGGCTCCTGGACCCCCTTTCCGACCCCTCGTTGAAAAGGTCTTGCTGAGACCAATCGAAATCTGCAATAAATTTTTTTAGTCGGTCGACCCCCTTTTTTGAAGATCCTGATCTGGCCAACTTGTAAAAGCGGCCGATGGGGTCGGGACCAGGTCCATTCATCTTGTCTCGTCGCCCTGATTCCAAAAATACCCCTATGTGCCCTGCTAGCACCAATAATGGCGGAAATCCCCCTCCCGCCCATGCAAACCATGATGCAGCTGCTGCAGGCCTTGCGCGGGTCGGACGGGATTTGCACCACCGGATTGTTTGTTCGGACGGCCCTCCTGATGTACCCTCCAAATCTGGTCACTCCAGCTCAACTCCTTCCTTGTACACAGACGACGACAACAACGACGACGACACACAGACACAAAGGCAAATGCATATGCCCTCCCCCTATTTTTTGAATAGAAGGGCGGGCCAAAAACACGAATGTTTGTGTTGTATGCTTGCCACAGATGCTTTTGCTGTAAAGAACCATTATCAGTGGGTGACCGGTAATTCTAACACCATTAATAAAGAAAATGAGAAACTCTCTTCGATTGGTCGGAACGACCTGTATAAAGCTGATCTAGAGTTTAAAAATATAACTCTGACCTGTCCTTGTGGGGGAAAACGTCGAATCAACAATGGTCGTGGGGAGAGGGAAACTCAATCGTAGGTATTTCTCTGTTCAATGTGAAACATCGTCTTTTGTTGCACTGTTTTAATGTATTGTTCTTTCGCAGGACGTGGAAAGTGGGATGTCCTGTTAAGGTGCATCTTATTGCCAACAAAACTCAACTTGTTGTTAAAGAATTCATTTCTAAACATAATCATACATGTCACAGTCAATTTTTCAAAGCTCTTCCTAAGACAAGGAGAAAGAAATTGGCTGATCCTCAACTTCAAGACAATTTGAAATTGCTTTTTAAAGCAGGAGTGAAGCCCAGCACAGTACGGACCGTTCTCAGGGAACAGGGCTGCGGTGAAGTCTCACAGCGCGACCTGGCCAATCTGCGGTAAGAACCTCTCCCTTTGTAAAGTTCCTCATTTGTTGCTCAAGATTGTTCTTTTAATGCCATGATAATGTACAGGGCTAAATGGAAAGCAGAGGGTCTGGAGGGTAAAACTCCAAAAGAAAAGCTTGTTGAGACCTTGGAAAAGATAAAGGAAGCTGATCCAGGAACTTCCATCCATATTGGTGAAAATGAGGGGGAGTTGACCTACCTTTTTATTCAAACCACTGCTATGAGAAAAAATGTTGAGAAGTATGGTAAAGTACTTTTGCTTGACCATACGTACAAAGTGACCAAAACTGAGATGCCGGTCACTGTTATGATGGTGATGGATGGTAATGGTGCTGGAAGATCAGCAGGATATGCATTTGTAGCCAATGAGAAAGCAGTTACTATTAAAATGGTCCTAGAGGGTTTTGTGAAGAGTGTTGGTGAGGAAGTGGCCAACAACATTAAAACAGTTATAATTGATAAAGATTATTCTGAATGTAGTGCCATCAAGACTGTGTTGCCTGGAACCCAAATTCAACTTTGTGATTTCCATGTTTCTAAAACATTTAAGAAAAAGGTTCAACAGGAGAAACAATTAACTGATCCACAAAAGGAGGAAGTATCAAAATTGCTACTTGAGCTACGTTATTGCTGCGACCATTCCAAGTTTGCTGAGCTCTGTGATGAACTTAAATCCAAAGTGTCTAAAGAATTCTGGAAATATTTTGATGACAACTGGCTGAAATGTGAAATGGCCTGGTCCTTCCGAGATAAAAAAAAATCTCCAAATTTAGGAAACACCACCAATAATAGACTGGAGAATCACAACTCTAAATTGAAAATGGTAAGAGCCACTCTTTTCTTCAGAGTGGGGGTTGTTTCACTTTTTCTTTCATCACATTTGTTTTTCACATTTTGTTTCAACAGTTTTTGAATATTGACAAAGAACTTTATGAAGCTCTTCTTCTCATCCTTGAAGTAGTTCAAAATAAGGAGGATGACATACTCTTTTTAACTACCATAGAGTCTGTGAAAGAGACTTACATCATGCATTGTCATGACCCTGTCATTAAAAAATTTTTAAATGATATGACAAAATTTTCAGCGAAGCTCACAGTTTTTGAATTCAAGCAAATCCCCAGTGATGATGAGCTTGAAAAGTGGCAGACCACTAACTCCAGCTGCCTGTGCCCACACTGGTGGAGTTACTTACTTCCATGCAGACACATTATCCAGTCTAGAAGGAAATCTGGTATGTTGAGCAAATCTTGTCTGCAAACAGCTATTATTCACACAATTTTTGTTTCCTGATTTCTTGTTGTATCTTAATTTTGCAGGTGCTGCAATTTATGATCGGTCTGAGATTGACCCCATGTGGCTCTTACCAGATTCAGCTGATAATAGGGAAGAACAAAGTGTGGATTTCGGACAAGGGAGGGTCTATCACAATGTTGTATCCAAAATGATTCCACAAACATGGAATGAAAGGTACACCCATGCTATGTCCAAGGCCAAAAGTCTATGCTCAGTTATGGCTCAATCAGGTAGAGACCAATATGCGATACGGTTTCAAGTTCTTGATGAGATTTTTAATATTTGGGCCAATGGCAAGGAAGTGATGGTTGCTGAAATTGTCAAAAACTGGGGTAAGACGTAATGCGAATGAAGAATTTTGTTCAATATTATGTTTGTACACTAAAAAAACAACTTAGTTGTGGTTATCGACTTCTTTTCGGTAGGCGAAATTTGATAGCTGCAATCGACAATCCGGCACCCACAAGAGCCCAGTCGGAGCAACCAGATTTTTGTTGTAGGTGTCGGATTTTGGATTGCAGTCATCGCATTCTGCGAACCTATAAAGTTGATCACCTCAACGAAGTCCTTTTTTCCGTCTAGGCAGTGCTGATGCTTGTTGTTTCCCTTCAAGGTACTGGAACTGTGACAAATAATTCAGAAGCACAAGAAGTGACAACTATTACCTCAACCACCAATGTACATTCAGAAAATGAGACGATGAATGTGGTCACACAAGAAGTGCCCCAAACCACTGTAACCGAGCATCAAATTGTAGCTACTAAGTCAGCGAGCAACACAGAAGAGACTTCATTGAATAACATAATTATTGCTACTGATGAAGTGCCAAGTCTCCTGACCAGGCGTATTGCAAGTGACATACAGGAAAGACCCTCCACCAAGTCTTTGGAAAAGACAATTCCACCATCATGCTTTTGCAGAATTCCTGCTATCAGGTAAACTCTGGCTTCTTAATACGGCTTGAACTGCATAATGGCATTTAATGGTATTGATTTTTTCAAACTAATTTCTTCATTAATAATAAAAATGTTTCATGCAGACTTGTCTCAAGAGCTGATTCCCATTGGCCAGGCAATCCATTTTACAAGTGTAGTCTCAACAAATGCAGATTCTGGCGCACTGCTCCTAAAGCAAAATTACAAGAAGAAACTGTCCCTTTGAAATCAAATGATGTTCATAGCTCTTGTAAGTTGTTCACTCGTTTACTGAATTACTTTTATGCTCTTAATGTGTTACCCTTTCCAAACATGTTGATGTTTCCTTCTTAGTAAGTCTATTAGACGATGAGGTAAATGAAAATTTACTGCTGTCGGTGGAACAAATAGAAGCCATGGAGTCTACTGAGGACAGTGCTAAAACTCTGAATGATGAAGAGGCCAACATTAGGGACGGTGTTTTGGTGGACCAGACTGAAGGCGTGGAGACTACTCCACATGATGAACAGGCCATTGTGGATGGTATGTAAAATCCAGTGTAAACATTAAAGGTTTAGCTGTATTGACGTGTGGGAGTAATTTTCTCTTTGTGTGTCTATGTGTGCTATCAGAGGAATTGGGCGAAGGTGCTTCAGAGGTCCAAAAAATTTTCAAAACAATTAACTTGCCGGTCTCTATTAAACGCAAAGGCCGACCCCAAGGTTTGGGGAAGACTGTGGTTGGCCGTAATCGTCCCAAGGGCATACCTCGTAGGTGTCACCAATCCACATCATAGGTCTTGAAAATATGGATAAATGACTTTTCAATCTAACTTCCAATCACATCTTTTCAGGAGGTGCAATGCTAAAAGCGTATTCTTTTACAAAAAAGTCACGAGAAGAAAAAGGATCTGACATTCCAGATGAGCATGTGAAACGCACAGACAAAAGCTCCTGGTCTGTGAAAAGCCAATCCAAAGGTTCTTCTGACTCCTATATTGTATCAAGGACAGGCCCCATGGGATCCTGCAGTATTTGTGCAAAAACCATCTGCCAGCACTCTTTATCCTGTGACTGCAAGGATCATACCAACAGGAAAATTGCTTGCAAACACATGTTTAAAGTCATGGAGTTTGCAGAGAAGATGAATGGTATGCTCCTTTTCTTCCAGCCTTTAGAAACCTTTAAATGATTTTTAAATGTCAGTTATATAACACAATCGTTTTGTCTTCATTTTGATGGTTGTTCTTTACAGAGTGCAGTGCTGTCGTAACTCATAGAGTTTCTCTCGATCCTCAAGTCCTCCTGACCTCAGGAGCTGGTGAGTGAGATTGTATTGTCCAAAAGAGCAAGAGTTTGTTCTTCACCAACGTGCATGATGTTACTTGTGCTTTGCCCCTTTAAATTATTTTTTTTTTGTTTTCTAAGTACATAATTTTCATACTTTTTTATTTTAAATATTTTTCTTATCATACATAAAATATTTGATTCATGGTCTTAATGCTAATAGGTATTTATCAAATTTGCTAAAATAGTTCTGTTTTCTAATATTTATTTCAGGAAACACCAAAGTTATGAAGAGAAAAGAGCCAACCGGTGGTAAGAATAAAGCTTGACCTATTTTCATGGCAAATAATAATTTGAACTATAGCCACAGCTTATTACATTACATATTTGCATTTTTACTAATTTTGTTTTGTTCCATATTTTTCCATTCAAGATTTTTCCATTCAAGAAAATCTTATTGTCACCCCTTCTAAGCGGGCAAATGTCACACTTCGTAGAAAGACAACAAGTAGTCATTCGGGCACTAGGACACCTGAATGTAACTGAGGTGACAAGTGTGGCATGAAAGTCTTAAAGAAAAGAAATAATGCTGGGAAGAGAAAACTTCTTAAAGATTACTGTTTGTTTGTTTCAGATTGCAGACACAGGACAAACGCCCATATTTTGCATGCTGGAAAATGCAGTGTGGCTTTGTGCAGTGGATAGACACCCAAGGTAAGTTTACCCCTTGACAAATTTTCAAGATTGACCTTCACAAAAGGTTCTTGTGCTGCATATTAGTCCCCAAAAAATTGAGCACTGGTTCTACCGTGCTGGTTCTGGGACATTACAAAATGCATTATTGTCTTTAATTAAATCACTAAGTCTTCTGCTACTTCATCTGAGCTCAACATGTCAAGCAATTTTGCTTACTTGTTTATGAAGAGTTTTTATTTTCAGTGTATCTTTTGGATCATGTGTGTCTTGTTGTATCATACCAAAACCCGTCGAGGGTAGAGGCAGTTCTTCTAAGAACTTTGGACAGTCCTTGTGAGGACTTTGTTTTGGGATTTGTCTTCGATTGGTGAGTTTGTTGTGGATTTGCTTTTGTGGTGAGGCTTTGGATCTGAACACTTTCTTCTGAGAACAGGACACAGTGCTTTCTCATCTGAATAACTTTCTTTATCTCAGTATCCTTTACTGTGTGGTCTCAACATTAATAGTACACCTTCTAACAATATTTCTCTCTACAATTTTGATATTTGTTTTTAAAGAGCACACTAAGTCCACTGTGTAGCTGTTTCAAAGATCCTTAAACTTCATACTTCACTCCTTGATGAGGCCCACACAGAGTATTTGTAGATTTCAACAAATTTAATGAGGTTGCTTTGCAACATATTGTTTTGGCAAATCATTATTTGCATGTGAATAATTTATCGTGTTTGTTTTCAGCATCTGGACCTTCAAAGAAACGGCATGATTTTGATGTAATTACCTTGTCAAGTAGGTTTATATTATCATTGCACTATTTAATCACATTGTAAGATGTTTTAAATTAACTAATTAGTGTTGTTACTTTTAGGTGATTCTGAAGCGGAAGAAGGCAATCATATAAATACCTATGATGTAAAAGAAGAAAACGTATCAGGTAAACAGACGAAAAATTTCAGTCATGAAAAATTATTAAATATTGACATTACTTTGCTCGTTAATTCATGATGACATTGTTTTTCACTTCAGAGGAAGAAGAAAGCTTGCATCACTCGTCCCCTGTTGGAAATGCTGAATCTGTTGCAAGCACTGAAAATCTGGCTAACATGCAACCTCATGCAAATGCTCAACCACTTGCAAACCCTAAATGCCCAGTTTGTGTCAGTCATGGAGCACCTAAGATAGGAGGAGCACATGTGTGTTATATCTGCGGAACCCCAGTCCACTCTTTTGGGTGTTCTTTACCTTATGAAGGCAGTGACGATGACCGCATATGCCTGTCCTGCTCTGAGGAAGACAATGCTATGCCAAACACTGAAACACAGGTCCCTGACAATAATGTTACAGCTCCTAGGGGTATGTACATGAAGGGGGCAGTTATGAAACCATTTGGACAATAAGGCAAGTGAACAAGGAGATAAATGGGAATCACTGGAAACAGTTTTTTCAACTCACTCAGTTCTTTTCACTCTCACTAGTATTTAAATCAGGTTGTATTTGATTAGATCCATAATTTGGTAGATTGAACAAAAAAAATCTCTAAATCTGCTATATTTTTTTCTGTTCTTCTTCTGTCAAACTGTTGTCCGAATGGTTTAATGCCATCCATATTATCAAAAGATGTTTCTTATTAAAATAATTGTGATTCCAAAATTGCTCTTTACAGAGATACTTCATCAGTTAAATTGTAACACTGAAACACCAGTAAGTCAATTTAATTTTGTAACAAATTTGGCATCATCATTTTAATTCATTATTGATACTATTCTCTTTACAGAAAAATCCTGGGGTGAGGCCGCAAAGGAAAAAGGTTCTACCAGGTCATTTGAAAAAAGATTATGTGTTCGATACACCAGAAGGGTGCTGAAAGTGTTTCTCTGCAGTGCAGCCTGCTGTGATTTTCAGAATGGTTATGCTTTAACTATCCTTGACTTACTTTATTTTTACTTATCCTGTATGTTGTATTACTGGTTTATAAGTCTGCATATTTTTTAAAATGTCTTTACTAGTCTGCACCTTAGAAGAAAACCCCCTATACCCCATCCTAGCCTTGAGGTGCATCTCTGATTTGCTCTTCATTACTTTTAGTATTTATTACTTAAATGTCTGGTCTATGGGCTTGTGTTTTTTGTTAATTCATATTTATTTTATGAAGGGTTTTTATGTTTTAAGGGCATATTTGTTTCTTTCTAATTATTTTCTTTACATTTTATGAAGGATTTTTATGTCTTTGTGCTGCTTATCTTAGTATCATTTATTCATTTAACTACACGATTGAATTCAATAAAATTGAATTTTGTTTTTCTCTTAACCTCAAGAATTTTATTTTGCACCGATCGTGCACAATCCCACTAAGCCATCAGTGCTGATGGAAGACGGAATGGCAGTGACCAATGACTGTAGGGAACCAAGGGGCTCTTGGTTCTTGGTGCAAGTGCGAATCACGAATGCCGCTGCCACAGACACACTATTTACAATACACCGGACCGGCAACTTGAGAAAAGTGGTGCGAATAAAAGTTTTGTCTCACAGTGTATGGAAAATTTATCCCGCCCACGGCGTGCAAATAGTATCTGTGACTAACATTGTACAAATTGTGCAAATAGTATTTGCAATAAACAATGCACGAAGTGGGCAAAACACTGTGTGGCTGATATTTGCACGAGCACGCCGTCAGCAGTCGAATAGGAAAGTGAAGACACGGCGCGAACGTCTTTCTTTCACTTTCATGGACCAGCACGCTACCCCCAGACCACTGTCGTTTGCTCCGTGGAGGGGCTGCCGCTTCGAATCACAAGCGTAGCCGCTTTGTCTGCTTGTTCGTGCTAATAGCCTTTTTTTTGTTCATAGCACAATTCGGGCAAAGTCAGAAACAGAGGCTGTTTGCACATGTTTTTATATATTTCTCGTGCAAATAGCTATTTCTTCCTTCATTGCACGAGTCGTGTTACTACATTTGGAGTACCTATCTGCACGACTCGGGCGAATAGACACAATGCCCAACTAACTCACCACAGCTAAATTCTTTCCGAGCAAGTGCTTTTCTCTATCATGAAGCACTTGCATCGAGGCTGACAACCCCATTGACATTTGATTTGTAGCTGCTTGAAACATGGTCATCGGGTCAGTCTGCAATGGAAAAAGCTTTTTACTAGTAGAAACAAACAAAATGACATAATCAGGAAAATTTCTTAAATTTAACAACTCTATCCAAACCTAGGACGCATTGTGTCGAAGCTGATGAGCATTAGATAAATTACGGAGTCAACGGTATAATTTGTACAGAGTGGGTTATGAGCTGACTTTAACTGATACTAATTAGAAAATGAAAAGGGAGACCCATCCGAAACAACGACTGGCAATGTCTCCGATTCAAACTGGGAATCCAGCGGTTGACTCCTAAAACCGAATCGCACTGCAGATCTTCAAGTTCCGCAATTAGATCCAAAATGTATGAGTCAAAGAGTATGGAACAAAGTCAATAATGAAGCAAGGCAAAGTCACTCATAGAAAAATCTCGGAGCTTAACGCAATCTGAGGTTAGGAACCAGCTTAAAGTCAATGTGCACAAAACTGGACCATCAGAACTCACTTGATCACTTTAATACTGGCCTAGCTTGATTGCCGAGTTAAAAAGAAAATACTCACTAGCTCTGTGGTTATGTATTCGATGAACCGTCGTTGCACTTCAGAATTCAAAATTGATATGTGGTGGTAATTGTGATACACTTCGATGCGAATGCCGACAAGAACAATAGTATAGGCCAAAATTTCTTTTAGAAATGCATCGTACGTCAAAGTTAATCGTAAAACAACGCTAAATTGCAATCGACTACAAAACCGTTAAGAGAGCGGTGAGCGGTGACGATCTGCTTTCTGCGCCTGTGCGGCCGTGCACGACGCACGCAGCCGCTGCCGCTATCCGCACCGCTCCGTCATCTTGCTAATAGTGCATCGTCTAGTGGATTGAACCTCAACCGTCTGCTCGTCAGTGTTTGTGTTGTTTCTGCTATGTAACAAATGCAATTATTGTTCTTTTACTTTTTATTCTGAAGTTTTAGACGTGTATCACTTTATGTGGTCACTGGCAAAGCAACTTCTTCCCCATTGCTTGCTGGCTCACGATATGGAAATACATATGGCGCAGCCGCTAACCTGAACGGTTTGTAAATTACTTTCATGAATTCCTTTTTTATCATAATGTGTACTCTTGTGTACGATATATGTTTAATGCTGTTAAATATTGCGTTCTTTACTGACCTTGTGTGACTTATGATTCCAGATAGTTTTCTCAGGAGCTGGCCCAATTTTTAACATTTTGTCCAAGCTGGAATCATTGTTATTTTTATTTAATGTTTTCTGGCTGCCCATGGAGTCAGACTCGTCTTTCGGGCTGTACAAGTAGATAAGTTAACATGGATCGAAAGAGCAGTACATAGCCAAAGCCTGTGCTGTTCTTGGTGAAAAACTTCCTTGAATGTTATGCCAACAGGTGTCGAAGAACAGTGTCAAGAATGACCAAACTCTTTGACTGGTGAATATTCAGGTAAATAACTTTAATATGGTGTGACTCTTGTTTGAATGTTGTTTAATGTTTTTCCTTTTGTCCTTGTTTTCGTTGGAAGGAAGAAGACTTGTACTTAGAAGTTCAAGCTAGAATTTTGATTACGCCACTGCTGAACACCCATTTTATAATCAATAATGGTTCATTTCTGCTCAGTGGCACAATGCAAAGGAAAATGGCGTAGTGGCTCTAAACATCTGAGGTTTCATTCTTTTCCCAAAGATGAAGAGACATGCAAGCTGTGGCAAAAGGCAGTTGGGAGACTGAAGCCACCATCTAATTCAATGAAGGTGTGCAGCAGACATTTCAGTGAAGATGACTACCAGATATTTTTACCCGGTATGTTGATTATTATGACACATTTATTCACTTTACTTTAAATGAAACATTACATGTGATTTGACTTGTGTCTATGTTTGTAGGTTGCAAACGTCTAAAGAAATCTGCTGTTCCATCTGTGTATTTACCTTCCAAGGTTGATGCCTTTTCCCAAACTGACCACTGTGATGGGATGATAAATGTGAGTTTCACTTGAATGCTTTTAATTCACTGGTACTTTGACAGAGTGGCGTAGGTCCACTTCATCACCGAAACTGCTATTATTTTTGAAGACTTTTGGGTCCCCCCTGCCAAGGAATAAAACCACCTGTGTGAACGATTTTGAGTTTAAGGAGCAGATCAGGACTTACAGAAGAAAATAAATAAATGGTTAGGCCTTTTGGTTTAACAGAATAGAGCGAAGCTGCAACGGCAATGATCCTTAAAATAAGCCTACTTAGCAGTCATTGCCGTTGCAGCTTCGCTCTATTCTGTTAAACCAAAAGGCCTAACCATTTATTTATTTTCTTCTGTAAGTCCTGATCTGCTCCTTCAACTCAAAATCGTTCACACAGGTAGTTTAATTGCTTGGCAGGGCGCACCCAAAAGTCATCCAAAATAATAGTAGTCTCGGCGATGAAGAGGACTTGCGCCACTCTGTCAAAGTACCAGTGAATTTCTGTGTGCCATTGGAGTGTATGCTGGTGACATTTAAAACTGGACTCATAAAATACACTTTAAAACGAGTTAGTAGGAGACTGTCTTTGGACATCATAATTTCAACAAAACATTATGTACTTAGCTTGTGCGTTTGTAGCCTCTCAATCAAATGCTTTTCCTTTTGAAAAAAAAGTACATCTTTTTGAAAAACATTCAATGACTGGAGACTTGAAAAAATTGTTCTAAGGATTGCAAAATAAGTGACCTAAATTCCTACATGTAATGATTGTGAGACTGTTTCAATATCCTTCATTCTATTTATAGATGTTCACTTGCTGGAAGAAAATATTTAAGTCACAAGACCTATATGTAAAAATGCAGTATGTTTCCAAATTATATTTTATCTATTCACGCACGCACGAAGTAGCATGGAAAATCTATGTTTCCTAGTCAACAGTTGTTTACGCTGTCCAAAGACAGTCTCCTATTAAAAGAATGAAGAAAGTAAGGCCAAATTGTTTTCTTCGTTTGTGCAGATATGTTCCACGAGTGAGTTATGTTCATCATTTGTGGTGGAATACGGTTCACATCGATGTCCAACTCCTACTCTTAAGTCGCCACCATTCTCTGAAGAAAACTTTTTGGACGTGGCTATCAAAGAGGAAACTGACTTGCTCCCTTCAATGCAGCTGGCTACAAGTGGGAGTGGTGTAGGGATACATTTCAGTCGGCCAGAATCAAACGATACTTTGTTTAACGATTTTGAATTCGAATTCTTGAGTGGTATTTCCAAAAATTGCTTTGAGAGCTTACTTGTCTTGTTGACTAGGGAATCTCTTACGCTGCCCTCTTGTAATATGAGTGCCAAGGCTCAGCTGTTGCTTACCATGTGCAAATACAAGCACAATTTGTCTTATCCCATTTTGAACATAATTTTCAAAATCAAGCAAACAGATGCACTCGCAGTATTTTCGTTTTGGACTTATCATATGTTCAAAACTCTGAAATTACATTTTGTGGTTGGAGTGAAACCAGAAAAAGGCCTGCAGCAATCTGTCAGTGTGGGCATTATGAAGATTCCTCTGCTGGAACCATCATCCCCCGGTGCTTATGAACATGAGCACTCCTACTCGAAAAGAAGCTCTTATCTGAAATCACTTGTAGTGATTGATGATGATGATGATGATCAATCGATTTTGTACTGTTCCAAGCTGTATGAAGTATTTACATGTGATGAATCCATGCTGCTAGATGTAGAATTTCAGCAGTGTCTTGCTGCAAGCACCTCCATTAAATTGCATGGGGACTTCAACATATCAAAGTTATTTCCTGATAAGGATATTCAGGTCATTCTACCAGACAATATTTCCTCATGCCTGTACAGAAAGGGAGAAAACTATGGTACCATTTGTGCATCTGCTTCCGTTCTGCCTACCAAACAATTTCAAAGCTTCATGGAATTCTTCAAAATTTTATCTGAAGGCTTACCGTCTGGCCTCTTAATCATGTCATCTGAAATTGTTTTCAATTGTATGATTATTTTAAATTTTAGGAATAGATCAAGTGTGTAAATTACTGTCCTAACAGAAATTTGAAGTCTGGCAAGCAAGTGTGTCCTTTTTTTGGTAGTTTTTGAAGTGTTTTTGGTTGGTATGGATATATGATATGACCCGGCAAAATCACAACACTATTGACCGGACCTTTGAGGTGGAGTGCAGACAGACAGACAGACAGACAGACAGACATGAAAAGTTTTTCACCCTGTTCGAGTAAGTGGCTTCCCCATCACTCAGCTAACAAAGTGCTTTGGGACAAGCAAGCAAACGCGAGATGGTGCACCCATAGCCGTTTGTAAAATTGTCATAATAATAAAATTAATTCACGAATTGGGCTTTTAATTATTTTATTTTTTTAAATAATTGTTTTAGTGGACAATACCCTTACAGTTTTCATCGGTGGAGGGTCGTCGGTTCGAGATGACTTCACTCTTTCACCGTGAGGTGAGGTAGGTGCTGGTGCTGGAGCTGTTTGCCTGGTTGTCCCTCCCTTTTGAATCCCAAGAACAGAGGCGGGGTAGAGTCGGCAGGATGTGGTATCACTGCGGTAAAGACCCACGGCCCTCTAGACTCTTTACGGGATGGCGGAGAGAAAGTTGGCAACACTAGCTTACTACAATTCGCGCCCACACTTTGCCGCCTTTTTTCTCTCATGTTCTGACAAGCTCACATAGTACAGGTGCTCGTTAACCCTTTATAGTTTCGACCCTCTTCTCTAGATTTTGTAGCAGCTTCATAGACGAATCTGTCCCCGGAAACGCGATCGGACCACCGGAAGTGGGTCGAAAGCCGCCATTTTGAAAAAATGGCAGACATCCGACAGAATATGGTTTACGAGGTACTCTGGCCTATGTTAGGAGTCGATACCCATGTTTTTGAGGTCGGCGGATTCATTGGTGGTACAGGAAGTTGTCTACGGGAGCCGGAAGTAGCCTCAGGGTACCGGAAACCGCTGCAAATAGAGCCTGTAGAGCTCGCAAGAACGTGGAAAGGGTCAATACTTTCTGCTTCGAGATAGGCTTGACACCCGAAGTGGCTGCTGGGCACCGGACGTGGTCTTGAGGCAGAGACATAGGCATAGACAGGTAAGACAGGGAATTACAAGAGTGCCTCACGTGTTTAAGATAAGTAATGATATAATATTCTTTATATTTTCTGTCTATGGTGTAATTCATGAAGTTTATCTTACAGGTACAATAAGTGCAATGTTTTGATACACTATATCAAAGATTAAAATATTAATGAAATGTCACAATAATGAAAAAACGTTTAACAACGTTGATTTACAGGTAATTCCCCCCTCCCCGTCTTACGGATCTCCGAGCACGTCATCCAGGCTTTCCTCCGCAATTGATTCGAGGTTCGACGTCCTGAAAGGATATTTTGCACGTAAGTATCGGATTTTCTAAAGAAATCTCACAGTAAAGGCGGTTATCATAGGCAATACGCACTCTTTGTTTGCACAGTTGCCCATGCTTTTTTTTGCATGCGGGCGAACATGGTAGCCCGAGTCGCCGGCATAGGCAGCGAAGAGTTTCGCACCCTATCCCACTACCGCACCTGTCAAGAGTCCGAACGGCCTTCCAAATGTGGGGCAGCTTGGTCCATACCACTTTCCACTCGCCTGCGAGAGTCCATCCCCACCCTTCAGGACTCGTGGAAGTGCCGTTCAGGTGATTTGCTTCCAAAACCAAATACCCTGCCGCTCTGTCCCCGACTCAGGCCGCTTTGCAAGAGCACATCAAGAGAGCCGCGTACGTTGGAGGCCACATTTGGGGTGCTGTAAACCACCTATGGAGCTTGACAAAGACTCGGAATTCATTGAAGAATAGATTAGAGTGCACAATTGCACTGAGAGAAGTGTTTTGGCGTGCGCATCAAACGTTTGGTGCCTGGCATCGAAATGTGTTTCATCAGGACATTGTTAACGCAGGCACCAATGTCTTTGGTGGCTCGTATCACACTGCTTTTGTCTGCGTACCGAACAGCACTGAACCTCCCTACTACTCGCATTTCTCGCGGCAAATCGAATTTGAAGGGTTCGAGACACCGACTTCCGGTTGATCTCTACAGTAAATCGCAATTTATTGCTGGGGTCTAATAAACTTTCGTTGTGGCATTTAAAATACTTCGTCCGTGGTTCTAAATAATTTAATACAGAACCCTAATCAATTTTTGTGTCCAAGACTGAAGTTTTTGGTTTTTGCGGTGGAACTATATAATGAGGCACCACGGTTGAGCCAGGTTAGTTTGTCATACCATGGCGTCATCATCATCGTCCAAGTGCAGCACTCTGGAAGAGCTTCTGCGGAGTTGGGGTGTGGGATACCTCACTGACTGCTTCAAAAGTACGTACTTTCTAAGTTTGGAATATTTCTGAGTGAATTAAAGTATTGTGCGTGCAAGTAGAAGAAACATCTGTGCTTCCAGCGTGTCCTTTTGTAAGAACTGTCACTCTCAGCGAAATTTTGTGGAAGCGTTTTGTAATAGCACAGAGAAGCTGTCTAGGTTAGAGTTTTAGGCTTTTGACATCGGGCCGGCCCGGCCGGTTGCGAGTGTGGTGCCTTTCGGTTCGATTTACTTTTTATTCTTATTCAACCGTACTGTGTACTTTCATTACGAAACTGCGCCGGTCTAGGTTAGAGTCGTAGGCTTTGACATCAGGCCGGTTGCAAGTGTGGTGCCTTTCGGTTTGATTTACTTTTTATTCTTATTCAACCGTACTCTGTACTTTCATTACGAAACTGCGCCGGTCTAGGTTAGAGTCGTAGGCTTTGACATCGGGCCGGCTGCAAGTGTGGTGCCTTTCGGATTGATTTCCTTTTATTTTGATTCGGCCATACAATGTACTTTCATTACGAAACTGCAGCGGTTCTAGCAGGACCCTAACCTTAAAATCTGTTAGTGTTTGTCTTTTGTACTGTATCTTCATTTCACCCAAAGAATCTTCTCCTGCGGCCTAATTTTGCTCGTGGTCACTATTGTTTCCCTGTTCTGTGTCCAGCTAATATTAGTTTTGTAAAGTTTTTGTTCTTGTCCTTTCAGAAGCTGAAATAAACTTGACAACGCTCTCTAAACTTGATGAGACAACAGCAAGAGCTATTTTGACCCCAGGCGGGTTCCTGAATTTTTGGGAGGTGTTTCAAGAAAGGAAGGGTGAACTCCTCAAACAAACTCCAAACAAGAGGAAGCGCGTTGACTCTGTTGGTATGCTACTTATTGATTACTTGCTCCTATTTAAATTTCCTGTAAAGTTGTTGATAGCTTTGCAATATTTGAGAGACATGCTTTTGAGTTGTGTCTAAATTTTCTTAATGTTCTGTTTTATTTGCGCAACAGAAACCCCTCTGGACCTGGACACTTGCCTGCTCTCCGATGAGGAGAATGATGACGATGAACCTGTTTCCAATGAACTTGTAGAAGTAAGTTTCACACACCTATTATAAGATAATTGAGATTCAACCAGTTTTCTGATTGGTAATTTTATCTTCTAGGAACTGAGGAAATTATTTCAGTCAACTTTTTACGGTGAATGTCTTTTGGCAACCTGTTATGCAGAGAGGACAGACAGTGACCGCAATCGGATTGCAGAAATCGTTGTGACTGGACAGCTCAACAGAACTAAGCCCATTGGAATGTAAGTGATGGTACCTTTTACCTATAGTGAAATGTTTCTTTGCGCCAAGTAATACTTGTTTTTTATATATACAGATTGGACCGTAAATTGTTAATTCAACTGTCAAAGGCAGTTGAAAAGATTTTTGACCAAGAAGAGAGGGTGAGCATAATCTTTACTTTTCTATATTCGTGTACATACATGCATGCACATTAATCTTATAATTTATGTTCCAATCTTTTCAGCTTGCTTATTACACTCCCTACAAGAGGGTTAACAACACTGTGTATGCTGCTAAAGGAAAGTTCACAAACCAGTATTATGACTGGAGGAACAAGGGTATTGCAGCTGGTATTATTGATTCTGCCCATTCTAAAGGAAAATCCATCAAAAGTTCTACTTGTGAGTATTCAATTTAGGTTTTCACCTACTTGTGCAGTAGTTCTCTTTTTGGTAAATTTGTTTTTGTGATTTATTTGGGGAAAGGGGGAGAGAAGGGTTTGAAGTTTTGCTGAAGCTAATTAATCATTTGATTTTAAAAGTAGTTTCATTAGAAAACAGAATTTTGCCTAAGTTTTCAAAATGTATGAACTGAAGTTCCTTTTTTAAATTATTCTTGTAGTTTTGTTGATATTTGAAGTGCTGGTGCTCAAATATTTTGGCACCTTTTTCTCCCGTAGTCAACAATATTTCTTCTGTTGCAGTGAGTTTAAGTCCTGAAGAGAATACATCAATCAAATGGCTGAATGTCAATTTGGGTCCTTTCCTCTCAGCCCTTGAGCATTGGCGTGTAACACATGCACATCGAATGGCACTGCTCAAACTACAAGGACCTGATGCTGTCTCAATCCCTCAATACTTCTCCAAGTTCCCAGTGCTGCGCCAGCCTGAAGCTACACTTTTGGTATGATGATACCTTTTTTAGAAGCAGATTCAAGTTGTGTTAATAATAATCTTATTTTTCTTTTATTTCAGTTGAAGCAAGACTATGAAAAGCTGTATGAAGGCACTGAAAATAATCTGGAGTTGAACTTTAAGAAATTTGCCGATAAGCAGTTGCAGAAACTGAGAAAGGTTAAAGATTTGAGAGGCCCTTGGCTTGACAAACTTCAAGAATACTTGGACACTGGACTTGGGGGTATGTATTTTTTTCTTATCTTTTACGGGATAGGGCGATAAAGTTGAAATTTACTTTAATTCACTGCCACTTTGACAAAGAACTCCATTTTGCTTGATATGTACATTTGCTCTAACTAGCAGTGACTTCAGGGTACCATCAAATTCTTTGCCAGCACAAAGCAGGCGATTCTTCATGTATTGTGTGTAACTCGTTCTGTGGATCTATGCCGCTTTATCAAAGTATCAGTGAATTAAATATGGAAAAGTGATTTTTTTAACTTTGAGCATTGATCTTGTCACTTTTTATAAATTTGCTCTGGGCTGAGAAGACTAATTTTTAAATTTCTTTTTCCATTAGTTTCTGTATGTCATCACTTCTTCTCGTGCTTAAGTCATTTGTTTAATCCTCAAGTTGTGGTCAAGGGTCGGAAACCAAATAATTGGACCGCAAATAAAGGTGAAATGCAGATGGGGTTTTTGTTGCATGTGACATCTGAAACTGAGTTGCAGAAACACATTGCGTGTAGAGTTGAGAAGTTGTCAAGTTTTAAAAAGCCTTTGGGCTTTACCCCATTTCCTGCATTAATTGGTAAAGACCTTCACTCTATTGAAAAATGTATTGTTATTGTTCAGCCAAGTGATATGTATGTTGTTGATACTCCTCAAGAAGCTATTGATACAACTTTTAAAGCATACCACGCTCTGTCTGTTGAGTATCCACCTGAGTGCAGGGCCATGTGGCTACTAGTACAACAGAAACTTTACAATGTATACACTGATGTTGATGATGTCCCTCCCTATCTTATACCAACCATGAAGTTCTTCAGCTAGTGTTTTTTTGGTTTCAATTTGCTCAGCATTGTTTTCTTTATCTGTAGTTGGTCTATTTGGTTTAGCATTGGTTTTTTTAAAAATAAATTCATGTGGAATCACATTGCCAATTGAGTAAAGAACAAGATATTTAATTATGTTATTAAATAAAATATTAAATTAAAAAATTAAATAAATTTATGTTATTAGATAAAATGACCTCAACATGCATCCCACTTCACTTTTATCCAAAGTAGTGTCATTACTTTCTGAATAATATGAAGAAACTTTGCAGTATTATTATTATTGTTATTATTATTATTATTATTATTATTATTATTATTATTATTATTATTATTATTATGCATTATTATTATTATGCATTATTATTATGAATCCTACAGATAAAGCAAATTAAAACCAAGACTAACTAAAGAATTTCATGGTTGGAATAAGATGGGGTGGGACATCTGTGTAGACATAATATCGTTTAAGACCCTTGAACACAACTTGAGGATCGAACAAATAACTGAAGCACACCTTAATATTTTGATGCCGATGCAAATCCTCAGTATTAACTTGAATATGGCATGTGCACATGTGGCCTGTGATTTAGGAATGCAATGAATGCCTATTAATTGGCTGTGCAATGCACAATATTATTTCTTAAATTTTTTTTCTTAGATAGAAGTTTTGGCGAGAAATTTTACTGACCTTGAAAGTAGTCACATTGCACTACATAAATAATGACTTAAATTTACCTGTGCTTTTTTGCAATAGGAAATATAAAATTGTCGCTAATTTTCTTTCTTTCTTTTTTTTTCAGAATCTTCATCATGTATTCCTGTGTTGTGTGTGGGTTAGTGTTATCCACAGTATTTCTCCTCAGTTTTCATCTCAAAACAACTCACAAAGTAGAGTCGAATGGACCATTTACCGTAATAAAATGTGGCCAGAAAGGCTGTGCACGAGCCTTTAAAAACTTGAGGTCTTTAAGAAAGCATTTGGAAGAGGAGTGTACGTACCCACCTGAAACTGCGGGTATGGATATTGATATTGAAGAATGTCAAGTTTCACCAACTGAATCTACAGAAACAGATGGTTGTATAACTTACAACTCCTACAATTTGGAAGAAACTGCTGAAGAGCATCTTTTTGATTTATATGACAAGACAACCACTCACTCCAGTGATGAGTCAAGCATGCAATGTGAAAACGTCCATCAAAGCATTGAGGCTTCTACTCTGAAAGAAAAAGCCCTAAGATTTATTGGACTTTTTTATGCTAACCCAGATTTGTCTCGTGGCATTGTTCAAACAATAATTGAGAGTACATCTGTTCTTATGTCAGATTGCATTTCACTTGTTTTAAAAGAAGTTGATAAAATGCATGAAGAAAAGGCAGTTTCTACAGAGGTTCACTCTAGTCTCTCTAAATGTTTAACAGAAGTATCGGATCCATTCAAAAATTTAGACACTGAATTTAAACGTTTCTCTTGCTTGTTAAAACGTGGGGTATTTTTGAAACCTGAGTCTTTTTTCTGTGGGAGACAGGGTACCAATAAAGTCACTGGTCAGTTTATTAGCTTAAAGCAAACCCTTCGTAGGTTTTTTGAGCTACCCAATGTTTTAAAATCAGTTCAGTCTTATATTGCTAGTCTTGAAGAAGAAAGAAAACATGGTATTATAAGTAATTTCATACAGGGAGAATTGTGGCAATCCAAATGCAGGAATTTTGTTGACAAGTTTGTGTTGCCAATTTTTCTACATTTCGATGATATTGAATTGGGGAATTGCTTGGGAAGTCACAGCAATATTCACAAGCTAGGAGCAATGAATGCTAAATGCCCTTGTATCCCTCCAGAATTTGTTTCTCTTCTAGAAAACTTTTTTCTAGTTCTCCTGTTTCATTCTGCAGATAGAAATGCAGACAATCCTTTACTAGAAGTGTCAAATAACAAAGTAATGTTCAATAAGATTATTGAAGAAATTAATGACATGCGGTCAAATGGTATAACCGTAGAAACAGAGCAAGGCGAGTTTGTACTGTATTTTGATATTGGTCTCATTCTTGGAGACAATTTGGGGCTACATTCTATCTTTGGCCTTGCTGAAAGTTTTGCTGCAAATTATCCATGTTTGTATTGCAAAATGTCAAAATACGAGTGTAGAGCTGCTTGTACGGCAAATGATAGTTTGCTACGTAACTGTGATAATTATGAGGAGGACTTAGCTATTGGAGATGTATCCTTGACTGGTTTAAAAGAAAGATGTGTGTTTAATGAGATCGAGGGATTTCATGTGACCAACAACTTTGCTACAGATTTCATGCATGACGTCCTGGAAGGAGTATGCAATTATGATCTTGTTGAGATTTTGTATTATTTCATCTTTGTTAAGAAATATTCCTCTCTAAACTTGTTAAACAATCTTATACATAGTCATACATTTGGACATTCTAGCAACAAGCCACCTCTCATTAGTGAAGATGATTTGAAGTCTGGAAAAATAAGAATGTCCGCCAATGAAATGTTGGTTTTTGTGCAACATTTGCCAATACTTATTGGAGACTATGTACCAGAGCATGATGATTTTTGGAAGTTGTTTCTGTTTCTGTATGACATTATTTTAATTATCTGGTAACTGAACATCATTTACTGTATATCCAACTGTTAGGAAGTACTCTAAAACCTAAGCATCACCACCTTCTCCATTATTCTTTAATGTTTTTACAGAGCGGACCACCTATTCATTATTCAAGTATGCGCTTTGAATCAAAGCATAGACTTCTGAAACGTTATAGCAATGTTTGTTTTTCTAGAGTACATATAACATTCTCTGTGGCGCTGAAACAAGCGCTTTTATTTGCTTATCGTCTGTTGTGCCAGAGGGGCTTTGATGAAAGAATTGTTCCTAGTCGTAGATCTACAGTTTATAAGAAAAGTGACATTCTCAGCCTTTTCCCATTTTTACCTCCATGCTTCCGTTGTCAATGTACGAGCCCAAACTCCATTCATATTAATGGTATACAGTACAAACCTGACACATGTTTAATTACATCGGTTAACGATATGGGACTCCCAGTGTTTGGTCTAGTTAGTAAAATTCTTGTGAACAAAAACAATAGTGTTTGTTTTATCATGTCAGCCCTTGCAACTTATAGTTACAATGCCCATTCTCGTAATTACTCTGTTTTGCCTACCAATGATTCATTTTGTCTAGAAATCAGGAAAATGCCCTGGCCTATGCCTGTTTTTTATCATGTAAAATCTGTTGACGCTTTATGTGTATCATTGTACCATGCTGTATAAGAAATTTTTTTTTCACTTCAGTACTCAATCTGTTAACAATTATTTCAAAACTTCTTAATGTCTCAAATCATTTTCTCCTGTCAAATTGCTACTGTATTTTCAAAGTGGAGCAGCTAGCTCTTTGGGAGCTCATTGTAAAATAAATTGAAAAAAAAAAACATTATTTAATGCCATACCATTGACTTGCATTTATTCCTTATCAAGATACAACATCAAAAACCATTTGCATTATTGAACTCCTGCACAATGGACTCAATGATTGTTGATGGCCGTGATAAAACACATTAGATTCCTTTTAAAAACACCTTGGAAGCAGATAAAAAAACCATGTTAAAGGTGGAAATCAGAATATTTAATGGCCATTATCAAATAAATAACATAGCTGCAATCGAAAAAAATTAATAATGAGGATGGATCGTTCAGTTATGGTAAACTGATTTATTTTTAGACGAGTTCGGATCAAGTTTAGTGACTTTAACGAAACAAAGTTTTGTTCTACATTGGAACTTTTATTTTAAGCAGCAACCGAGCTTAGTATGGTAATGTGGGAAATGTCACTTTATTCGTTTGAACGAAACAGGGGTAGAGTGACTATCATAGCAGTTTGGTGCTGGAGACCGAACAAGGTGATCACACAGGTTTCGGCGCCAGTATAGAACGTTTGGTCGCGCCGTATTTCATGAAACTGTTCGGTGCAGGGCACCAAACGTTTGATGCACACACCAAAACACTTCTCTCAGTGTGAGGTATACATTAGCGCTATCTTGAGCAACTTTTCGCGTTGCACCCAAAAATGATGTTCAAAATTTCCTAACTGTTTCTCTTTACTTGGTACATAGGATTTCTCAAAATTTGGTGGAGACTTCAACGCATGGGAAAGTACATTTTTCTTGCTCAATATATGACTTCAATATATTTCAGAAGATAATATTATCTGGCGTAAGGTGCCAAGATATATTCGAGTATACAGACCATATATGGCTTCAAGATATTTATATCTTGAGAAATATATTGCCAATATATTGCGGAGAACCAAGATATAACAAAAGTATATTGCAATATACAATGCATATATTGGGCCATATACTTGCAATGTATTGAACAATACATAACTATATTGAAAATATATGAGCCATGTATGGAAAATATATGAACCATATCTAGAGAATACATTCTCCTTTTCGCAAGGGTATACTTATCTTAAACACGTGAGGCACTCTTGTAATTCTGTCTTACCTGTCTATGCCTATGTCTCTGCCTCAAGACCACGTCCGGTGCCCAGCAGCCACTTCGGGTGTTAAGCCTATCTCGAAGCAGAAAGTATTGACCCTTTCCACGTTCTTGCGAGCTCTACAGGCTCTATTTGCAGCGGTTTCCGGTACCCTGAGGCTACTTCCGGCTCCCGTAGACAACTTCCGGTATGACGAATGAATCCGCCGACCTCGAAAACATGGGTATCGACTCCTAACATAGGCCAGAGTACCTCGTAAACCATATTCTGTCGGATGTCTGCCATTTTTTCAAAATGGCGGCTTTTGACCCACTTCCGGTGGTCCGATCGCGTTTCCGGGGACAGATTCGGATTCCTCGTGTCAAAATTGTACGGAATCGATACCTAGCTCACCTAAATCGGACAATTTTATCTTGTTCAAAATTTTAACGTTAAATCCCCCCCACCCTCCTCAACAATCCTATCCTAAGGGAGATTTTTGGGTGTTCCTCGGGCCAAATCGACCAAATGGGTATAAGGAACAACTGTACCAAGTGGCACCTTGGTACATAGATTTGCAGTTTATTTGAGTGTACCGCTAGTACTAGATGCCGCAGCCTCCACTTCCATCTCAAGCAAGGTTTGTGCTGGAATGTTTTTCTGTGCCAATTATTACGGAGCAATTTTGGATGACTGCAGTTCAACTTGACTATTTTTTGAGCCCATGTCCTCCAAATTTTGTCAACCTGGGTTGATGTCATGGAAAACATGTTATACCTGGGCAAACTGTAACATTTTAGTCAATTTTAGCTATTCACTCCTTCAAAGTTGCGTTACCAAAACAGTGGTGAAATTTTTTTATTTTTTTTTTTCAAAGTACTTTTTTATTATTGCAAATTTTCAACCTGTACTTTTCTTTCAGCATTACTGAGGTTCCGGTTCCTGTGTAGGTTTCTTTTCAGAGGTAAGTTACAATCATAGAAGAAGCTCTGAATGAGGTATGGACTCTTCACAAAGTAATTAATTTGCTTTCCTTATTTTCAGCTCTGTCATACCTTCTTCTATTGCTGCAACAGTTGTGACAGCTGCGACAGACAGCACTTAGTCGAGGTACCTGTTGTATTTCTCAAGACGCTTTCCATTTGATACAGTTTGTTAGTTTTGTATTAATCACTCCTTTTTATCATTTTACTTTCAGCTCTGCATCAAAAGTATTTATTTTGTAGTTTCCCCTTGTATAGTGTTACTGTCGCACTTTGCTTTAGATTGTGACAGGCACTGAGTGCTGTTACTTTCCTTACGATGAAATCTGAATGATTGTTTTTTCCGCAGCTCAAAATCTAAATATACAGTTGAGGTTGGCTCTATTTCTGCAGCGAAGGTTGCCTTGGCAGCAAAGGAAAGGTATGTGTGAACATTCTTTATTCTTTGAAGATTATATTATTCTAATGTGATATATTTTTTCCGCAGCTCAAACACTGAAGATATAGTTGAGGTTGACTCTATTTCTGCAGCAAAGGCTGCCTTGGCAGCAAAGGAAAGGTATGTGTGAACATTCTTTATTCTTTGAAGATTATATTATTCTACTGCGATATTTTTCAACATGATGTATCTACTGTTAAATTATTTTCTTTTTCAGCTCTAATGTATTTAATCCAAAACCAGAGAGTAAGAGGTAATCAGTATTTATTTGCATGTCTTTTTTTTTTAAGTTTGAGATATTTATATGTCTTGACCTTTTCCTTGTATATTACTATAAATTTACATGCGTTTACTCATTTCAGTGTGAAACGTGCCAGTGTGGACCCGCCATTCGAAATCAGTTCAGAATCTGATGATGATGATGATGACGAACTTGATGATAATTTCCAGGTATGAATTTTTGTATCCTAAATATTTATGTGTTCGAATTGGTCAAAGTTATTTCATTTGAACTTAGATTTTTCGTGTCAAGTTTGGATGCCATCTGTTGTTGCTTCTCGTTTTGTTTAAGCTTCCATTTCTTTTTATTTCAGCCCAAAAAAAGCACGGAAGAACAGTGGGAAAGAGGTTGACGATGTAAGTTTAACTGTAGATTATTTTGAATTCTATTATTGTAACGAATTAAACAGCCCGTCTTCATGCCCCTATTTTTCCATAGCCAAAGAAAAAAGGAGGGAAAGGATCGGCCCCTGAAAAGCCGAGGACCCGGGGGGCAGGGCGCCCAAAGAACTCCAAAAACAAAGGCGAGAGCAAAGGTGCCCTTGTGAAGAGGATTCAGGGGTTGACCTCCTCTTCTTCCGTCTCAGTCATCAGTAATAATCACTCACCTATTTTGTTTTTACTCTTTTTATTTCTCTGTTCCTGAGTTTCTATTAACGCCCTTTTTTCTTTAGATGCTGACAATGTGCCACAGACAGGCAGATCGCTTCGCTCTAATGGGCGGAACGAGTCTCAAGCAGGTTTGCAAACGCTTTCCCTGCATTGGATCAATTTTACAAATGTGTTGTTTATTAATCCTTTTTCCTTTTGTTAGGTTCAAGTTCTAACTTACAACCAGTTGATATTGGTTTTGACTTCACTCCTAGAAAATCCATTGATCCTGAAATTCTTGAGAGAATTGAATCATGTATTGTCAAAACCAACACTTCGTGGAATGACGTCGTAGGGCTGAACACTGTTAAGCAGCGTCTTAGAGTACGTTTGAAAGCACCGCTTTGTTAACTTACCACGATTATCATACGTATGCCTCCTCCCATAATGTGTTTTGTTTCAGGAAGCAGCAGTCTTTCCCATAATACGGCCAGACCTTTTTGTTGGGTACAGGGCGGCCTCTAAAGGCGTTCTCCTGTATGGTCCACCAGGAACAGGCAAAACTATGCTAGGTATTAATTTGAAAGGAGATGTTGCCATCTCTCCCTTTAGTTTGCCTCATGTATCAGCATTGTGCTTGTAGTTCTCTCTCTCTCTCTTTTTTAATTGTTGAGGGGGGGGGCTGGGTTTTACCCCTGATTTTCCTTTCTGTTTAAATGTCTTGCTACACTAACTTACAAAAAAATATTGCTAGCTCAAATCATACAATGCTGCATTGCACATGATCTAAAATGGGTGTTGAATGTAAAATATTTAAGCATTGCAATGGTACATATTAGACTATGCATAACTATTTCCAACAATCAATCACTAATGCATTTGTTTTCCCTCTTCCCATTTTTAGAGGTCGTCTTGGCGGGTCCATTCCTGGAGACCGAATGAGAGCCATTGGAAGCAAATGTGATCACTAAGGGTTATTGAAAAGACGACTTTTTTGAAATGTATACCGGCCCACGCGGAAAATGGTTCCCCTGCATGTTAAAACTATCCTAGGAACACGGTGGGCCCGATCAAAAAATACTTAGGGGTCGCCCAAACTTTTTTAAGGTTGAATTTCGGCGTACTTTTTCAGAAGTCCGAGTTTTGACGCACCAGGGGCTCTCAAAGCCCCGAGGTGCGTCTGGGCCGCTGGATATCGATTGGCACTTCTTTCACTCAAGTTCCGGAAGAAAAAAAAAAGCTACTGGGGTTTATTTGGTCGCAGGCAAAAAAATCTATACCAGTTTCTTTGCTGTAAAAACGTCATTTTTGTGCATGTTTTACCATTTTGAGGGCTGTTAAAAATTCTGGTATGGTAAAAAAAAATCTAAAGTGAGTGCTTCTTGTAGAAAAAAGTCTTAACTTTCCAACGAGCCTAAGCGGAAGATTCTGCGATTTTTAGTTTAGGTGCTAGAGCAGCTCAAAGTGTGTTACTGATTTAAGTTTTCCTAGAAAACAGTGCTATCGCATTTGTAAGACAAAGGACATGGTCAACAATATACAGGAACACAGTGAAAAGTAAATTGTCTGCGGTGTATTAGTGCGAATGAATCACAGCCCAGGTGTGTCGATGGCGCCAAGCACCTTCATTCCCTCATCAAGCGGACGCGGTACTTGCCGTTAGCAGAAAGGAAAGTCGTCGACAAAGTCATCAAGAGGAATGCATTTTTCGGGCACCCTGAAAATGTCCTGCTTGCAATGTTGTTTGATGAAAGGTAAGTTCATTTTCTGTTAAAAAAATCCCGACAGAACACCGCGGGCCAGAAGACGGGCGCAGGCGGGAAATAACGGCTTGGCTTGGCTGTGGCACGGCACGTTCACAGGAATCAGGACCTCTTGGACAATAGATTAACTACATGAAGTAATTTGAAGTACATACATGGGGCTTATCGGAGTCAAGCTTAGCCATAATGGCATAAATATTTTGGCTTCCATCATCAGGGTCTTTCAATAACTCTTCAGTAGAGATGGGCATCGTATACTTAAATATCGATATGAGATATATCGATACTAAAAACTTGCGATATATCGGGTATCGATATATCGACACAAATTTATCGATATGTCGATATATCGAATGAATATCGTATAAAATGCTTCAAAATCATAATTATCATGTTTTCACCTATTTTTCACGAAAAAGTGGGACACATTTGCTAAAATAGAAGTTATTTTTAATAAATTAGACTGAAATGTTGCAAAATAAAACTGTCTTTATTTTTTTAAGACTAGACTGACACATTAAAAAAAGCTACTTGTTTTGAAAAAATACAAAAGAGGTACGAAAAGTCACTTTGCCTTTGGTAGAATTGAAACAGCAATCCAGTAGATCAATAAAAAAAATACTACTTCTTGAGTAGGCGTGACTCCTCCCAGAATGACACTTGCAAGAGGGCAAGAGGCACCGGCTCTGGGCAGCGCGCTCGCGCAGGCTTCGCTCGTGTTCTCTGGTCTCGGTCTCAGTCAGGCAGGCGGTGTGTGTGTAGCTCGAGACGCGCGTGCGGTTCGGTTCTTCCAGCGCAGCCGCAACGGATATATTTTAATTTTTTTGTAAATTTCATCCGACATCCGATATTCATTCGATATCGGCCCATTTCTATCGATATAACGATATATCGCATAGGTCAAAAGCGACTCGATATATCGATATATCGTGTTTATTATATCGATATACCGATATATCGATATCATATCGCCCATCTCTACTCTTCAGCAAAGTTGCAGTATGCACCTTGTGGGACTGCCCAGCCATGAACAGAAACCAGGTGCCAAGAGCTTTCTTCCACCAGTGTGTTTTGGTTTTCCTTCAGGTACAGCCTCCCTTCATTTATTTCAGTTTTAAGTTTTGGCGACCATTTGGGGATCACAAAATTCTGTAAATTAAAGTTCATTTATTGTGTGATTGGGCTGTTTTCTTGCTAACAAATGAAGAGTTACTTACAGTCTTAACAAATTTAGGGCGCTTGGGATTTAGGACATCCCCTTTTGTGTTCACAAGATCAGGTTCATCTTCAGTAGCTGCAGTAGTGGGCTGACTATGAGGCTCCTGAAACAACCGCACCACCATGAGTGAAATTGTGAAAATTCCAGTCTATGAATTCTAATATGGTAGGCCCAGATTCTGACACCAAGTGACATTTAATTTGAGATTTAACTTACTGCTATCATTGATGTGAAATCGTTTACGATGAGACCTATAGATGTAAAAGACCTCTTCAAACCTTGTTCTTGGACTATCTCTTGTAAGGCTCTACATTCTCTGCTGCAGGGGATTCATGGATGTCATGCAGGCTGTGGAAGCTGTCGTTGGGGTCACCTGGATTGTCAAGAGTTTGACTTTGGATCGACGCATCTGCTTGTAGAGCTTCTTCTCTCCACTCATCCAAGTAATCCAAGAAAGGCAGCAGGTACTCAGTGAAGCGGCTGTCATCTGATGATGTGTATGGACGAAGCAACTTGTTTCCAGTTTTGAACCCACTGGTAGAGTGGGCACTTTGAGAATAAACTTAACAGTTTCACTGGTACCAGGCCAACCTTGGGCTTCAATGTCTGTACCAACAGTTTTGCTCATAACCTGGAACGCGTAACCAACCTTCATGCAGCTGTACGAGTCAGGATAAACGTTGGCCTTGTTCAGCTTGTAAGATTTACGCAGGGGCATATCTTTCTTGGACTCGAACAGTCGAATAATAGTTGACCAAACTATTTTCTGACCATTTTTGGTCAAACACCTTCTAGCGTTCTTGCCCAATCTTGAGTTATGAAAATTATTTCTGATTGTTTTAATCAGATGTGGAACATCAGAAATAAAGTAGAGAGGTCTTGATGGAGCTGCTTTGTTGATGGTGTCAAATAGAACTCCACTTTTTGTTGGAGTTATAGGAGTGTTCATCTTGAAGAATGCCCGGTTTACAGCATTGCCATCAGAAATCATAACAATAATTTGAACACCACTTCTTTCACATTCAGTTCTAACTTTCTAAGTCATAGAGTACAGATTTAATTTTGATAACTTACCAATTAAGAAAGAGGCAATCACTTCCTTAACATCATTGGCAATTCCTTTTACCATGAAAGACAGTACTTTGGATGCAGTAGGCCGTTCTGGTGTATCAGTATTATCAAGGTAGGCTTGCAAATCATTAATCGCCTTATCAACCTCAAGCAACTTCACATAACCCACTAAAGTACCTGACGGTTTGTGGTACACAATGTTCTTATTAATGTGCATTTCATCACACATGATTGTGTGCCACTTAAATTTTAATTCAGGGCGTGCAACCAATCTTTCACTAATATTTTGAATGAAAGGCATAGATATGCCCTCCTTCGCCTCATACACATGGGAATAGTCAAATAATGTTCTTGTCGATGGAAGCTTCATCATACCAGAAGTGAGCATTATGTTGTAAGAAGCAGGGGAGGCAAGGAACAATGACATAGCAAACTGGATCATGGCGGGATGCCAACGCATTCCTTGACTATTTTTGCAGGCTGCCGCTTTCAATTCCTGTTGCAGGAAAAGAGATTGCAGTGGAGTAAGATTTTCTTCCTCTAAAGCTGATTGCATGATTTCAAATAAATCTTCATCAACATTCATTCCATCCTCCTTTATCATAAATTTAATTTTTTCTTCAAGTCTTTCTATTTTTTTCTTGTTAGCCATTAACTTTTTTTTCTGCGCCTTCATTTTTTTCATAGACTGCTTCTTGGTAAGATGAATATTTGCAGTACATGGATCGGCCTCTTCTTTCTGAATGCTGACAATTTTTTTCCTTAGTCTGTCGTTTACCTTTTTACATTCTTTGCACCTCAATACTTTTGGCTCAACAAGAAGCTTGCACTTATTAATTCTCAGTGTTGACTCATAACGACACTCTTGGAAATTTTTTTTATCTATGTATGAGTCAGGAAAGTTTTCCCAAGCTTCTTCGTGCTCTTGATGATCAGCTCCACTGCAAATTTCAAAACTTCTAAGTTTGTTCATATCAGAGACAATGAAGTCCACAATACTATTTACACGTTCTTTCTTTAAGACACCTGGATGAGTAAATTCTTTTGTAATATCTTCTGTGTCTATTGGTGTGCCATGAACACTGATTGAAACCTTCCCACTGGCATTAAAATTTAATCGTCTTTGAATTGCCTTCTCTTGTTTACGAGACAGAAGCATGATATTGATGCTATCATTCTCCACCTGTGATATCCAACATGTGGGCAGAAACATTGCCAGTTTTGAGTTGACTTGAAACAACAATTCCTGTGATAAAATATTAAATTAATAAAATGAGACACTTGAAATGTTCAAATAGAAAAATGATCATGGAAAATTTAGAACGTACTTTGCATTCATCTCTACTCAGCAAACATTCTTCACTGGGAGGTAACACTGGTGTAGAGGTTATAGATTCTTGTTCAGGTGTTGAAGATATAGATTTGTCCTTTCCGGCAGGTGTTGAAGGTACAGATTCCTTTCCAGGTGAGGAACTTAAAGAACTATTTCCTGGTGTGGGGGTTGCAGATTCTCTTCCAGATTCTGCTTCTGTGTTGCTTGAAGCACAATCAGATACATCAATCTGAAAGCAAAAACAAAAACAAATGTCAGGCAACGTTATTTGTACGAAACTCAAAGATGTGTGTAACATGTTCTTTACTTACATCACAGGTGCTACAGGAACCAATTGACAAAGCGTCATCTCCAATTGTGTTTTCAGAGCAATGCAAGTCTTCCTAGAAACACATAATGCAGAACCGTTACATTTCATTTCCAGATTGGCATGAGCACTACTTAATAACTTGAAAAATAAGTGTACTCACAACAGATCCAAACTCAAAAGGGTTGGGTGTGTTCCCTACCTTCAAACCAGAATCGTCACCAAGATTGCAAGAATCACTGCAGTCATTCTAAAAGACCAAAAAGCACATTATTGACAAACATTGCTCACTCACACAGACTTCAGATACCCGTCACATTGTTTGGATAAAATGATGAACTTACAGAATTCTCACTGACAGCAGAATTCACACGGACAGATGAGTCCAATGATTCATTAGGATTGTTGACCTGTAAAAAAACAACAAATTAACTCTGTGCGAAATAGAAAAAAAAGCTGTTAATATCTTAAATTACACAATAATGTTCACTTACAGCAGTGGCCTGCTTACGGGACCTGTTAGGACGAGGTTCACGGATTCGCCTTTTGGGCTTGAAATGCTTACTGCTTGGTTTGAGAGGCATTTTTGATTCAGTTTACAGGTCAGGAACTGTAAGATTCAGTGTGTCAATTAATGTATTCTCAGCAACGTAAATAAATAAGATCCAAGGCCTTGGACATCATAACCAACAAACCTCAAAACAAACTTCTGATTATCTTCGCTCAATACATATGAAATGGATCTATCATAGAAGATCACTGTATTTAGTCAGTGATTAATTACAAGGAAGGTTTACGCCAGACCGTGTCTTGTCGTAACAGGCTTCACGATGCTGCGCCAGTTACGAAAATCCACGCCTGGCGTTACACCTACCTTGGCCTGCGGCGCTTCCCTGCTTGCCTTCGGCAAGCTGGCAAGGATTTTTGAGGCATTGATTAATGCACCACGTGAAATCTTCAATAAAATTTTTTATTCGGTCGATCCCCTTTTTTCAACATCCTGATTCGTCAAACTGATGAAGTCGGGATCCTAGACCCCCCTTCCAGCCCCTTTTTGAAAAGGTCTTGCCGAGACCTGTCGAAATCCGCAATAAAATTTTTTAGTCGGTCGATCCCCGTTTTTCAAGATCTTGATTCGGCCAACTAATGAAGTCGGGCTCCAAGACCCCCCTTCGGACCCCTCTTGGAAAGGTCTTGCTGAGACCTATCGAAATCTGCAAAAAAAAATTTTAGTCGGTCGACCCCCTTTTTTCAAGATGAAGGGTCGAAGTTGATTATGGAAGTAAATTCGGGACGAGGTAGCCAATTTGCGGTTAAAGGTTTGGTCAGGGGTCGAAATTGATTTCATTTTCGTCATCAGGAACTTCAAAAACATAAGAAACAATGTTAAAATGCCTCTAAACTATAAACTCACTAAAAAGTTGCACTTTTTCTGCCGTTTTTTAGTGTTTTTTCGTTAATACGACTGAATGGAACGAGATAGAAAGCTGAATTTTTGCGTGTGGCGAGCTAAGGTCATACCTAATAACCCTGCAAAATCTCAGACAGATCGGCCAAGCCGTTCAGGAGGAGTAGTGCTGACACACAGACACACACACTCACGCACGCACGCACGCACGGACAGACAAACAAAACTTTCCAGCCCCAGTGGAGTTACTGGCTTCGCTAATCGCTCAGCCAATGAAAGACATTATAAGTCATTTTAAGGAGAAAATATGCGGTAAATCAATGCTATTTTCGTCTGCAGTAGTCGGCTTGGCGGGAGACGCGGACGGAGCGGAGGGGGGGGGGAGGAGGGGAGGGGAAACGAGCGGAACGTACTCCAAAGTTCGAGCAGGTGGTGGCCGTTCCCGGATCGCCACCAAGACATCGCATTTAACTTAGGTTTTATTGTTCGGTGTCATATATTAAGGTTTCCAAATGTCAACTTGTTCAAGATTGAACCTTCTTCTTTCCAAAAATACCTTCCTTTAGTCTGTGGGTGCTATAATAAGGCCGCTACGTCTTGGACCATACCCGAAAGTGGCGTCGAGAGCTGTTCAGTGGCTCCCAGTTACCAGTCCCGAGGGGGTATTCACTCGAAGTATTCATTGTACACGCCGGGATATTCATATTCATATTCACAATATTCTGAAATATTTATGCATATTCAGGTATTCAAAAGATATTCACGATATTCACACATATTCGGAATATCTTAAAGTATTCACATGTATTCATTAGTATTCAGAATATGATAGCATAGAATTTTTGTAAGACGCCGTCGACACGTGGCTTTCTCTACACGGAGAAGCATGGAGGGCAGCTGAGCAGAGTTGAACAGGCTGCCGTGTGCGGGGAAAGAGAGGAGAAGACCCACCGCCAACAGCGCGGCGTAAACGCGATTTGTGTTCCGGTCTTCTCAAAGATAGTCCGAATGACATAAAACTGAATTATAATTTTATTCAGATACTTTCCTGATGACCTATTTTTATTGTGAACAATGAAAAGTAGTTTCCTTTCGCTATTTGTATTTTAAGGTTGGTAGTTACGGTGTAGCCAGTTGAGTGGGGGCATCGCGTTGTTGTTGTTGTTGCTGTGAGGGGAGTGCGTTGCTGGTTGCAGCTTGCCCGTAGTTTGTAAGCGGACGGAGAAGAATTAGTTGAAATGAGCGGCCAAGGTGCCGAAACACCTCCAAACACGGCGGCCACGGCGACCGAGACTGCGCTTGACCCAAAAGAAAAGGTTAGCTCCCACCGATGTTCCAGAGGGAACTCGGCCAAGGGGTATCGGCATCGTTGCTAATTTGGACAGCATAGACAGCTTAGGTATGTTAGAGAGAACACAGAAAACATTTGTGTCTATGGATGCGTATAAGTTTACCATTAAATTGACCGAAAATCTTTGGCAATGAAATGCATTTGGACGTCCTCACTCTTAGCATGCTTCCTCTGTGAGCAACATGTACTGAATTGTCAACTGAAAATAAAATCTACGGTTAAAACCCCATTTTATCACGAAAAAAACTCTCACTGAGCACTGCCACAACGAGTTATTAAGTGTTTAATACAAATTTGATGATATTCATGGGGTATTCATTTGATATTCATGAAGTATTCATTTCATATTCATAATATTCACACATATTCACCAGTTTTACCCGATATTCATTAGTATTCAGACCAATATGTGTATTCACGAATATTCATGATATTCACAAATATTCACGCATATTCATATTCTCTGTACACGAAAATAGCGAGTGATTACCCCCTCGGCCCAACGAGGTTGGCTCTGCCATGTATTTATTTCTCAAGAGTTTACCTGATGAAGTAGAGCAGGTCACTTTGTACTCCGATACCTGCGGTGGCCAAAACAAGAACAGCATCATGAATGTGGCTCTCCAAACGGCACTTCATGATACAAATCTCAAGACCATTAATCAGAAGTTCTTGGTTTCTGGCCACACACACTTGGATTGTGACACCGATCATTCAGTCATAGAAAAAAAGAAGAAACAAGCTGTAGCTATCCATGTCCCAAGAGATTGGTACAACTTGGTGAGAAATGCCAGCTCCAACTTTACCGTTCACCACATGTCTCAGAATCTGCAAATGGACTTTAAAGCTTTGCTCACTGGCAGACATAGCCCACTGGTCAAGAGAAAGAAGAATACCTGTGGTCAACCATTTGTGTGGAAAGACATTTGTTGGATCCAGCATAGTAAGTCCCTGCCACTGGGAACTATAGCATACAAGAACTCATTAGACCCAGATGTGCCCTTTTCCCATCTAAACATGAAACGGCTGAAGAATTCAAAGGTAATTCTCTCTCCTGATCCAACATATGATGGCCCTAGAAAAATCAGCCAGAACAAAAAAGAGGACCTGCTATCGTTGCTACATCTCATTGACCCTGACTGTCACAAGTTCTACAAAAAGTTAAAGGGAGATGCTGAAATTGATGACGATGACCCTGATCTCCCTCGTCTCCTTGGAAGTGATGATGAAGAAGAATATTCGGATGAAGACTGAGCACTAGAGCGGTTCGTTTTTCCTTCATGTTCTATTTTTGGAGTTGGGTAACTTTCATTCGGTTCCGCTTTCCAAATGATGAATTTTGGCACCTCAGCCGGCAAAATCGGCCCAGCGGAAAAGGTCGCGAAAGGGGCTTAAGTGCGCCTTAAAAGCCCTTAATGACTCAACGTCTAAGTATCGATGTAGGACCTTCGCCATAATGTAAATTTGGTGATAAAGACGCCCAAGGGTCAAAATTTTGACCGTTTTGCCGTATCTTTACTCCTTCAGGGCGAAAAAAGCGAAAACGTGGTCAAAAATATTGTTTTGAGCTAAATAGGATGTTTTTGCAATGTTATCGCTTTTTTCGCCCTGAAGGAGTAAAGATACGGCAAAACGGTCAAAATTTTGACCCTTGAACGTCAAAATCACTAAATTTACAATATGGTGAAGGTCCTACATCGATACTTAGACGTTGAGTCATTAAGGGCTGTTAAGGCGCACTTAAGGGGGCAGTAGCGCTTCGTGCACGTTTTTCTCATTTTTTCCGAACTTTCTGTTTGGACAGCAATAAAAAATTAGGTATAAACGCTAGAGACAAACGGAAAGCACTATGTAAAAGTACAGACTTTTTACAACAATTTCAAAAAAAATAATTTTGTTCTGGCATTAAATTAGGCAGGGATATATAGCATGTCAAAAAAGGTCTGCAAAATCATACATGATGTCACTGCGCGCACGATTGCGGCCGAAGTTTTCAACTTTTTTCCAATCGGTAAAAAGAATCCGAAAGAGCATAAAATTGCCCACAAAATGAACCACCGGCATTAATATCGGACGAAAAATACTGCTAGATATTTGATATTGAACTCAAAAAAACCGTTATAACGAAAATTTTGTGCAAAAGTACATTTTCATAGCAGTATTTTTCGTCCGATATTAACGCCGGTGGTTCATTTTGTGGGCAATTTTATGCTCTTTCGGATTCTTTTTACCGATTGGAAAAAAGTTGAAAACTTCGGCCGCAATCGTGCGCGCAGTGACATCATGTATGATTTTGCAGACCTTTTTTACATGCTATATATCCCTGCCTAATTTGATGCCAGAACAAAATTATTTTTTTTGAAATTGTTGTAAAAAGTCTGTACTTTTACATGGTGCTTTCCGTTTGTCTCTAGCGTTTATACCTAATTTTTTATTGCTGTCCAAACAGAAAGTTCGGAAAAAATGAGAAAAACGTGCACGAAGTGCTACTGCCCCCTTAAGCCCCTTTCGCGACCTTTTCCGCTGAGCCGATTTTGCCGGCTGAGGTGCCAAAATTCATCACTTGGAAAGCGGCACCGAATGAAAGTTACCCAATTGGGCCATTCCACGCCAGACCACCGAACCCCTAAAATGACCTATCTCAGATTTAACTTATTTTTGGTTGACTTGTAGGTACCAACCCCCCAAACTCCCAAACCAAAGGGTTTTGAAAAATATCAAACGGTTTAGGAATAGGAGCACTTTGAATATTGATCTTTTTACTTAAGTTTTATTTCACTTTTTTCATGAAAAATCTTTTTTTGAACGCCAGTGAGGGTTTTGGTTTATGATTTCCTTTCTAATAAGTCTGAAGAAAGGTTGAAGTGGGTTCGGCACTCTGGTGCTTCCAATTAGGGTATTTTTACTTAGGGAAATTTGTCAAAATTACTAAAAATTTGCTCTACTGAAAATACGTTGTCATGGATTTGGCTCATTTTTTGGTCAAATGAAGGTAGTTATTAGTCGAACAAATCCCTGAAATAAAACCTTTGACTTGGGCACATCTTCAACTTAACGGGAAGAAAAGTTGAGATTTCACTATGAACGGTTTCGTTAAAATGGCCTGAGCACCAACAGTTTCTTCTCGTATGAAGTTCTAGGACTCAAAATGAGATGAATATGAATAAAAGTCAATTCAATAAGAAGAAAGGAATCATGTGTAACTGTTTATGAAGGTTTTATAGCATGAATTGGAGTTTGATACTACCAGTGAGTTACGTCGAAATTTTAGTCGTTATCTCCAAACTTGGCTTCCTATACTGCAATGCGCAATGCATTCATAAATAGAAACATGACTCCTTACTTCTTATTGAATTGAGTTTTATTCATATTCATCTCATTTTGAGTCCTAGAACTTCATACGAGAAGAAACTGTTGGTGCTCAGGCCATTTTAACGAAACCGTTTATAGTGAAATCTCAACTTTTCTTCCCGTTAAGTTGAAGATGTGCCCAAGTCAAAGGTTTTATTTCAGGGATTTGTTCGACCAATAACTACCTTCATTTGACCAAAAAATGAGCCAAATCCATGACAACGTATTTTCAGTAGAGCAAATTTTTAGTAATTTTGACAAATTTTCCTAAGTAAAAATACCCTAATTGGAAGCAGCAGAGTGCCGAACCCACTTCAACCTTTCTTCAGACTTATTAGAAAGGAAATCATAAACCAAAACCCTCACTGGCGTTCAAAAAAAGATTTTTCATGAAAAAAGTGAAATAAAACTTAAGTAAAAAGATCAATATTCAAAGTGCTCCTATTCCTAAACCGTTTGATATTTTTCAAAACCCTTTGGTTTGGGAGTTTGGGGGGTTAGTACCTACAAGTCAACCAAAAATAAGTTAAATCTGAGATAGGTCATTTTAGGGGTTCGGTGGTCTGGCGTGGAATGGCCCAACTCCAAAAATAGAACATGAAGGAAAAACGAACCGCTCTAACTGAGCACACTGTGATTCCTTGTAAGTGTTTAGGTTACAGAAACATATATACAACGTGTTTATTGAAAATATGATGTATTTTATTACTTTTGTTTTAAGTCCTTAATATATTGTTATTTTATCCTATTTATAAGACTTCTTGTCTTAGTACTACGAAAATATACATTAAAAGCTCATGTATTCTACGTAGTGATTTTAACTGGCCACTCTGTCATGTGTGAAGTAATATTGCATTTATGCAAAATGAATTTTCCTATTTCCATTGTCTTGCTAGTCTAGATAAAATATTACAGATATAATATATATTGTTATCTTATCCAATGGATAGGACTTTTTCTCTAAGTATTACTAATATTTACATTCAAAGCTCATGATGTGAATTGTACTACAATTCTACATATATTGATTTTAACTTGTTACTGTAACTTGTAGGGTAAGACTGCATTTTTTAAAAATTAATTTTCCTTTTTCCATTGTCTTGCTAGTCTAGATGAAGTATTTAGATTTAATATATTGTGATCTGTTAACAAAATAGTCTTTTTTATGCTAGTGTTGATGAAATTTCATACAATGTTCTTTTATCTTATTCATAAGTCACGTAAGGTAAGCAACGAGTTTAAAACCACTTGTATTGGCTCCCCTCTAGAATTGAATCTAATACATTGTAAATACTTGTACGCAACTATGGGATACTCAAGGCAAGAAACATCTGAGAAACAACAAAAAAAAACTCCCGGGCATTCCATGCCACCTTTGCAGCGGAGTGAGTATTATTCTAGATGATAAAAAATGTTAATATATCTGAGAATGGTAATATAAACACTTTTCCCCCATTTTACCTGCAGGCTTTACTAAATCTTGGACACACTGAAGCAGAGGTGGAACTAGTTTTGCAAGCACAGAGGCCCCAAGTCCCCACCTACACCACCAAGTAAGTCTCTGCATGCCTTCATGATAATGCCAAACTGCCCTGATATTTAACACACTTTCTTAAATTAATTTTTACCTGCTTGTCTTTAGATTATTGGAATCCAGGATGGGTGTCCCCAAAACCAAATTAAAGCTTGCCGTCATAGAAGACTAGAAAATTTCTACATTCTTTCTATTCTATATTAACATTAACATTAGACATTACCATTGTAGTTTCAATATAAATTTTCATTTTACATTCTAAGCTCATGTTGTCAATTGCACATAATATGTTAAACATTGATTTTAACTTGTTACTCTACATTGATTGTAACTTTACCCTAACATGTAGAGTAAGACTTTTTCTCTAAGAATTACTAATATTTACATTCAAAGCTCATGTTGTGAATTGTACTTGTTGTAGTCGCTCTTGTCAGGGTAATCGGGAGCCAAGGCAAGTAAATGCGACTAAGTCCAGATGACAACTGAGCTGGCTACGTCCGAGAGCGATTCCGTCGGGGGTAGTGGAGGGGGGTGCTTTTATGGAAAACTTAGCGCTCAAACTATTGGATATGAAAACCTTAGATACCAGTATTTGGCTGAGAGACTCTTACTTTGGACATAGCACTCCTCCCCCCCCGACAGGACCCTTCCGTACCACAGCTCTTTTTATTTAGTATTACATAACACTTTTACAAAACATAAAGATTTATCCTTCTGATTTACTTTCAGAATAGTCAATTTAACATTCCTAGTGGCAACTCAAGTCCATCGGTTGTTCCAGAAACATCGCATGGTCTGTCCTTAGTTTCGCCGGTACTGTCTTCTTCCTTTCAGGCCTCTTCTGCGGTGGCCAGTCCCAGCGGCTGTGTCCTGGCGGACCCTCCGTGGGGTCCCGTCAGGGTTGAGCGTCGATCCTGGCGTCCTGGTCCGCACCGGACGCACTTCAGAACTTTGGGCACGGTACAGCCACACGTCGGACAGTTTTGCCCCGGCGTTGGCGTAACCTTAGCCGTACTCTGGGTTTTGGCGGCTTTGGCTTGCCCCGCTGGTTCCCCTTTGGCTGTCCGCACGTTTTGAGGAATGCCCTGCTGGGACGTCCCTTGCAAAACATGCAGCCTGGAGGAACTGCCGGACGCGCCTAGCTCGGTCGACGACTCGAGCGCCATTTCCCATGTAAACAAAAGTTGCATTGCCTTTTCCAGCGTCAATGCTGGCTCCTCCATGAGGCGCACTTTGTTTGCCTGAGAAGCCACGCCTCGTACCAGTTGGGAACACATTTCATCATCGAACTTGTTGCCAAAATTGCACCGGGACGCTAGCCGGCGCAACTCGGCGATCCATGTGCGCACCGAGTCGGAACCTTGTTTACGGTTTCGGAAACGTTCAATAGCTATGACGTGGGTCTCGACAGGCGCGAGATGGGCATCGAGTTTCTTAATTATGTCTGCGTAATCCGTATCCTGTACCTTGTTTGGGTACAGTAACGAGACCAGGAGTTGGATGCCCTCCGGCCCGAGTTTCGGCAGCAACAAGGCTTTCTTGTCGTCTGCATGCCGAATCTCGGCCGCCTCCAAAGAAAACTCGAAGCTCCATTTGAACACTTCCCAGTCAATAGACCCGTCCACGGCAAATTTGTCGTGCTTGAACGCCCGCAGGACTTCTGGTTTAACTCGTTCGAGCACCATGTCAGGGAATAACAATTGCAAATGGTTTGTATCCCACACGGACCAGTTCATTCACAAGTAACTCGGGAACACTCCGTACCTGGTTCGTAGCTGTCTTGCTGCTGGTTCTTGCAGGTGCTCTTCTTGGTTGGCTCGCCGCGTTCGTTTCTGCCTCGTCGCCAAATGTTGTAGTCTCTCTTGTCAGGGTAATCGGGAGCCAAGGCAAGTAAATGCGACCAAGTCCAGATGACAACTGAGCTGGCTACGTCCGAGAGCGATTCCGTCGGGGGTAGTGGAGGGGGGTGCTTTTATGGAAAACTTAGCGCTCAAACTATTGGATATGAAAACCTTAGATACCAGTATTTGGCTGAGAGACTCTTACTTTGGACATAGCAGTACTACAATTTTTCCATTGTCTTGCTAGTTTAGATGAAGTATTTAGATTTAATATATTGTGATCTGTTAACAAAATAGTCTTTTTTATGCTAGTGTTGATGAAATTTCATATATTGTTCTTTTATCTTATTCATAAGACTTCCAGTCTTAGCATTACAAAAATTTACATTTACACTATGATTAAAAATGAAGTTCCTATTGCATTCACTTGTCATTTTTTTTCCTGCCCACTATTCTGCCGGTTCCTGCTCTCTGTTCTTAGTTTACGTTCAAGTTAGAATGTATTCTCAGCAACTGATTGAGGAACTGGTTGATTTAGTAATCAACTTGTATTTGCTGCAGTAAACTTTTTCTGAATTCCAACCTTAGGAGGGGCTTGAAAAGTGAAAGATAAACATATTGGTGTGTAAGACAGGTTTATTACAAGATGGTAATTTTACCAAGCATTAATTAATAACAGGAGACATCTTATATTGGAAAAGCCCATTGACTTGTCTTTACGCCACGCGCGAGAGACACTCTGTGGCAGTGTAGTGGGCGACCTCTGAGGTTGGGGTATAGACAGACCTCGGAGCAGGAGGTAGCGCAGTTCTTCAGAACATCCCATGCTCTGAGGAGGATTCTGAAAAAGGAAAGAAAAAAAGGTTAACAATAATCTACAATTGCACTGATAGAAAATAATTATATGTTTAAGGAAAGGTTGCTTTAAAAGACATACCTAAAGTCGTATCCTCCCGAAAGAAGTTGGATCATTCACCAAGCTGCCCTCCAACTTTCTTGAAAAAGAGAAAACAAAAAAGTCCTGAGTCCAAGATATTCATTACAATAGCAAACAGCTAATAACTGCCACAACTAGTCCAGAAATTTCAGACAAAAACATTTGCTTGAAGGGCTCTAATTCTGAAGTTATAAAACTTGTCTCTACAGAGTAAAGAAAAACCTCATTTGAGCAAAATAATAATTTCTTTTTAAAAGAACCGAATTGATTTAAAACAACGAGCAATAATCAGCTTCCGAGGTTTCACGAGTCACAGCAGACATAAGAGCGACAAGAGGAATCAGAGTAAGTGGCTTATAAATTGAAAATTCAATAATACTAAAGCTCAGAATGCAAATGGCTCAGATTGAAAATAAATTCAACAATAAATCTTCATAAAAGAGGGTACACAATAACGATTACTTACACAACCAATACGTATAAAGTATCCACTTCTTCCACCCGTAGAGAATGTTGCCCCGATGTGGTGAAAGCAGCTCGAGGTCTGGGGTCTACACTACGCTGCATCATATCAACCGGTCACCTGTAAATATAAAGCCATTATTATCAAATACAATCCGTTCATGGCAATCATACACAAAGAGCTGCAGTCCTTGCACAAAGAGCAACGCAACTACATAGCACATAATTTTGAGGGCAGCCCCAAAGCAACGGCAAGTCAGAGCATGGAGAATGGTATGGCAATTAAAGAGGAGGCTCTGTGCCTTGTGCTCAGTAAAGTGATTCACCGGCAAATATTTTTTAACAAACACAGTGAAACAAGACTTTGGTTCAGCACCAGTCACAACAGATTCCAGACCAAGTGATGCCATGGCGCGATTGGGATTTGAAGAAAAAAAGGACGGTGACGGTAATCTTGATTGACAGATAGCAGACCTTGGCTTTATTTTGTCGGCGGATGCAAGTGCAGCAGTGAGGAAGTGCAAAAGCAGAAAGCCACAAAACAACTTCAGCAACGAACATACGCACCGTGCTGATTTGATGGTTTCGTTGGGTCTTATCAGAGTGAGCGAGCCCCATGACACATTAAAACTAATGAAAATATACTCGTCTGTACGTGAGGGGAGGTCATCAAAGTGAAAAATACACAAACGATAGAGATTTGGAACACAAAGTTGCAACTTTCACGAAACGTAGCAGAAGTCCCAAGGAAACCTAACCTCACAGCGGCACGGCAGGTTGATCAACGGGACAAAAAAAAAAAGCACCAAAGAGGGACCGTATCTCGAGGGCAGTGGACTGCAAACATGTTGGCATGAGTTTTGTTTACATGGCGATGAGGGAGCAGACGAGATGTGAAGAAGGATGGACTGTGTTTCAGTCAACTTATGGAGTTGGCTCTTGGGTTTTGGGGCTTTAGTGTGATGTGACAACGATTGCTCGCAGTTCCTTTCACCGTAGAAGAGGTGTGTGAGTAAATTTCGGTTGTCTTCGAATCCAAATGTGTACAGAACACTTGTGTTTCATCACCGACTTCTCCACAATAACCTCAACTGCCCCTTCTTGCCCTTGGCTCTCTTGCCTGGGTGTAAGTCACAAAATTTATCACAGCGGTCCAACATGATATGTTTACTTGTCCATTGAAGTGTTGCATGCAAAAGAAGATAACTTGACATATTCTTTTTAAACTGTTATGACAATAGAGGTATGTTGAGTTATCCCTTTTTTCCGCCAATGGTGGGTGGTGGAGAGGGGGTATGTAAGATATCCCCTTTTTCATTTCTTTTTTATGCCTTAACGGTATGTTGATGATTTCTGTACCTTGGAAATTTAGAAGCTACTGTGTTGCAGTCTTTATTGAGACAAAAAAGGCATTTTGGGGATAAGTCAACTTATCTCCTACTTCCGCTTCCCAGCCCAACTAAGCGGATCGCTTCATTGAGTGGAATTAATGATTCATGATACAGATACAGGCACAAACAGATTGGAAGGTCATGAGACCTACTCCATCGTTAACTGACCCAACCCATTAAGATCTGTGGGTGGGCCCCTGCAGCAAAGTACCTACCACCGTCGCACAGTGTGACCAAATGGAAAATAAGAGGACAAAAATCGTTGTAAGTAAACCGCTCGCCCAATTTCGCTGCTAATAAGGACCTTTGGGTTTTTGAGGGTGCTACACACGATCCTCGTGTTATTTTTGACCAGTGGCGAAGGGGAAAGTCAGTAGCGAGGGGTACCTGACGACGGAAATGGGTGTACACTGACGAGTGACTAGGCTGAATTACTACTTTTATTGGATGGAAAATCTCTAGAAATTCGTTACAAAAATGCTCCAACGACGGTAAAGTTACGTTGTTGCGCCGGCTTTTTCAGTGACTAGACTGAAACAAGGCAGTGCGTGGAGTTAAGACTGTACACTAACTGGACAAAGTGAGGCACCCCTCGGTCAGTACCATAGGTCAAAATCGTGAAATTCGTCCAGATTAAATTACATTGCTTTTCTTGACGTTTGGGAGGTGGCTGAACTCGATTCCGGTGTTAGTTTTGACCAGTGGCGTAGGGCAAAGTCCGTGGCGTAGGTGAAAATCGCATTTTTTTTTTTACTGAAATTCAATTCGGTTGACCCTGTGTACGTTTTCGTATTCTCAGAAAACGGTTCTGGGATTAGTTTTGAGTATTTGAGTATATCAGAGGAACTGACAAAGGAAACAGGATGAAATTTTGCGAAAACAATGCAATGTTTCTTTGCGGGGTCAGTGTGTAAGTAGATGTGGATAAATGGATATTCGGTCATAATTTATAAAAAATAAAATAATCAACCAGTATGGTAATTTAAAACAATGAAAACGAGTACTCCGGAGGTTTAGTAGCACTAGCACCATTGTAATCAGCTAAAATTTTTAGATCAGGAAAGCATGTTACGCTGGGTAACTTGGGTAACTGGGGAAGATTCCGTCAAATAAAGTTTCCAGCCTTCGACGATTCCTCGCTACAAATTTCCATGTAATGAAGATTCCGTGAAACAAGATTTCGGGCCTACGAGGTTTCCTGGCAACGACTATTCTGGCCTGTAATGTTTAAGTTACATGAAGGTTCCTTGTTAAAATATAATTTGTCATGACCATTCTTTGCAACGACAATTCCGTGCAATGAGGATTCCGGCGAACGAGGATTCCGTTCTGCGGATTTCCGTTCAGTGAAGATTCCGTGAAATAAGGTTTCGGGCATACAAAGCTTCCTTGCTACGAGTTTCGGAGTAGTAAGGAATCCGTACAAGAAGGATTCCGGCCACCGAGGGTTATCTGCTATGAATTTCCTTGCATTGAATATTCAATGAAATAATATTTCCGGCCTACGAGGTTTCCATGCTACGAAATTCCGTGTAATGAAGATTCCGGGAAATAAGGGTTCCGGCCTACGAGGTTTCCACGCTACGAATTTCCGTGAAAATGAAGATTTCGTAAAATAAGTGTTCCGGCTTTCAAGGATTCCTTGCTACGAATTTCCGTGAAATGAAGGTTCCGTGAAATAAGTTTTTCCGCCTACAAGGACTCCAGCGTACTCCAGGGTTGCGTCTGGCCGCGTTTCAGGTATTGTTCTCCTACATCCACCGGAGTAAAGAGGCGCAGAAACGACCACGAGCACCAGGAGGTCCGCGGCGACGGCCACGGTGAATTTAAAAAAAAAAACTTCTTTCTAGCCTTTGAGATGTACCTGAAGAGCTCGTACTGGTGTCAGAAATGTGTTCCTTGGTACTATGGGCATCTAAGAGGGTCGACGTGTCGAGCTTGTCACAAGGTTGGGGTCAAAGACCGCGTTCACTTTAAAAACTTGCTCCTTACACATTGGATTACAGTCAAGTTGCTGGGTTGTTTTGATATGAAAAAAAAAAGTCATTTATGATACATTAATTGTCTTGTCGCGGCAATTGACTTGTTCTGGATGCGTCGGATGTACTTTGGATGCGTCGTGGATCCGTCGGAAGTACTTTGGACGCGTCTTGGATGCGTCGGATTTGCTATGGACGCGTCTTGATGCGTTGGAGATGGTTTGGATATGTTGTGGATGTGTGGGATGAGGAAGGGACGCGATTTGGACGTGCTCTGGATGCGCTGGATATTCTTTGGATGCATTCTGGATATGGTGGACAAGGAGGTCATATGGATTTGGTTTGGATGGCATAAGGACGTTGCTGGACATGTTATGGACGTTGTTCGGACATTACTGTAGACTTTGTGGATGCTACTTGGATCGGTAGCGGATTGATTTGGGTCATCCATTTCGCATCCTATTTGGAACAAATCGGAGGGTTATATGGACGTGCAGAACGCATCCCCGCGATCCGTCAGGGCACCTTGATTACGATGACGTGGATCACGTTTGATCACGTGTGGATCATGTGGATTAAGTGTGGATTACGTGGATAACGCGGATTGCGTGTGGATTACGCCAGGGTAACGGGCACTGTTAGAAAAGAACGTTAACGCTAACGAGCAAGCAAAAATGACGCAAATTTAAATAATTTGTCATTTTTAAGCATCATTTACCATGCTTAATATTAAAATTCAACATGCAACCAACGTTTCGTTTTGTTCTCGCACCATTAGTGTTTCGTACGAGGGGCTACCCACTCCGGGAATTATGTGTACACTCAACCTGGGAATCATTCGAGTTGCTGTTGACAGACATAACTTTAAACACACATAACTGTAAATCGACATAACTGGTGACAGAAATTTAGGGAAGGTTGTAGGGTTGGTCAAATGTGAAATAAGTGTAAAAGGGTTAGCCAACCACTTTGTGGGTTGGCTTAACTTGAAAAGTGGCTACAACGCGCTAAGACGGCATTGTACATCGACAGGTGCTGAAAAACGGTGCTGTACAACCGCTGAAAATTTCAGGAAAGGTAGTGGGGTTGCTCCACTATTTAACAAAAGAAAAAGAGCGAGTTATACCGCCACACTTTGTAAGTAAGCTTGACTTAAAAAATGACTGCAGCGCGCTGATACGCTGTTTTTGATCGACAGTTGCCAAAAAACGGTGCTGGTATATTCACTGAAAATTTAGAGGATGTTGGTTGGGTTGGTCTGCTATGAAACAAAAGCAAACGGGCGAGTGTTACCACCACGGTTTGTAAGTTAGCTAGGAGTAAAAAGTAGCTGCAGTGCTCTCAAAAGTTGTTCTTGATCGACAGTTGCTGAAAAACGGTTCTAGTATATCCGCTGAAAATTTCAGGGAAGGAAAAAGGGTCGGTCCACTGTTATACAAAAGTAAAAGGGCGAGTTATACCAGCACAGTTTCTAAGTAAGCTTTGCTTGAAAATTGGCTGCAGCGTGCTGATTCGGCGTAATTGATCGACAGTTGCAAAAAAAACCGTGCTGGTATAGCCGCTGAAAATTTCAGGGAAGGTAGAAGGGTTGGTCAACTATTTAACAAAAGGAAAAAGGGGGATTTATACCAGCGCAGTTTTTACGTTGACAAGGATTGAAAAGTGGCTGCTGCGCTCTGATACGCCTTTCTTGATCGACAATTGCTGGAAAACAGTGCTGGTACAACCGCTGAAAATTTAAAGGATGGTAGTAGGGTTGGTCTACTGTGGAAGAAGAGTGAAAGGGCAAGTTATACCAGCACAGTTTGTAAGGTCGAAAAACGCTTTTTGGGATGGTTACTGAAAAAGGGTTTTTTGGCTAAGTCAAAAATCCGATATTGTAGTGAAAATCATGTTCCACTATAATTCGATATGTTGTTCCTGGGGTCGAAAAACGCATTTTTAGATAGTCCCCAGAAAAAGTTTTTTTTTCTGGCCAGAAATTTTTTTTCATTATGGTCCACTATAATTAATTATGTTGTTCCTGGGGTCGAAAAACTCATTTTTAGATAGTCCCCAGAAAAAGTTTTTTTCTGGCCAGAAAATTTTTTCTGGCAATTTTTCTGGCCAAGATTAGTTCCATAGCCTTTGAGTGAAGTGTTCCGGGAGGTGTCACAACGGTGAGTACAGGGAAACAGGACTGGAAGTCAGCTATGGTGTTTGTTTACGGCGGTTGTTTTCTTGCAGACCGGCCCATGCAGCGGTTGCTCACTTGGTATCCTTCGTCAGTGTCGAGTCCTCTATGTACAATGCAAGGAAGGACACGTTGCCTAAGGTTCCGCACAGTTTGGAGGGCTTGTACAACGAGTTGATCAGCGACACCCCATTCGTCGATCAATTTGGGAAAGCGTCAGATGGGTCCTTGCTGTGCCAAGGTATTAGCGGACCACCTGGGCATCGCTCGGTTATTTTCACGACTCAGTACATGCTCAACATTCTAACTGCTGCAACTTGGCTCTTCATGGATGGGACTTTTGCCGTTAGACCGGACTGCCCACCCTCTCGGCAGTTGTTGGTGATCTCAGCCCTCAGGCTTCAGGAAAGATTGAAAGTGAAGAGACCTGCGACCTGGACTTTTATCAGTATGGAAATTGACTTACGGTTTGTTGTCTTTCGTGTGTATCGTTGGGATGTTCAGCATCGGCTGTTCTCTTTTTTTTTTCAGAGTGCGTGGGCGCCGAGTTTGCCGAGGCCGAGAAAGATTTGGTTCGTAGGCAGAGTCTCCTCGCGCTTCGGCGTCTCCTCAAAGCAACTTGGGTGAGGCAGGATCGCCGAATCAAGAACGCGTTGCGTAAACTCATGCGTGGGGAGCAAACGTTGGTAGAGTTTCTCGTAGCGGCTCAAAATGTCGCCATTGGCCTGCAAGCGCATCAGTTCAATGTTCATGTGGAAGAGGCCATGATTGCCGACTCCGCTGATTATCCTGCCCCCCTGGCGTCACTACCTGAATCGGATGAGGAAAACGACGGTAAATATCTTTCAAATCTGTGTTGCACTTTATAATGTAACAACACGAGTAATGTTATTTTCTTTTTTATTCCCATACACAGTCATGCTGTCCGATGAAGACGTTCCTCAGAGCAAGAGCAGCCAGAGCAGCCAGAGCAGCACGTCAGAGTTGGATGTTCCAAGGCCATTGCTGCTTCCACCAGTCACGACCGACTTCAGCGTCCGAAGTGTGCCACTCATCCCAACGGCCCGAAGCCCACCTGAAAGGATGCAAGAACCAGGTTAGTAATTAAACATAAGAAACATCTCTCACTACTGTCACGACATTTTGACTTACCTTGTCGTTCTATTCAGATGCATCACCTGTGCGTGGACGGCGCCGTGGACGGCCAAGGCTTTCTCAGAATGTCGCCGGTTCAAGCGGCCAGGTGCGGGGCACTCGCCCGCGTGGACGCCCCCGAGGCAGCCGTGCAAGAGGCGGCCGTGGAAGGGGTACTGTCAGGGGTGGTCGCGGCAGGGGTGGTGGACATGTTCCACCCGCTTCTTCGAGTAGTGAAGGAGAAGAAAGTGAGGAAGAGCTGCCAGAAGTTTTGATGGGTGAGGCTGAAATAAAAGCGAGACGATCTGGGCAGCACGCGCTGCAAGAAGCTGCGAATGCCGCAGCAAGGGCAGCGGCTTCCAGTGCGGCAGAGGGGCAAGATGAGGCAGATCAGTGCCGCCTCTGCTTTGACGGCATGAAAAGTCATGCCGCAGTGCCGTGCGGGCATCGCATCTGCTGCAGAGCCTGCGCAGGTAAAGTGGATGACGCGGCCACATGCCCGCTCTGCCGGAAGGAGATTCTTATGATGATAGAAATTTTTGACTGAAGCAGAACTCCCTATTTTTTCTCTATTTTATATTTTGTAAATTCTTTGTAAAGTCTTTTTGTAAAATCTTTGAGTCGCTCCCACTAGTCATAACTTTTTTCCTCATAATCCTGATACTTATAATTTCTGAGACTCATAATTAATATAACCTATAATCCTGATAGTCATAAATTATTTTTTAAAAAGAAAAATTATTCCTGATACTTATAATTTTTTTATTCATAATAATTTTAACATATAACAGAATTATTTTCCTATATATCACAATATATTTTCAAAAAAAAAAATTAGACAGCAAGACGGGGGCGCACATGACGCTCGGTTGTTTGGGAGACATCTGAAATCAAGACGGCCAAGTCAAGTAAGCAATGAAAGTTAGGCGACCGACCGAAGGCTGCGAAAAGGACACGTACCGGGCTGTTGCAATGGAGAAGGAGGACTCCGTGACGTAGGAATGACTGGGCCACCTTCTGAGAGTGACAGCGTGGCAAGAGAGGGCAGCAGTAAAGGTTGCGATGCTGGTTGGGAGCTCTGGGTGAGGGCCACGTCCTCTTCTACCTCCACGTCAACCTCGATGGCGTTTTGGACGTTCAAAGTGGGATCTGTATAAAAATAAAGCAAGGCATGAGTTACAAGACAAATTATGGCATGTCATAAAGCGCCGCCTGGATGGTAGGCACAAAGCGCTACTTGCGCCTGTAGGTAGGCAAGAAGTGCGACAATCGCCCCCTCCTGAGCCGGGGCTTGTTACACACTTGCGTGTTCGTGCGATATTAATGAGGTAATTCTCACCGTCTTCCGGATCGTCATCGAGAACAGGGAGCGCAGCCGGGTATGACTCAGGATCCTCGATGTCAGAAGACGTGGCGACATGGACTTGGTGGAGCTGCAGACCCTTGGTTGCATTTTGAGCTTCCAGAAGAAACTCCATGAGAGTTCTCTCTCCCCTTTCAAGCCGCGTTAATGCACTCGCTATCCGTTCGTCCTGACGGATCCACTTTGCCTTGCGCAGGCGTCGCATTCGCTGTCCAGAGCGAACCCGCACGAGATCAGCCAGGGCTTCAGTGAACTCTGATGCAATGTGCTCTGCAACCCATGTGAAGTATACGTTAGTTACAATGAATTAGACGTAGGTGAGCGAATGTACAATCGTAAATTATGATACTCACTGATAAAATTCCATACGCTAGGACGCTTCACCTTCACTTTATCTTGAAAGCGCTTGTGGTTACTCTCGGCGTAGTTGTTGGTTCTATGGATGGACTTGTGGCCCGAGTGGCCCAGGCGGACGGAAGACAGACAGACAGACAGGTAACAGGTGGACGGGCCCGAGCTAGGCGGACGGAAGACAGACAGACAGACACGTAGCCCGAGTAGCACAGACAGACAGTGCGGAGCGAAGCGAGACTGACAGGTGGACGGTGCGGAGCGAAGCGAGGGGAGACTGACAGGTGGCAACAGCATTATGTGTATTGAGAATTATGAGAGTCAGAATTATGGGTATTGGGAATTATGAGAGTTAGAATTATGGGTATTCGGAATTATGAGTAACAGGATTATGTACAACGAATTTTTATATGTGAGATTTAGTTATAAGTAACCGAAAAATATTTTATAATTAATAATTTCAAAACAGATATTAAAAAATAAATACGTTATATGTGCGCTTTCGTTATGAGTATCAGGATTATGAGGATAAAAAGTTATGACTATTGGGGTTACCCCAAATCTTTGTCTTTGTAAATTGTGTAAATTCTATTTAAAAATCGTGTAAATTATATAATTATGTAAAATATTTCTGAGTATTTGTGAATAAAGTTATGTGCATTTAAAGTTATGTGTGTTTACTGTTTTCCAACCATAATTAATCCTATTTTATGTCTGACACCAGTTATGTCTGTAGCCGGTTATGTCTGTCAACAATTATGTGGATATACAGTTATGTGGGTTTAAAGTTATGTCTGAAGCTGAACTCCCAATCATTCGTCTTTTTTTCGAAATTTTATTTAAAATCCTTTTAATTTTAATGGTTTATCGTCCTAATCTTGCGATAGTGTCCCAAAACACTAAGAAACAAAGAAATTTCTTTAAATATCCTCACTTTTTCAATGTGATTGGTTGAGGAATCGTGGGTACTTACATCAAAATAAGAAGTGGGTAACCCCTTGGTTTCGTATCATTTTCTTTGTTGCTACGCAAGGAAGCACAACATGATAGCCAATCACATGAATACTTAATGCCCGTAAAAGTAGTGATCGGTACTAGGGCTGGTCGCCACAGCGCAGAGTCTTGTCATGAAAAAGAAGCGGAAGATGAAACAACGACAAACTTTACAGAAAAATGTTGGTTGTGTACACCCTACTAGGATTCGAACATCGATTTAAGAATCTCTGAATTACTTGGAATCAGCTCCCTTGGCTTTGTATTGTCACCCCGATTCCATAATTGACCTCCTGGCGGCATCCGTAGCCGAGATCAGCATCCACCTTGTGTAAAACGACACGGGCCAAATATGGTATTGAGGTGAGGTGTGGGTGAGAAAACAGCTCAAAATGCTCAATTAAAAATTATTTGCAAAACTTGCTATAAGGGTGATTCCACAAAAAGGTTACAATTTGGCGTTTTGAACTGTGAAAAATTAAAAGTAGTTTGACTTTGTTCTATTGGACTCGTTTTTCTAGTTTTGGCATGCAGAATGCGAAACAACATCAAGCCCGGCCGCCGCACCTCCTGCAGCGCGGCGATGTGTATGCCGCTTGCCGCGAGCAAGCGCGCGATCTGCATGGCGCCCGCGGGCTGCAGCAGCGACAGCACGTTCCAGGTAGCGATATTGAGCGGGTTGGTACGGTGAGCCCGAGCGCGCGCCTCCGTCGGCCCCGCCGCAACGCCGCCGACGCTACTGTCGTCATCATCGTTGCTCTCGCCACTCTCGCTGTCACTGTCGCTCTCGTTCACGGAGGGGGCCGGGGTCGCTGACCTGGCCCGGGGTTGCTGGGCTGGCTGGGGCGTGGCAGCGTGCGGTCTAGGCGGCCTTGGCGGTCCGGCCCTCGCCTGCAGTGCGGGAGGGCGGCTAGCGGGGGGCGGGGTGATGGAGTAGGGGGAGGGGGAGGAGAAGGCAGCAGCTGATCCTCCGCCAGCAGCGAGCGCATCGCTGCGATGAGCACCAAATGAAACAGCCCATTGTCTATAGTGGGCGAGGTACGCGAAAAAATCGCGCATTTTGTGAAAGAAACATGGAATTTTGTAAAGGTGTTCTTAAAAGCCTAAGAAACGATTTGGCCCGAACGTCCAAGCAAAATTTCGAACGGTTTGTTCAACATCGGTCAATCCGTTCAAATTGAACCAAGCTTCCAGAAGCTGTCTTCAACGTTCTGGAATAATTCCCAATCCGGCTGTACGATGCCAAGACTAAAGAAGTTACCATGAACACTGTTCGGAAGGACCTGTACGAGGGGTTAAAATCGCTAACAAAGATCCCACCGAACAAACATTGTTTCATTCAACGTGTCAATGGGGCGGCCTATAAAGCAGGTAACGTTTGGGGCCAGGTTCACTTGGCGGTCCCCAACCCCGTGGACATAACAGAGTGGGGGTGGACCGAGACTGAAAGCAAGTTGCGTCCTTTTTGGTCAACCCAACCAGACGTGTGGGAAAAGTGCCAGCTGAAAAAGAAAAGCCACTGCAAAAATTAATGCAAGCCATCCAGATGCCCCTGCATCGTTGCCGGCATTCCCTGCAAGTATGAATGCCGCTGTAAAGGCACCTGCTGCCAGCAGCCTCCTCAGGAGCAAGTCAATAAATATTTCAGGTATTGATTTTTCGACTTTTTAACATAATTTCTATCATTGGCAGGCCCACTTAGGAAGAACAGAACATAGATTAACCGCAACTGGATGAAAATGGATTTCCATCAGCATAAATTTCCATTCACCCCAACAAATAAATAGAATTTCTGTCTGTGCTCAAGTCAGTGTTCAATGTAGTGTTCCATACGCGTTCCAGATTGATCAGACCCAATTTACAAGTGTATATTTGTTGTCAGAGGCTCGATTTCACACGGAAACGTTGTGCGTGAGGCCGGAGTTAAAGAGACTTGCATTATGTTCAAAAGAGCATTCAAACTGGTGTTCCGTACAGGGTTGTGCAGCTACCGCACATGTTCACGCTGCTCCAGCGGGTTATGTTGAACAGTGCAACATGAAAATTGACTCAAAAATTCCCTATTTTAGGCGTTTAAGAGGTGTTGAACGGACATGCTGAGAATTGTACGAAAGTGTTCAAACAGGGTCTTCAAACTTGTTCAAATTATGCGTTCGAGTCCGGAATCGAGTTCTGCGTCATCGTAATGTGCGGGATAGACGCCCCGCACGCCGAAATAACTTAATTTTCATGCTTTTCATCAATTTGTTCAATTTAAACGGATTGAACGATATTGAACAAACCGTTCGATATTTCGTTCGGACCTTCGGCCCAAATCGTTTCTTATGCTTTTAAGAACATTTCTACACTCATGCTTCTTTTACAAAATGCGCGATTTTTATGGTATCGAACGTGTACCGCGCCCACTACTAAGCACACGCACTGACCGGTCACCCGGTCCACCTCGTGGGGTGACGACGTGGGAGGGGGCGTCCCTCGCGAACACGCGCATCACTGTTAAAAAAAACACCTGACAATTCAGACCAAATTATTTCGACCAGGTAGTTTGAATCCTAAATTAAGACTTGAGTCAGAATTTTCAGACAGTTGGTCTGAATTTTCAGTCTCGTGGTCTGAAAATTCGCTTTTGGACTCACGAGTCTGAATTTCAGGAGGGTGTGGTATAGAGTTTCAGCTTTGGTGCCTGAAAAAGGTCATTTGTGGTACGAAATCTAAGTTTTCAGGCTGGAATCAACGCTCTTTAGTCTGGTACTGGGCGCAATAAGACTGCCTCTTGACTACAATGGACATTTGCCAGAACAGTTCTTAGGAATATTTAGTTGGTCAAGCGAACGGCTATTACTTTTGGATTAGAAATCAGCCTGCACTCCGCTGGAAGATGCAGGATGCGTCACGTTTGCCCGGGCTGCCGTCGTGCCCTGTTGCTGCGCCAGCCCCACGCAGGGCAGCAGCAGCCGGCAGTAGAGTGGTTCGTTTTTCCTTCATGTTCAAATTTTGGAGTTGGGTAACTTTCATTCGGTTCCGCTTTCCATATGATGAATTTTGGCACCTCAGCCGGCAAAATCGGCCCAGCGGAAAAGGTCGCGAAAGGGGCTTAAGTGCGCCTTAACAGCCCTTAATGACTCAACGTCTAAGTATCGATGTAGGACCTTCGCCATGTTGTAAATATAGTGATTTTGACGCCCAAGGGTCAAAATTTTGACCGTTTTGCCGTATCTTTACTCCTTCAGGGCGAAAAAAGCGAAAACGTTGCAAAAACATCCTATTTAGCTCAAAACACTATTTTAGACCACGTTTTCGCTTTTTTCGCCCTGAAGGAGTAAAGATACGGCAAAACGGTCAAAATTTTGACCCTTGGGCGTTAAAATCACCATATTTACAATATGGCGAAGGTCCTACATCGATACTTAGACGTTGAGTCATTAAGGGCTGTTAAGGCGCACTTAAGCCCCTTTCGCGACCTTTTCCGCTGGGCCGATTTTGCCGGCTGAGGTGCCAAAATTCATCATATGGAAAGCGGAACCGAATGAAAGTTACCCAACTCCAAAATTTGAACATGAGGGAAAAACGAACCACTCTAAGCCGGCAGCCAATCAGATCGCTGCATTGCTGCTGACCCCTATCGGCAAGACTAGGTGACTAGAATCTGCGGACCTTTGCGGACGGGCTCTGCTCCGCCGGCTACCATTTGTATTCTCAAAATGCAGGTGAGTTCAGTTCCACTTCCCCTTTATAGTGACTCCAGAGGGTTCAAACCCCTCGTGTTCGGCAGTTTTACCGCCCCCATACCGGTCTTCTGCCGGCCCACTGTGCGGCACCACCCGAGCGCCACCTTGCGGTCGCGCGAAGCATTCGCGCGGGAGCCCTACCCCCCTGCCCTCCTACCACCCACCTCCCCTCTCGTCCAGGCCGCTCTCTCTCGCTGCTCGCCAGCAGCGACGCTGGACGCTATTGCGAGCTGCTGAGACCATCTGGTCAGCGAGTTTTTCCTGTGGCTGCTTTGTCTGCCCTTGAAGTCTTCGCTACATTTTTGTGACTCTACGCCGCTTTGGCCGACCCTCTCACCATAGTGGGTGCTGCCAGAGCTGGCGGCTGGACATGCCGACGTCTCGGAGTACACCATGTGCTTCATCGTCGGGCGTTGTCTCTTGTTGCAGTCGTATCGAGCACCCCGGGGGGACAACCGTTCGTCGAGCCCTCACCACCACCACCACCACGAGGCAGGACCTTCACGGCGTCGGGACGGCGGTGGCAGATCCTACGAGAGCCGGTCAAGAAGCCCAACAAGCCCAAGACGGAGTCGAGGCAGCAGGACCATTATTGGGCAGCAGAAACGAGACAGCCATCTTCGAGGCAGCCGGGACAGGAGCCGTGGCCGGAGCCTTGACCGGAGCCGTGACCGGAGCCGTGACAGAAGCCGTGACCGGAGCCTCGACCGGAGCCGTGACAGGAGCCGTGGCCGGAGCCTTGACCGGAGCCGTGACCGGAGCCGTGACAGAAGCCGTGACCGGAGCCTCGACCGGAGCCGTGACAGGAGCCGTGACCGGAGCTGTGACCGGAGCCTCGACCGGAGCCGTGACCAGAGCCGGGGCCGGTACCGTGACCGCAGCCGTGGCCGGAGCCTCGACCGGCCGGGGCCGTGACCGGAGCCGTGACCAGAGCCTCGACCGGAGCCGTGACCAGAGCCTCGACCGGAGCCGTGACCAGAGCCGTGACCGGAGCCGTGACCAGAGCCGTGACCGCAGCCGTGGCCGGAGCCGCGCCTCGAGCCCCGATCAGAGGGGTGGAAGAAGTCCAGCCAGGAGTCCAGGCAAGATGTGTGACAGCACGAGTCGTCGCAGTGAGCGTCGTCCGCGTCCTGATGGCAGTGGAGGCCGATCGCTGTGTGCGTTACATGGGGGTGAGGGGGGGGGGGGGTCAAAAATGCCCCAAAAGTGCGTAACGTAATTAATGGACGTCCCCTAAGCTCCGCGGCGTTCTCATATCATCGTTCGAATGGGTCCTGTAGACTTAATTGTTGGTGGTAGCCTTTGCGCTGAACTGTCCAGAGTCAACTGGAGGCGACGGGGGCTGGATGGTAAATTATTCCTGTCTTTGTATTCTCCCATTTGCTATCGCTAAATCATAAAGCACATTTTGACTTCACCCACAGATGCTTCTGGAAGTGGCCCATTATTTTATGAGTTCACCAAGATCCTAGGGCATTTATTGAAAAAAGAAACCAAAGAAAGACCGCTGTATTGGTTATTTGAAAACGCAGCTGCAATGGACAAAAAGACAGAGAAACGAATGTCACAGTATGACCGTGTTTTCTGCATGATTGGCTCATGATCCATATTTTTTGGCCTTTCAATATTTACTTATTCTGTCTTGTTCTGTTTTCTTTTATAGAGAACTTAAGTGTGAACCTGCTACGCACTGCAGCTCCTCATTTGTACCAATGTACAGAAAGAGGTTTTGGTGGGGAAATATTCCCCAATTGGAATTACCAAGACAGAGAAGAAGTGACTGGAAGCCACTGCAGGATTACATACCACCATACAAGGAAGCCCTGGTTGTAATTCTTCCTACAGTGACAGGCAACAAATCTTCACAGCGTTGTGGTGGGTACTCATTTGGAAGGCTTGAAAGTAAAATAATTCAAGATACATTTAGGTGACCCCTTCAGATGCATTTATTGATGTACATGCAGGCCCTGACCGACTTCCCCCAGTGCTGTACAATGGGCGCCATGAGTATCTGGGTCCGAATGAATGTGAGAAACTGTTTGGTTTCCCAGAAAACTTCACTGATTGTGGGCTCTCCAATTCTGCTCGACTTAAATGCATAGGAAGATCCTGGAGTGTCGATACTGTACAGTCCCTTTTGGAACCTTTACGTACTGTGTATTAGTAAGTCTTTTAAGTAGAACTGCATGCGAACAGAACGAACAAGATCAAATGTTACAGAGTTGAATATGGCTGGCTTTGAAAATGTCATCTCTGAAACTTCTCAAAGGAAGATGGGACTATCATACAAGTAATCTCCCCCAGAGAGGCTGACAAGCTATGTCCCAGTACATGGTACTGCCCTTTTTTAATATATATTTTTCAATCACTTTGTAAGGTTCAGAAAATGAAATGGTGGTAAAAGCATTGGAGCCTTAGAAAAATATCTCTCCTTGTCGTAAACTGTTAAGCTCTTGCATTCTATTTGACTTCGCGTCTTCTTGAGAGGAGCGGAGCTGCCGGAGCGCCTGTCAAGTCGAGAGTAGGCAACGCGCCGTGCAATGGTGTAGAAAGGGCTGCCTACACGCGACATTGCATTTGTATTGAAAAACACGATTTTTCGAAATTCATACCGGCTCAAGCGGAAAATTGTTCTTTTATCTATTTGGTGAGCCTACACTAAAACTGAGACCGGTAAAATAATATTTAGGGGTCTCCAATGTTTTCAAATGTCCAATTTTGACCCTATTTTGCTGAAAGCCGTTTATGATTGCGTTCTGAGTTCCAGAGGAACCGGGACGAGACCGAGCACCCCGGACTCGATTGTTTCTCTTTCTACTAAGTAGGGCGAGTCTAACGAGACCTCGTGGGGTCCGATCGGACCTCTCTTGGCAAATTGGTAGCGATTTTTTCGTTTACAAAGTGCGTTTTATTCACTTTTTACAAGTTTGGAATTTTTTACCCGGTCTATGGCTGCAAAGAATTTTATGACCTCAACGCAGTGTTATAGTTTAAAGTCTTAGCTTTCCAATGCCGTGTCGGAAAATGCTCTACGACCCTTCGTTTGAGAGATACAAGCTCTAAACGAATGACATGTCACTCAAAATTGCAGTATAAATCATGTTTTTTTGTTAATTACAGTTAGTTCTAGGGTATTGGGGAACATTGGCGTTGGGTGAATGATTGAAATATAACTAAATGTTCAAATTTCAATTCGGAAGCTTACAGTAGATGTTTTCCTACAAGAAAATCTTCATGTTGAATCAGTTGAATTGCCTTTTAAGATGAACAAACGTTTTGAAGCAAAACAACCCAAACAGCTGCCCAAAGGGTGTGACCGTGACCGAGCCCCTGCTGGTAGCAAATCATGACCAGCAAGCACCTGAAAGGACTGGGGACGTTGAATTTGTTTTGACAGATTTGCCACGCCACTGTAAAGCGCAATGCGCGCACAATGTCCTAGACGACAAACTGAAGTATGGCCGAGTATGGCGCGATAAAAAAAAAACAACAAAAAAAATTACAAGAGCCTTATTGCCATTTTGAAACGCAGGAAAAAAAGCCGAAGATCAAGACAAAGGCACAATTTGAGTACTGCATTATTCAAAATAATTGTCAAGAGAGTATTTTTGCTACTTCGCAATCAAAAGAGAAAATGACAAAGGTTGTTATGATTCAAAACGTTTGTTCATCATAAATGGCATTTCAACTAATTCAAATGGAGATTTTCTTCTGGGAAAACATCTTATGTAAGTTTCCAAGAAGAAATTTAAACATTTAGAAATGTTTCAATCATTTATCTAAAGCAGATGTACCCTGATACTTTAGAACTAACTGTAATGAACAAAACAAGCTAAGGCCCGCCTTTCCGCCGAACCGAGTTGCCAGCTCCGCTTTGCTGCGCCGGCAAAATGGTTCGACAGGGGGCAGGACCAGCTTGGCCGGCCAGCGGCTTCTCCTCGGGCCTTCGGCCCTCGCGTCACGTCAGACGTCGCTTGGCCCAATCGCGGGCTATGTCTCGGGTTCCCCAGACCCCCGGTTCTAAGTGGTCTGAAGGGTCTAAACGGATTTCATTTTCGTCATCAGCACCTTCAAAAACCTACGAAGTGATGTATAACTTCCTATAACGTGTAAAGTGACTAAAATGTTGCATTTTTCTGCCTTCTTCTTTTTCAGTGTTTAACGTTTTTGACTGAATGGGATTTTTAGCGTGTGGCGAGCCAAGGACATACCTAATAACCCTACAAAATCTCAGTCAGATCGGCCGAGCCGTTCAGGAGGAATAGTGCTGACACAGAAAGACTACGCCTTCCAACCCTAGTGGTTTATCGGGCTTCGCCAATCGCGCAGCCAAAATTTTTTCAGTCGGTCGACCCCTTCTGATCCTGATCTGGTCAATACATGAGAGCGGCCGATTGTGTTCAGACCAGGTCCAATCAACTTTTCTCGTCGCCCCGATTCCATGCAGCAGCCTTTCTGCGGCTCTGACAGGATTTGCCCCACCGGATTGTTTGTCCGGACGGCACTCCCTAAGTACCCTCCAAATCCAGTAAAGCTAAACCCCTTCGCGTGACTCACTCACTGACTGACTGATTAACGATCATTTACAGCGTCCGCACCGAGCGTCGGATCGGCCCGCCGACGGGTGCGATCGCTTCCGAGGACCCGGTTCCATTCGCAAAATAAATCTCAAAAGTGCGAAAAGAGGGGCGGATGAGGGCGTTTTTTGAAAAAAAAGGGGGGGGACCCGGTAGGGGGGCTCACATCGAAAAACGATCAAAACGAAAATTGAGCGGGACATGAGGGCCGACCTTTTCCACTCTTTTTTTCCGCCCCTCCACCCGCCCCTTTTCGAGATATCGCCGAAAAACGGGTCTAGGGGCCTAACGGCGCCTCGTCGAGGGACAAGGAGTCGGAATTCGTGGGGGGTCGAAGCGAGGCGATCGTCGGCGGGGTCGAGCCCTACCGCCCGGCGAAAACGGATCTCCGAAATCTCGAACCGTTTTCGAAGGGGGTGGGTTTATGTAACGCCGAAACTCGGCACTCGCGCCGTGACGCCATCCGCCGTGCGATCGGCTTCAAATTGATTTGTATATTGCGTCTCGACGAGATCTACCCCTTTCGTTTGTCATTTTATTTCGTCCGAGGCCCCCTTCGCGCGGGAGGGGCGTTTCAAGCCTTTTTGAGCGCCGCCCCTGGCCCGGCGGCGCGGCGCTGGCCGGAAAGGGAGGGGAGAGGCTGGCCGAACGTCTTGCCCGCTCCACACGGCTCTTCGCAGCGAGGCGGCGTGGCCGAGTGGGCTAACGATTCGGCTGCGGAGCGGGACGGCTTGGGATTCGACCCCCGGACGGTGCTCTCACAGTTATGTTGTGTTTTGCTATCGGAGGCGTGGGTGGTGCGTTAGGCATTACGTATGTACATCGCGTATTCCGGTGCAATGCGGCGGTGGCGGCGGCAGCGGCCGAAGACGGGGCGCCGACGACCACCATTTGGGTTATGGGCTGGCCGATCGGCACGGCAACGTCCAGGGAGGCGGCGGGGCCGGGGTTTGACTCCCGGATGGGTGCTATCTTTTACATTTCCCACGGCAGCACTCAGCAGTCTCGGAGTTTTGGCACCAGTGGTCATCAGCTTTGACATCAGAAGAGCTGCTGGGTAAAGTGACAGTGGGTTGGCTTTCTCATTTAATTTTTACTGTACGAGGCGTTGCGACGGGCTTCAAAACTTTCGTATCAAACTTCTCTTCGCTGGAGGACCCTTTTGCCCCAGAGGGTCGGAAGATGCCTATTTGGTTTCGCCGCCCCGCGCCAACTAGCTGGGTAGGCGGGACTGCACCCAAAATCGAAAGGCAGTACACATGGTGTCACAAAGGCGGTAAAAAAATTACCGCCCTCTACGGGCGGAATCCAATTTTTACCGCCTTTCCAAGGGCGGTAAAAAATTACCCCCCTTTTTAAAGGCGGTAAATTTACCACCTTTTGCAGCTGTACCGCCTTAAATGTTCCCTCCAAACGGAACATTCAAGGCGATACGACTGTGAAAGGTGGTAAATTTACCGCCTTCAAAGGGCGGTAATTTTTGTACCGCCCTTGGAAAGGCGGTAAAAAATGGATCCCGCCCGTAGCAATATTACCGCCCTCAAAAGTGGTAATTTTACCGCCCTTGGGTTTTCGGTGTGGAGTCGGCAAAAACTTGTCCCTTTGCTTCGACCCGTGGTACGCTTTGTGTATCGAGGCGTTACAATTTTATGTTTGACTGTGTTTTTTAAGTAGGTGTGTAGAAAAAGTATTGGGGTGTTCGTTTTTTATTATTGCTTGACTTGGCACGCACTCCAACTTGGACTGAAATGTAAGTGTCAAGCTGGTTCACGTCTTGTCGTAACAGGCTTCGCGATGCTGCGCCAGTTTCGACAATGCACGCCTGGCATTTCAGAAGAGCTGCTGGGTAAAGTGACAGTGGGTTGGCTTTCTCATTTAATTTTAACTGTACGAGGCGTTGCGACGGGCTTCAAAACTTTCGTAACAAACCTCTCTTCGCTGGAGGACCCTTTTGGCCCAGAGGGTCGAAAGATGCCTATTTGGTTTCGCCGCCCCGCGCCAACTAGCTGGGTGGGTGGGACTGGAGTCAGCAAAAAGTTGTCACTTTGCTTCGACCCGTGGTACGCTTTGTGTATCGAGGCGTTACAATTTTATGTTTGACTGTATTTTTTAAGTAGGTGTGTAGAAAAAGTATTGGGGTGTTCGTTTTTTATTATTGCTTGACTTGGCACGCACTCCAACTTGGACTGAAATGTAAGTGTCAAGCTGGTTCACGTCTTGTCGTAACAGGCTTCGCGATGCTGCGCCAGTTTCGACAATGCACGCCTGGCATTTGCACCAACCTTGACCTGCGGCGCTTTCGTGCCTTCAGAGGGCTAGCCTTCTTACGTATCCATCCGTTCACAAATGCGACATCTAGAGTGAAGAGAGCATTGGATATTTTGTTTCATGCCGGGCCAGATTCCCCCTTGCGTTTGGAGTCAGTGTGCATGACAATTTTTCGGTCTGCACCAAGGAGCAAGAAGGGCATTGTGTAAACATGAGAATAGAAAGGTAGGTCGAGGTACCCCCTTCCGCGGTTCAAACCTTGGTCGGTGGTGAAACTGGATTTTATTTTCGTCATCAGCACCTATCATACCATAAAGCGATGTAAAACTTTTTATAAAATGGAAAGTCACTGAAAGTTGCCTTTTTCTGCCGTTTCTTTGAGTGGTTTTCGTTGGCACGGCTGAATGGATTGAAAGCATGCTGAATTTTGGCGTGTGGCGAGCCAACTCATACCTGATAACGATTGTGTTTGTACGATTGTGAACTTTAATTTTGACGTGTCGCGAGACAGAGACATACCTAATAATCATGCAAAATCTCGGGCAGATCGGCCGCGCCGCTCAAAGGAGACGTGCGGACACACGGACACAGACAGGAAAAACGTTTCAACCCCACTCGAGTAACTGGCTTTGCAAATGGCTCAGCCAATGATTCCTGCGAAATATCCCCTTAATTTGTTTAGCCTTTCAGAAGGGGCAGTCCAGTTAGTCAAGCACACACGCACTCAGGAATTCAATCCCGCTGGGTGTGCCAATATCATTGATACTATTTACAAGGTAGGTGTACGCCAGACGGTGTCTTGTCGTAACAGGCTTCACGATGCTGCGCCAGTTTCGACAATGAACGCCTGGCGTTTGGTAGACATCCGTTCACATATGTGTTAAATCAAAAGTCAAAAAAGCATTCGATCTGTTGTCTGATGGTGGAGGGCTCCGCCCCTCAGACCCTCCAGTTTCGTTTTGAGTGCATGTCATCTTTGGGCTCAGCATCCTGGAGAATGGAGGGCGTGATGTAATTCTAAGAATTAAAATTTAAGTCCGGGTAGCCCACACCGCGGTTAAAACCTTAAACAAGCTTTTATTTTCGGCATCGGCACCTTCCAAAACATACGAAACGACGTAAAACTTTGAATGAAATGAAAAGACACTAAAAGTCGCCGTTTTCTGCCGTATTTCTGTGTTTTCTCGATGGTACGACTGCATGGATTGAGATAGAAAGTTGAATTTTGGCGTGTGCTGAGCCAAGGACGTACCTAATTCACTTGCAAAATCTCAGCCGCATCGGCTGAGTTGTTCGGGAGGAGAAGCACGCGCACACAGACAAAACTTTCCAGCCCCACTGGAGTAACTGGCTTCGCTAATTGCTCAGCCAATAAGTTTGTGAAGGATATGGTAAAAATATTCGTTGTAACAGCGAAGTTTTATTTACGACACTAGTGTTCATCAGACCATGTCTTGTCGTAACACGTGTTGCGACAACGTCCCAGTGACTATCTGTCGAGCTATGCACGTTTGTGGGTCACACATATGGTGGCCGGCAGCGCTTTATTGATATCGTGGAGGTTTCGGTATAAGTTCATGCTTTCCTCAAACGGAAAATGACATATTCAGACAATTAGGGCATTTTACTTGCTGGCCTTCGTTTCCCTGCAGACGGGGAAAATGGCCTTCAACACACAACTGTTTCTTTTTGTTTTATTTGTTGTGTGGTTTTGGCCATTTTTTCTCGGGGTTTGGCTTCCCCGAAGGCTGTCAGCTAGTGCTGTTCAGAAGTGGCACTTGAAGCATACTTAACTTCTGTGGGCATCGTCTTCTGCTCCGTGACGTGCTATGTCACGTTTTTTTTTTTTCTTTAAACAAAATGACATTCAAACAATGAGGGCATTTTACTTACTGGCCTTCATTTCCCTGCAGACGGAGGAAATGGCCTTCATCACACAAATGCATCCTTTTCTTTTATTTGTTGTGTGGTTTTGGCCATTTTTTCTCGGGGTTTGGCTTCCCCGCAGGCTGTAAGCCAGTGCTGTTCAGAAGTGGCACTTGAAGCATACTTAACTTCTGTGGGCATCGTCTTCTGCTCCGTGACGTGCTATGTCACGTTTTTTTTTTTTTTTTTCTCTAAACAAAATGACATTCAAACAATGAGGGCATTTTACTTACTGGCCTTCATTTCCCTGCAGACGGGGGAAATGGCCTTCATCACACAAATGTATCTTTTTCTTTTATTTGTTGTGTGGTTTTGGCCATTTTTTCTCGGGGTTTGGCTTCCCCGCAGGCTGTCAGCCAGTGCTGTTCAGAAGTGGCACTTGAAGCATACTTAACTTCTGTGGGCATCTTCTTCTGCTCCGTGACGTGCTATTTCACGTTTTTTTTTTCTTTAAACAAAATGATATTCAAACAATGAGGGCATTTTACTTACTGGCCTTCATTTCCCTGCAGACGGGGGAAATGGCCTTCATCACACAAATGCATCCTTTTCTTTTATTTGTTGTGTGGTTTTGGCCATTTTTTCTCGGGGTTTGGCTTCCCCGCAGGCTGTCAGCCAGTGCTGTTCAGAAGTGGCACTTGAAGCATACTTAACTTCTGTGGGCATCTTCTTCTGCTCCGTGACGTGCTATGTCACGTTTTTTTTTTCTTTAAACAAAATGATATTCAAACAATGAGGGCATTTTACTTACTGGCCTTCATTTCCCTGCTGACGGGGGAAATGGTCTTCATCACACAAATACTTTTTTTTTCTTTTGTTTGTTGTCTTGTTTCGACCATTTTTTCTCGGGGTTTGGCTTTCCCGCAGGCTGTGAGCCAGTGCTGTTCAGAAGTGGCACTTAAAGCATACTTAACTTCTGTGGGCATTGTCTTGTGCTCCGTGACGTGCTCCGTGTCACGCGACCCGTGATAACCGGGAAAGGGGTTTCTGGAAGCTGAGGCAAAAACCAACACTCTTCTTTGATTCCTCACGTTTCCGTAAGACGGGCGGCAAACGGTTCAACCTTGCTTTTTGCCAATCGGGGGGGCCAGGATCATAGCCGAAAGTAACCTTGGACAAAATTTCAGCAGATGAGTTTCTTTTTCTCATCCTCCATCGTTTTTTAGAATGTAATGCGTCTGCAATGAAAATAAATGTCCAAGTTCGAGTGGCGGTGACTGGCCGAAAGGTGAGCGTGTTGCCTCTAGTATTCCTTGGAATCAATGGAGGGGCCGCTATATGCGCCATTATATAACCACTAACGTAGTGGATCTGCGTTCCAATTTAGGGGTCCGTGGTGGCTGGTGGAACATGGTGTCATGAAACCAATCTCACTTTTTATGGAATTTACTCTTCAACAACCCAATTCAACTTTTTTTTTTAAGAACGAGGCAAGCAAGAGAGTCAGGTATTTACTTTCTTCAGGGGAAATCACGTCACAAGCTGGGACCCTGCATCAAGGTATGGACTATTTTCCCGAAAGTAATAACGCCTCGTGTGTGGCAAATTCAGCAATTGCCATTGCAAACAGCATTGCACTCGGCGTGAATATGGAAAACAGAGATGCGATAGACAAGACCTTGTTTCAAGGTTACGATTTATATCGCGAGGTCAGAGGGGCGTTGCCTGAGGGTACAGTTCATGATTTTATAGATCCAGAAACTTTGCCCCTATCGTTTGACATTGGCGATGAAACCGTATCTTGTCAGTACATTCCAGCACTCGCAGGAATTTATCCCTCACAAGACACGACAAATGATTGGAAAAATAAAGTGACAGATCTGACTCAAAACCTGTTGGACCTTTTTTCAGAAGATTCTGAAACGGGACAGAAGTTAGGCTACTTTTTCACAGGTTTAAATTACACCACTTGCTTTTGGGAAAGCAATTGCCTATTTCACTATTTCAATCCACACGGCGTCAATTTCTACAATCAGCATGATTTTGACGATGACAACAACAGGGCTCGTGTATTTTCTTGTCGCTCCGTTACTTCCCTGGCATGGCTGCTGCTGGGTAATTCACCTTGTGACGGAGTGGACAGACATTTCATGGTGGTTCGCATGGCTGTTTCGAAAGTACAGGGAGCACAAAGAGATGGAACTGAGTCTGAGGAAAATCCCATGTCACCTGTTACCTCTCCTGAACAGTTTGATTTTCAGGACTTTGCATCTCCCCCCGCATCCCCTGATGCTGGAGGCGACGACATGGGTCGCCTGAGTCCTCCACTTTCTGAACAGTCACCGTGGAGTCCCAATCAGAGTCCTGTGGCCTCTCCAGAGGCCACCGAAAAGCCGGCCTCGCCTAAAGCTCTGTCTTCCGAAGGTGGAAGTGATGTGCCCTTGGCAGTGAGGTCAGGGAAACGCAAAAAAGTAGCTGTGCCTCGTAGGCAGGCTCAAAACGCGACACCCCCTCAGACACTCTCTTCTGGGAGTGACAGCGATGTGCCACTGGGAGCCAAATTTCGTCCTCGCCAAAAACCCCTCTCTCATAAGAAGGTGAAAAAGAGTGTTGCGTCTGAGTCTGAAAGTGAAGTGCCATTGGCAGTAAGGTCGGGAAAACAGAAAAAAGTGGCTGTGTCGCGGAAACAGGCTCAAAACCCGGCACCTCCTCAGGCTCTCTCTTCTGGGAGTGACAGCGATGTGCCACTGGCAGCAAAACTTCCTCCTCGCCAAAAACCTGTCTCTCACAAACAGGCGAAAGAGGCTGTCGCTGCGTCAGAGGCAGGGGGCAGCACTGCTGCTCCTAAGGGCAAGAGGGGGCGGCCGCCCAAAAAGAAAAGAGGGAGGCCCAAGCTAACACCAGCCTTAAAGAGAGAGTCGGTAAAGGCAAGTCGAAAAAAACATGATGAGAAGAAAAGGGCAGAAAGGGTGGCAGCAACACGTCACTCGGTTGCGGCTGATCGAATTCCTCATCGAGAGGCCTCAGCCCGGTACACGGACACTCATCCCGAAGTGCACCGAGCCGCGGTGGAAAGGTACAGTGAGACCCATCCTGAAGTGCACCGAGCCGCCGTGGAAAGGTACAGTGAGACCCATCCCGAGGTGAACCGAGCCGCGGTGGAAAGGTACAGTGAGACCCATCCCGAGGTGAACCGAGCCGCGGTGGAAAGGTACAGTGAGACCCATCCTCACCTCGGCATTCAGAGCTCGCAGCAATACAGGGAAGCACACCCCGAGGCAGACTTATCTCGTCATCTCCCTCCTCCTCTCCGGCGTTCCAATTTAATTGGCGCCTTTCGGGGCGATGAGTTGAATGCAGTGCAGGAGTATACACTGAAGCGCACTTCACTTTTGGCTCCCGATGTATACAGATGCCCGCATTGTACCGCTGCTCTGTTTGAGGAGGAAAAGGGCCGGCTGAATTGGTGCTGCGGTGGGAAGGGTGATTGGCGTGTCCACGGCGCGATGAGCCCCTTGGTGGAAGACTTTTACAGCGACCCTAGTTTTTTGAATCACCCTAGGCTGTACAACGACCTGTTTGCCATGTGTGCCATGTGCACGACCTGGGTTCATCCCACAACTGGGCCTCGCTTCGTCAAAATACAAGGTCGTTGTTACCACGTGACGTTTGACCTTTCCTCTCCAGACCGTCCTGGCAAGAGGAACACATCAGCTCTGTACATAGACGACGGAACAAGTCGTTTGGCGGCCGCGCAAACCCTGAATCTGAATGCGATGGTGACTCAATCTATCTCTGCTTTCTTGCACGAAACCAATCCCCATGTGACTTTCTTCAAACGTCTCGCGGCGGAACCGGCCCTGAACGCCAGGCTCGTCTATGATGATGCCGCCCCTGTCGTCACACCTCAGGGGCAAATTAATCCTCCAAACTGGACGGGTGAAGTCAGTGCCCTGCTGTGCACGGCGGATGAGCCAGTTAAGCGGCGACAGATTGTCATATGGAAGGTTGGACAGGGTCGGTATTGGACAGTCGATTCGTTTCATCCCTTTTTTGAGGCCCTGCAGTACCCATTGCTGTTCCCTGAAGGGCAGAGGGGATGGTATATGGGTCGACCTGGTGTAAGTGGTCACGCGAAGGTGTCGCACGAACAATACTTGCGCTGCCTCCTCCTGTCCGAGCCGCGATTTTCCATGTTTGGGGCACTGTCCGACACGTACCTGGTAGACATGTACGCTCGGTTGGAGCACGAGCGTCTGCTGTTCTGGAAAAAACATCAGTTTCAGGCCGATGGCCTCCGCGTCGGTCCCATGGACGAGGTGCAAGCCGTCGCGGACGCACGGCAGGCTTCCGCGACGCGAGGGGCCGGCCGGGGGCCGGGCAGAGGCTTCCAGGCAGCCAGTCCCAACCGAGCTGGACCGTCCGGGCAAGGTCCACCCGCTCGGCCTGCGCCAAGCCGCGGCAGTACGGGGGCTAGCCGTTGGCGGCGGGCAGGGCGAGGACAGGGGACCGGCCCGGGCAGGGGATCGCAAGCAGGTACTTCAGGCACTGGTCGTCGTCGTGACCCTGACATAACCAATGACGAGACGATCCAGGGCGAAGGGTTGGACGCCGGTCGGGTCTATTTACCGAGTACCTTTGTTGGGGGGCCTAGGTACTATCGTAAAAAGTACTACGATGCCATGGCCATCGTGACCCGGCTTGGCAATCCCCACTTTTTCCTCACCTTCACAGCGAATGCCCGGTGGCCTGAGTACCGGCGTTCTTGCAAGCGAGGCTGTGGCAAGGGTGAGGCCCATGTTTGTGCCAGGGTCTTCAAACTAAAGCTGGACGAATTAATGCGTGACCTGAAGTCGGGCCGCTTTTTCGGAAAGCCCGCTTACATCGTCCATACTGTCGAGTGGCAGTCACGCGGGCTGCCCCATGCCCATTTAATTTTTCGCCTCGAAAATGACGTCTCGCTGGGTGGTGATTTTGCGGACCGTTTCATCCGTGCCGACATCCCGTCAGCGGAGGAGGCTGGGGGTAGATTGCGAAAGGCGGTTTTAGAGCACATGGTGCACGGACCTCATCCGGCCCGGAAGAACCTGCCGTGTTGGGATCGTGTCAAGGATAAATGCAAAAAAAATTGGCCCCAACCTGACACCCCCACTACGTTCTATGACGGCCGTGGTTTCTACCACTATAAGCGGGACTCGACGAATACGGCCGAGGTCACTATCAGTGGGCGTCCAGTCACCATCAGCGATTGCGACATAGTGCCGTACAATGCAGCGCTCTTGCTGAAGTACGGAGCTCATATCAATCTTGAGCTGGCAAGCGCGAGGCGTGTCGTAAAATACCTTTTCAAGTACATAAATAAGGGCGACACGTTGTCGAGAGTGGCCGTTGTCGAAGAAGGCAACGAAGTGGACGAGTACGTGACGCGGAGGACTATAGGTGCGTGCGACGCGGCGTGGCGTACGTTGAATTTCAATTTAACTGGCCGTGATCCTACTGTTGAGCTGTTGCACGTTCACTTGGACAAAAAGAACCCTGTCCTCTTCGTGCGTGGTGGAGAAGCCGAAGCTGCAGCGTCCCAATCAAAGCTGATGCTTTATTTTAGTCGGCCTCAGGTGCCTGCATTAGAAACCGTAAGTTATCGTGAGTTTTACGAGAACTTTATCATGCATACTCGAAGGCCTCAGACCACCCGAGTGCCCATTTACGAGTATGCCGATGGCTGTCACTTTGTAACTCCACGCCAGAGGAAGGGGTGTGTCGCCAGGTTGCATTGGGTTTCTCCAAAACTGGGGGAACTCTATTACTTCAGGATGCTCTTGTTAAGGTTCCCCTGTCGGAGTTACGACGACCTGTTGCGGCTCGGCGGCTCTGGCTGCACTACATTCCAGGAGGTTTGCCGCGAGCTCGGTTTTCTGGATTCCGAACAGGAGTACATTGAGGCTTTGCAAGAGGCAGCGACATTCATGACGGCACCACGGTTGCGCGCTTTGTTCGTCACCTTGTGCAACATTGGTGCCCCGGCAGCACTTTTGTGGGCCGAATGTAAGGCCTTACTCTGCGAGGACCATTTGGACAGGGTTCTCGACAGGGAAAGGGCAGAGACCTTAGCCCTCGTCGACATCGGTCGGTCGTTGCGTCGTAACGGGACGACACTGGTGGAGCAGGGTTTGCCCGATGTGCGAGACGACGACAACGAGTTGGGACGCGAGCGCTTGAGGTACGGTGCAGCGTCTCAGCAGGCCATTGTTGACGAGTGGGGCCCTCGTCTGTCGGCGGAACAAAGGCAGGTGGCTGACGAAGTGCTGGAGGCGGTTGCAGACTCGGAAGCTGGGCGTGAGACGCCTCAGGGGCGTGCCTTTTTCGTGGACGCTCCTGGTGGCACTGGCAAAACGACCTTAGCAAAGTTTTTGGCAGCCCGACTCCGGTCCGAAAATAAAGTGGTGCTGTGTGTGGCCAGCAGTGGTATTGCCGCTATAAACATGGAGGGTGGCAGGACGGCGCACAGCATGTTTAAGCTTCCGCTTGATTTCGGCGACGGCTCAGGAATGTGGGGTCTGACAAACGGCAGCCAAAGAGCTGATCTGATTAGGCAGGCAAGCCTCATTTGGTTCGATGAGGCACCCATGTCTCATCGGTTTCTGATCGAAACCGTTGAGAGGTCGTTGCGAGATTTAATGCGGAACGATCTTCCATTCGGGGGAAAATGCGTGGTTCTGTCGGGCGATTTTCGCCAGGTCGGTCCCGTGGTGCCAAACGCGAGGACGTCGAGTGACATTGTAGCCGCATCGCTACGATCGTCCCCTCTGTTTGCCGGATTGCGCCACATGCACCTTTCAGTGGCACACCGCCAGGCAGGGAGTGAAGCTTACGCAGATTTCCTCATGAAGGTGGGTGATGGCACTTTGCCGCAGCAAATGCTCCCGGACGAGACGGTGCCCACGGTTGCCCTGTCACCTGTGAAAAGTGTCGCCGATCGCAGTGGTCTGATCGACTTTGTGTTTCCTCCTGAAGTGTTGTCGGACCCGGATGAGTGTGCAAAGCGCAACGTTCTTTGCACTCATAATGTCGCCGTTGACGACACTACCGAGGACATTCTTGGTCGTTTGGAAGGAGAGGAGATCGTCGCGGCTAGTGCTGACTTTGTACGGGATGAGGATAGAGCACCGGGTGAATATTTCGATGACGATCTGTTGCATCAGGCAACGGCGAAAGGAGTGCCTCCTCACCTTTTAAAGTTGAAAAAAGGGCTGTCTGCATGATCACGAGGAACTTGAATTCGGACGACGGTCTTGTGAATGGAGCCAAGGTGATAGTTGTCGATGTGACACCAAGACTTGTGATCGTTCGTCGTCCGGGGAGCCAAGAACGATTCGGCATTCCTCGCATCACTTTCAAGTTTCCCATGTGCAAGGACAGCCCCTTGGAGGTCACGAGGCGGCAGTTTCCTCTGCGCGTGGCCTACGCTGTCACCGTGCACAAGTCTCAGGGGTTGACTTTGGAAAAAGTGGGAGTCGATTTGACAACGGACCCCTTTGCCCATGGCTTGTTGTACACTGCACTCAGTCGTGTCCGTTCTCCAGACGATATTGTCATCCTCGTCCCTGACCACAGAGTCGTTTCTGGAGTTCCATTCACTAGAAACGTGGTCATAACGGACCTGCTGTTTTAAAACTTATTTTAATATGTCTGTGTGTGTGTGTGTTGAGGATTTTGACTGTGTTGGACGTTAAGGTTAGTGACTCATCTGGATACTGCCTTTCCGTATTGCAAGAGGTCTGCTGGTGCTGGATTCTAACTTGTCTGGCCGGTCGAAATATTTTCAGCTTCTTTTTTACATTGTGTGTGTGTGTGTGTGTGTGTGTGTGTGGAGGATTTTGACTGTGTTGGACGTCAAGGTTAGTGACTCATCTGGATACTGCCTTTCCGTATTGCAAGAGGTCTGCTGGTGCTGGATTCTAACTTGTCTGGCCGGTCGAAGTATTTTAAGCTTCTTTTTTACATTGTGTGTGTGTGTGTGTGTGTGTGTGTGTTGAGGATTTTGACTGTGTTGGACGTCAAGGTTAGTGACTCATCTGGATACTGCCTTTCCGTATTGCAAGAGGTCTGCTGGTGCTGGATTCTAACTTGTCTAGCCGGTCGAAATATTTTCAGCTTCTTTTTTACATTGTGTGTGTGTGTGTGTGTGTGGGTGGGTGTGTGTGTGTGTGTGTGTTTTCGTGGAATATTGTGGGTTCGGCTTTCCACTATAAAAAGTCTGCGTGTCTGTGTCATCATCCACGATTTTAATTCCCTTCCCCTGATATTTATTATCCCCTTAACTTATATTTTTATCATGTCATTCATTCTCCATTTCATCCTTTTTTTTTTTTTGTTGGAAAAAGTATTTTAATCTTTTTATGGGTGTAAATTAAATCTTCGATTCACGTCTGCTTATTCATTTGTTTCTACTTAGTGGACGTAGACTTTGTAAAAAGAAGGAAGTGTGTAGAGCCTCAGAATCGTTCAGAGATGTATTATCTCTCTTTTGCTGTATACCTGGCCCACGTCGCATATGTAACAGTTGCGTAAGCTTTTGGATGGTCTGCCAGGCGACATCTGGCCTGGATTTGACCACCAAACGCCTTTCGCAACTGTTACATTTGCGTTTGAAATGCAAAATTCGTTTTGCATTTCGACTGCCGACTGCCAACGGGTAGTGGGGCCAGGTTGCTGTCATTGTCTTCGTGTACTCTGGTGTGATGAGGGCTTCGGACGCAAGTGCGTCCCTGCGAGGGAACGCCTGCCGTGCTGCTTCGCATTTCTTGGTTGGCTGGTCCGACCCGGATATGAGGAGCTGCAAGGTGTGTGTTCCTGAGTCGCAGAGACGCATGGCGACGAGGCCCTCATTACAACTGGAGTACGGAGTTTTTAGAATGAACAGACAGACCCTGTGCGAAGGTGGGCACAAGGGAATGACGTCTTTTATTCTAATAACTCAGCGAAGATGGTGACAGCCAGCGGGTGGGGGCAGTCGGCTGGCGGGGGGGGCTTGGGGCACCTGGCCGTCCCAACCTCGACCCGCCACCTGCTTTTTCCAACTTCATTCATGTGTCATTCGCCTCATCTCATTAGGCACAACTCGTCCAGGGCCTCCACGTGGCTTGTGCTGGATGGCAACACGTGCAATTTTTAAATTCACGTGCTGTTAACTGACGCTGGACAAAACTTTTTTTTTTTTTTTAAAATTAATACATGGCGATAAACTTTATTTATTACTTAATCATATCAGGAAATAGGAACAGCTAGATGTGGGAGTAGCTATGATACAGAAACACATACAACACATTTCTTTCCATAATGTATTTACATTAAAATATATTTTAACAGAAGAAAGATGAACTTAAAGAACGACTGGGTAATCTGTACTTTTATGTGATGGTCACCTCTGAACACCGCACGTCGAGCATCTGGAACAAACGAGATTAAAAAAATGACCAATGACGCACTATCGAATGTGATGTTAGTTTTGGTTCGGTTTAAGTAAGGAGGAAAAAAAGCAACAAGTAGATTGTACAAGTACGTAAGACACATTAAAAACAAGACAACAATTTTTTTTTCAAATGTATTTACGGTGAACAATGTTAAGACGGAGAACACACGATCATGAGGTAACTTTATCCCCATCCAAATTTCTTCGTCAACCCTGACGGCCGCACGCCGCACATCTGGAACAAAAAAATCAAACGATTACCAAGAACAGTTAAAAAAACAGTGGGGAAAGGCTTATTTCAATTACATGGGTTATACTAAAATAACCGGGAGAAGCGGGCGTCCTGCTGGTGGAATGTGTTCGCTCCTTGGAGCGGCATCCTCCAGAGGTGCCGCGTAGCAGAGTCAGCTGGGAGCAGGGTTGCGGGTTCGACTCCCGGTCGGCGACATCGGTTTTTCTGACGGACGTGGCCACCAGAGGTGGGCGGGGACATCGGGTGAAGGAGTGGGCTGGCCGCTCCACACGGCTCTTCGCAGCGCGGCGGCGTGGCGGAGTGGGCTGCGATGTAGGCTGCGAATCGTGAGGGCTTGGGGTTCGACTCCCGGTCGGGGACATCGGTTTGTCTGACGGACTTGGCTGCCAGAAAGGCGGGCGGGGACATCGGGCGAAGGAGTGAGGGCTGGCCACTCGGCACGGCTCCTCGCAGCGAGACGGCGTGGCGTCGTGGGCTGACGATCCGGCTTGCGGAGCGGGAGGGCTCGGGTTCGACTCCCGGCGAAGCAAAGTCGAGGCTCGAGAAAGCGTCATCGCGGGTGTGGTGGGCGGACACCCTGGTATTCTGTGTGCCCGACGGCGGCCTGGAGCGATAAAAAAAAGAAAGAAAAAAAAAAAAAGACCTCGCCCAAAAAAGCCTGCCGAAACAACATCCCACCTTTAGCGGGCCGAAGGCCCGCAACGGGGGGTCTGGGGGGCGGAGCCCCCCAGCGAGCGAAGCGAGTCCAATAAAGCTAAACCCCTTCGCGTGACTCACTCACTGACTGACTGATTAACGATCATTTACAGCGTCCGCACCGAGCGTCGGATCGGCCCGCCGACGGGTGCGATCGCTTCGGAAGACCCGGTTCCATTCGCAAAATAAATCTCAAAAGTGCGAAAAGAGGGGCGGATGAGGGCGTTTTTTGAAAAAAAAGGGGGGGGACCCGGTAGGGGGGCTCACATCGAAAAACGATCAAAACGAAAATTGAGCGGGACATGAGGGCCGACCTTTTCCACTCTTTTTTTCCGCCCCTCCACCCGCCCCTTTTCGAGATATCGCCGAAAAACGGGTCTAGGGGCCTAACGGCGCCTCGTCGAGGGACAAGGAGTCGGAATTCGTGGGGGGTCGAAGCGAGGCGATCGTCGGCGGGGTCGAGCCCTACCGCCCGGCGAAAACGGATCTCCGAAATCTCGAACCGTTTTCGAAGGGGGTGGGTTTATGTAACGCCGAAACTCGGCACTCGCGCCGTGACGCCATCCGCCGTGCGATCGGCTTCAAATTGATTTGTATATTGCGTCTCGACGAGATCTACCCCTTTCGTTTGTCATTTTATTTCGTCCGAGGCCCCCTTCGCGCGGGAGGGGCGTTTCAAGCCTTTTTGAGCGCCGCCCCTGGCCCGGCGGCGCGGCGCTGGCCGGAAAGGGAGGGGAGAGGCTGGCCGAACGTCTTGCCCGCTCCACACGGCTCTTCGCAGCGAGGCGGCGTGGCCGAGTGGGCTAACGATTCGGCTGCGGAGCGGGACGGCTTGGGATTCGACCCCCGGACGGTGCTCTCACAGTTATGTTGTGTTTTGCTATCGGAGGCGTGGGTGGTGCGTTAGGCATTACGTATGTACATCGCGTATTCCGGTGCAATGCGGCGGTGGCGGCGGCAGCGGCCGAAGACGGGGCGCCGACGACCACCATTTGGGTTATGGGCTGGCCGATCGGCACGGCAACGTCCAGGAGGCGGCGGGGCCGGGGTTTGACTCCCGGATGGGTGCTATCTTTTACATTTCCCACGGCAGCACTCAGCAGTCTCGGAGTTTTGGCACCAGTGGTCATCAGCTTTGACATCAGAAGAGCTGCTGGGTAAAGTGACAGTGGGTTGGCTTTCTCATTTAATTTTTACTGTACGAGGCGTTGCGACGGGCTTCAAAACTTTCGTATCAAACTTCTCTTCGCTGGAGGACCCTTTTGCCCCAGAGGGTCGGAAGATGCCTATTTGGTTTCGCCGCCCCGCGCCAACTAGCTGGGTAGGCGGGACTGCACCCAAAATCGAAAGGCAGTACACATGGTGTCACAAAGGCGGTAAAAAAATTACCGCCCTCTACGGGCGGAATCCAATTTTTACCGCCTTTCCAAGGGCGGTAAAAAATTACCCCCCTTTTTAAAGGCGGTAAATTTACCACCTTTTGCAGCTGTACCGCCTTAAATGTTCCCTCCAAACGGAACATTCAAGGCGATACGACTGTGAAAGGTGGTAAATTTACCGCCTTCAAAGGGCGGTAATTTTTGTACCGCCCTTGGAAAGGCGGTAAAAAATGGATCCCGCCCGTAGCAATATTACCGCCCTCAAAAGTGGTAATTTTACCGCCCTTGGGTTTTCGGTGTGGAGTCGGCAAAAACTTGTCCCTTTGCTTCGACCCGTGGTACGCTTTGTGTATCGAGGCGTTACAATTTTATGTTTGACTGTGTTTTTTAAGTAGGTGTGTAGAAAAAGTATTGGGGTGTTCGTTTTTTATTATTGCTTGACTTGGCACGCACTCCAACTTGGACTGAAATGTAAGTGTCAAGCTGGTTCACGTCTTGTCGTAACAGGCTTCGCGATGCTGCGCCAGTTTCGACAATGCACGCCTGGCATTTCAGAAGAGCTGCTGGGTAAAGTGACAGTGGGTTGGCTTTCTCATTTAATTTTAACTGTACGAGGCGTTGCGACGGGCTTCAAAACTTTCGTAACAAACCTCTCTTCGCTGGAGGACCCTTTTGGCCCAGAGGGTCGAAAGATGCCTATTTGGTTTCGCCGCCCCGCGCCAACTAGCTGGGTGGGTGGGACTGGAGTCAGCAAAAAGTTGTCACTTTGCTTCGACCCGTGGTACGCTTTGTGTATCGAGGCGTTACAATTTTATGTTTGACTGTATTTTTTAAGTAGGTGTGTAGAAAAAGTATTGGGGTGTTCGTTTTTTATTATTGCTTGACTTGGCACGCACTCCAACTTGGACTGAAATGTAAGTGTCAAGCTGGTTCACGTCTTGTCGTAACAGGCTTCGCGATGCTGCGCCAGTTTCGACAATGCACGCCTGGCATTTGCACCAACCTTGACCTGCGGCGCTTTCGTGCCTTCAGAGGGCTAGCCTTCTTACGTATCCATCCGTTCACAAATGCGACATCTAGAGTGAAGAGAGCATTGGATATTTTGTTTCATGCCGGGCCAGATTCCCCCTTGCGTTTGGAGTCAGTGTGCATGACAATTTTTCGGTCTGCACCAAGGAGCAAGAAGGGCATTGTGTAAACATGAGAATAGAAAGGTAGGTCGAGGTACCCCCTTCCGCGGTTCAAACCTTGGTCGGTGGTGAAACTGGATTTTATTTTCGTCATCAGCACCTATCATACCATAAAGCGATGTAAAACTTTTTATAAAATGGAAAGTCACTGAAAGTTGCCTTTTTCTGCCGTTTCTTTGAGTGGTTTTCGTTGGCACGGCTGAATGGATTGAAAGCATGCTGAATTTTGGCGTGTGGCGAGCCAACTCATACCTGATAACGATTGTGTTTGTACGATTGTGAACTTTAATTTTGACGTGTCGCGAGACAGAGACATACCTAATAATCATGCAAAATCTCGGGCAGATCGGCCGCGCCGCTCAAAGGAGACGTGCGGACACACGGACACAGACAGGAAAAACGTTTCAACCCCACTCGAGTAACTGGCTTTGCAAATGGCTCAGCCAATGATTCCTGCGAAATATCCCCTTAATTTGTTTAGCCTTTCAGAAGGGGCAGTCCAGTTAGTCAAGCACACACGCACTCAGGAATTCAATCCCGCTGGGTGTGCCAATATCATTGATACTATTTACAAGGTAGGTGTACGCCAGACGGTGTCTTGTCGTAACAGGCTTCACGATGCTGCGCCAGTTTCGACAATGAACGCCTGGCGTTTGGTAGACATCCGTTCACATATGTGTTAAATCAAAAGTCAAAAAAGCATTCGATCTGTTGTCTGATGGTGGAGGGCTCCGCCCCTCAGACCCTCCAGTTTCGTTTTGAGTGCATGTCATCTTTGGGCTCAGCATCCTGGAGAATGGAGGGCGTGATGTAATTCTAAGAATTAAAATTTAAGTCCGGGTAGCCCACACCGCGGTTAAAACCTTAAACAAGCTTTTATTTTCGGCATCGGCACCTTCCAAAACATACGAAACGACGTAAAACTTTGAATGAAATGAAAAGACACTAAAAGTCGCCGTTTTCTGCCGTATTTCTGTGTTTTCTCGATGGTACGACTGCATGGATTGAGATAGAAAGTTGAATTTTGGCGTGTGCTGAGCCAAGGACGTACCTAATTCACTTGCAAAATCTCAGCCGCATCGGCTGAGTTGTTCGGGAGGAGAAGCACGCGCACACAGACAAAACTTTCCAGCCCCACTGGAGTAACTGGCTTCGCTAATTGCTCAGCCAATAAGTTTGTGAAGGATATGGTAAAAATATTCGTTGTAACAGCGAAGTTTTATTTACGACACTAGTGTTCATCAGACCATGTCTTGTCGTAACACGTGTTGCGACAACGTCCCAGTGACTATCTGTCGAGCTATGCACGTTTGTGGGTCACACATATGGTGGCCGGCAGCGCTTTATTGATATCGTGGAGGTTTCGGTATAAGTTCATGCTTTCCTCAAACGGAAAATGACATATTCAGACAATTAGGGCATTTTACTTGCTGGCCTTCGTTTCCCTGCAGACGGGGAAAATGGCCTTCAACACACAACTGTTTCTTTTTGTTTTATTTGTTGTGTGGTTTTGGCCATTTTTTCTCGGGGTTTGGCTTCCCCGAAGGCTGTCAGCTAGTGCTGTTCAGAAGTGGCACTTGAAGCATACTTAACTTCTGTGGGCATCGTCTTCTGCTCCGTGACGTGCTATGTCACGTTTTTTTTTTTTCTTTAAACAAAATGACATTCAAACAATGAGGGCATTTTACTTACTGGCCTTCATTTCCCTGCAGACGGAGGAAATGGCCTTCATCACACAAATGCATCCTTTTCTTTTATTTGTTGTGTGGTTTTGGCCATTTTTTCTCGGGGTTTGGCTTCCCCGCAGGCTGTAAGCCAGTGCTGTTCAGAAGTGGCACTTGAAGCATACTTAACTTCTGTGGGCATCGTCTTCTGCTCCGTGACGTGCTATGTCACGTTTTTTTTTTTTTTTTCTCTAAACAAAATGACATTCAAACAATGAGGGCATTTTACTTACTGGCCTTCATTTCCCTGCAGACGGGGGAAATGGCCTTCATCACACAAATGTATCTTTTTCTTTTATTTGTTGTGTGGTTTTGGCCATTTTTTCTCGGGGTTTGGCTTCCCCGCAGGCTGTCAGCCAGTGCTGTTCAGAAGTGGCACTTGAAGCATACTTAACTTCTGTGGGCATCTTCTTCTGCTCCGTGACGTGCTATTTCACGTTTTTTTTTTCTTTAAACAAAATGATATTCAAACAATGAGGGCATTTTACTTACTGGCCTTCATTTCCCTGCAGACGGGGGAAATGGCCTTCATCACACAAATGCATCCTTTTCTTTTATTTGTTGTGTGGTTTTGGCCATTTTTTCTCGGGGTTTGGCTTCCCCGCAGGCTGTCAGCCAGTGCTGTTCAGAAGTGGCACTTGAAGCATACTTAACTTCTGTGGGCATCTTCTTCTGCTCCGTGACGTGCTATGTCACGTTTTTTTTTTCTTTAAACAAAATGATATTCAAACAATGAGGGCATTTTACTTACTGGCCTTCATTTCCCTGCTGACGGGGGAAATGGTCTTCATCACACAAATACTTTTTTTTTCTTTTGTTTGTTGTCTTGTTTCGACCATTTTTTCTCGGGGTTTGGCTTTCCCGCAGGCTGTGAGCCAGTGCTGTTCAGAAGTGGCACTTAAAGCATACTTAACTTCTGTGGGCATTGTCTTGTGCTCCGTGACGTGCTCCGTGTCACGCGACCCGTGATAACCGGGAAAGGGGTTTCTGGAAGCTGAGGCAAAAACCAACACTCTTCTTTGATTCCTCACGTTTCCGTAAGACGGGCGGCAAACGGTTCAACCTTGCTTTTTGCCAATCGGGGGGGCCAGGATCATAGCCGAAAGTAACCTTGGACAAAATTTCAGCAGATGAGTTTCTTTTTCTCATCCTCCATCGTTTTTTAGAATGTAATGCGTCTGCAATGAAAATAAATGTCCAAGTTCGAGTGGCGGTGACTGGCCGAAAGGTGAGCGTGTTGCCTCTAGTATTCCTTGGAATCAATGGAGGGGCCGCTATATGCGCCATTATATAACCACTAACGTAGTGGATCTGCGTTCCAATTTAGGGGTCCGTGGTGGCTGGTGGAACATGGTGTCATGAAACCAATCTCACTTTTTATGGAATTTACTCTTCAACAACCCAATTCAACTTTTTTTTTTAAGAACGAGGCAAGCAAGAGAGTCAGGTATTTACTTTCTTCAGGGGAAATCACGTCACAAGCTGGGACCCTGCATCAAGGTATGGACTATTTTCCCGAAAGTAATAACGCCTCGTGTGTGGCAAATTCAGCAATTGCCATTGCAAACAGCATTGCACTCGGCGTGAATATGGAAAACAGAGATGCGATAGACAAGACCTTGTTTCAAGGTTACGATTTATATCGCGAGGTCAGAGGGGCGTTGCCTGAGGGTACAGTTCATGATTTTATAGATCCAGAAACTTTGCCCCTATCGTTTGACATTGGCGATGAAACCGTATCTTGTCAGTACATTCCAGCACTCGCAGGAATTTATCCCTCACAAGACACGACAAATGATTGGAAAAATAAAGTGACAGATCTGACTCAAAACCTGTTGGACCTTTTTTCAGAAGATTCTGAAACGGGACAGAAGTTAGGCTACTTTTTCACAGGTTTAAATTACACCACTTGCTTTTGGGAAAGCAATTGCCTATTTCACTATTTCAATCCACACGGCGTCAATTTCTACAATCAGCATGATTTTGACGATGACAACAACAGGGCTCGTGTATTTTCTTGTCGCTCCGTTACTTCCCTGGCATGGCTGCTGCTGGGTAATTCACCTTGTGACGGAGTGGACAGACATTTCATGGTGGTTCGCATGGCTGTTTCGAAAGTACAGGGAGCACAAAGAGATGGAACTGAGTCTGAGGAAAATCCCATGTCACCTGTTACCTCTCCTGAACAGTTTGATTTTCAGGACTTTGCATCTCCCCCCGCATCCCCTGATGCTGGAGGCGACGACATGGGTCGCCTGAGTCCTCCACTTTCTGAACAGTCACCGTGGAGTCCCAATCAGAGTCCTGTGGCCTCTCCAGAGGCCACCGAAAAGCCGGCCTCGCCTAAAGCTCTGTCTTCCGAAGGTGGAAGTGATGTGCCCTTGGCAGTGAGGTCAGGGAAACGCAAAAAAGTAGCTGTGCCTCGTAGGCAGGCTCAAAACGCGACACCCCCTCAGACACTCTCTTCTGGGAGTGACAGCGATGTGCCACTGGGAGCCAAATTTCGTCCTCGCCAAAAACCCCTCTCTCATAAGAAGGTGAAAAAGAGTGTTGCGTCTGAGTCTGAAAGTGAAGTGCCATTGGCAGTAAGGTCGGGAAAACAGAAAAAAGTGGCTGTGTCGCGGAAACAGGCTCAAAACCCGGCACCTCCTCAGGCTCTCTCTTCTGGGAGTGACAGCGATGTGCCACTGGCAGCAAAACTTCCTCCTCGCCAAAAACCTGTCTCTCACAAACAGGCGAAAGAGGCTGTCGCTGCGTCAGAGGCAGGGGGCAACTGCTGCTCCTAAGGGCAAGAGGGGGCGGCCGCCCAAAAAGAAAAGAGGGAGGCCCAAGCTAACACCAGCCTTAAAGAGAGAGTCGGTAAAGGCAAGTCGAAAAAAACATGATGAGAAGAAAAGGGCAGAAAGGGTGGCAGCAACACGTCACTCGGTTGCGGCTGATCGAATTCCTCATCGAGAGGCCTCAGCCCGGTACACGGACACTCATCCCGAAGTGCACCGAGCCGCGGTGGAAAGGTACAGTGAGACCCATCCTGAAGTGCACCGAGCCGCCGTGGAAAGGTACAGTGAGACCCATCCCGAGGTGAACCGAGCCGCGGTGGAAAGGTACAGTGAGACCCATCCCGAGGTGAACCGAGCCGCGGTGGAAAGGTACAGTGAGACCCATCCTCACCTCGGCATTCAGAGCTCGCAGCAATACAGGGAAGCACACCCCGAGGCAGACTTATCTCGTCATCTCCCTCCTCCTCTCCGGCGTTCCAATTTAATTGGCGCCTTTCGGGGCGATGAGTTGAATGCAGTGCAGGAGTATACACTGAAGCGCACTTCACTTTTGGCTCCCGATGTATACAGATGCCCGCATTGTACCGCTGCTCTGTTTGAGGAGGAAAAGGGCCGGCTGAATTGGTGCTGCGGTGGGAAGGGTGATTGGCGTGTCCACGGCGCGATGAGCCCCTTGGTGGAAGACTTTTACAGCGACCCTAGTTTTTTGAATCACCCTAGGCTGTACAACGACCTGTTTGCCATGTGTGCCATGTGCACGACCTGGGTTCATCCCACAACTGGGCCTCGCTTCGTCAAAATACAAGGTCGTTGTTACCACGTGACGTTTGACCTTTCCTCTCCAGACCGTCCTGGCAAGAGGAACACATCAGCTCTGTACATAGACGACGGAACAAGTCGTTTGGCGGCCGCGCAAACCCTGAATCTGAATGCGATGGTGACTCAATCTATCTCTGCTTTCTTGCACGAAACCAATCCCCATGTGACTTTCTTCAAACGTCTCGCGGCGGAACCGGCCCTGAACGCCAGGCTCGTCTATGATGATGCCGCCCCTGTCGTCACACCTCAGGGGCAAATTAATCCTCCAAACTGGACGGGTGAAGTCAGTGCCCTGCTGTGCACGGCGGATGAGCCAGTTAAGCGGCGACAGATTGTCATATGGAAGGTTGGACAGGGTCGGTATTGGACAGTCGATTCGTTTCATCCCTTTTTTGAGGCCCTGCAGTACCCATTGCTGTTCCCTGAAGGGCAGAGGGGATGGTATATGGGTCGACCTGGTGTAAGTGGTCACGCGAAGGTGTCGCACGAACAATACTTGCGCTGCCTCCTCCTGTCCGAGCCGCGATTTTCCATGTTTGGGGCACTGTCCGACACGTACCTGGTAGACATGTACGCTCGGTTGGAGCACGAGCGTCTGCTGTTCTGGAAAAAACATCAGTTTCAGGCCGATGGCCTCCGCGTCGGTCCCATGGACGAGGTGCAAGCCGTCGCGGACGCACGGCAGGCTTCCGCGACGCGAGGGGCCGGCCGGGGGCCGGGCAGAGGCTTCCAGGCAGCCAGTCCCAACCGAGCTGGACCGTCCGGGCAAGGTCCACCCGCTCGGCCTGCGCCAAGCCGCGGCAGTACGGGGGCTAGCCGTTGGCGGCGGGCAGGGCGAGGACAGGGGACCGGCCCGGGCAGGGGATCGCAAGCAGGTACTTCAGGCACTGGTCGTCGTCGTGACCCTGACATAACCAATGACGAGACGATCCAGGGCGAAGGGTTGGACGCCGGTCGGGTCTATTTACCGAGTACCTTTGTTGGGGGGCCTAGGTACTATCGTAAAAAGTACTACGATGCCATGGCCATCGTGACCCGGCTTGGCAATCCCCACTTTTTCCTCACCTTCACAGCGAATGCCCGGTGGCCTGAGTACCGGCGTTCTTGCAAGCGAGGCTGTGGCAAGGGTGAGGCCCATGTTTGTGCCAGGGTCTTCAAACTAAAGCTGGACGAATTAATGCGTGACCTGAAGTCGGGCCGCTTTTTCGGAAAGCCCGCTTACATCGTCCATACTGTCGAGTGGCAGTCACGCGGGCTGCCCCATGCCCATTTAATTTTTCGCCTCGAAAATGACGTCTCGCTGGGTGGTGATTTTGCGGACCGTTTCATCCGTGCCGACATCCCGTCAGCGGAGGAGGCTGGGGGTAGATTGCGAAAGGCGGTTTTAGAGCACATGGTGCACGGACCTCATCCGGCCCGGAAGAACCTGCCGTGTTGGGATCGTGTCAAGGATAAATGCAAAAAAAATTGGCCCCAACCTGACACCCCCACTACGTTCTATGACGGCCGTGGTTTCTACCACTATAAGCGGGACTCGACGAATACGGCCGAGGTCACTATCAGTGGGCGTCCAGTCACCATCAGCGATTGCGACATAGTGCCGTACAATGCAGCGCTCTTGCTGAAGTACGGAGCTCATATCAATCTTGAGCTGGCAAGCGCGAGGCGTGTCGTAAAATACCTTTTCAAGTACATAAATAAGGGCGACACGTTGTCGAGAGTGGCCGTTGTCGAAGAAGGCAACGAAGTGGACGAGTACGTGACGCGGAGGACTATAGGTGCGTGCGACGCGGCGTGGCGTACGTTGAATTTCAATTTAACTGGCCGTGATCCTACTGTTGAGCTGTTGCACGTTCACTTGGACAAAAAGAACCCTGTCCTCTTCGTGCGTGGTGGAGAAGCCGAAGCTGCAGCGTCCCAATCAAAGCTGATGCTTTATTTTAGTCGGCCTCAGGTGCCTGCATTAGAAACCGTAAGTTATCGTGAGTTTTACGAGAACTTTATCATGCATACTCGAAGGCCTCAGACCACCCGAGTGCCCATTTACGAGTATGCCGATGGCTGTCACTTTGTAACTCCACGCCAGAGGAAGGGGTGTGTCGCCAGGTTGCATTGGGTTTCTCCAAAACTGGGGGAACTCTATTACTTCAGGATGCTCTTGTTAAGGTTCCCCTGTCGGAGTTACGACGACCTGTTGCGGCTCGGCGGCTCTGGCTGCACTACATTCCAGGAGGTTTGCCGCGAGCTCGGTTTTCTGGATTCCGAACAGGAGTACATTGAGGCTTTGCAAGAGGCAGCGACATTCATGACGGCACCACGGTTGCGCGCTTTGTTCGTCACCTTGTGCAACATTGGTGCCCCGGCAGCACTTTTGTGGGCCGAATGTAAGGCCTTACTCTGCGAGGACCATTTGGACAGGGTTCTCGACAGGGAAAGGGCAGAGACCTTAGCCCTCGTCGACATCGGTCGGTCGTTGCGTCGTAACGGGACGACACTGGTGGAGCAGGGTTTGCCCGATGTGCGAGACGACGACAACGAGTTGGGACGCGAGCGCTTGAGGTACGGTGCAGCGTCTCAGCAGGCCATTGTTGACGAGTGGGGCCCTCGTCTGTCGGCGGAACAAAGGCAGGTGGCTGACGAAGTGCTGGAGGCGGTTGCAGACTCGGAAGCTGGGCGTGAGACGCCTCAGGGGCGTGCCTTTTTCGTGGACGCTCCTGGTGGCACTGGCAAAACGACCTTAGCAAAGTTTTTGGCAGCCCGACTCCGGTCCGAAAATAAAGTGGTGCTGTGTGTGGCCAGCAGTGGTATTGCCGCTATAAACATGGAGGGTGGCAGGACGGCGCACAGCATGTTTAAGCTTCCGCTTGATTTCGGCGACGGCTCAGGAATGTGGGGTCTGACAAACGGCAGCCAAAGAGCTGATCTGATTAGGCAGGCAAGCCTCATTTGGTTCGATGAGGCACCCATGTCTCATCGGTTTCTGATCGAAACCGTTGAGAGGTCGTTGCGAGATTTAATGCGGAACGATCTTCCATTCGGGGGAAAATGCGTGGTTCTGTCGGGCGATTTTCGCCAGGTCGGTCCCGTGGTGCCAAACGCGAGGACGTCGAGTGACATTGTAGCCGCATCGCTACGATCGTCCCCTCTGTTTGCCGGATTGCGCCACATGCACCTTTCAGTGGCACACCGCCAGGCAGGGAGTGAAGCTTACGCAGATTTCCTCATGAAGGTGGGTGATGGCACTTTGCCGCAGCAAATGCTCCCGGACGAGACGGTGCCCACGGTTGCCCTGTCACCTGTGAAAAGTGTCGCCGATCGCAGTGGTCTGATCGACTTTGTGTTTCCTCCTGAAGTGTTGTCGGACCCGGATGAGTGTGCAAAGCGCAACGTTCTTTGCACTCATAATGTCGCCGTTGACGACACTACCGAGGACATTCTTGGTCGTTTGGAAGGAGAGGAGATCGTCGCGGCTAGTGCTGACTTTGTACGGGATGAGGATAGAGCACCGGGTGAATATTTCGATGACGATCTGTTGCATCAGGCAACGGCGAAAGGAGTGCCTCCTCACCTTTTAAAGTTGAAAAAAGGGGCTGTCTGCATGATCACGAGGAACTTGAATTCGGACGACGGTCTTGTGAATGGAGCCAAGGTGATAGTTGTCGATGTGACACCAAGACTTGTGATCGTTCGTCGTCCGGGGAGCCAAGAACGATTCGGCATTCCTCGCATCACTTTCAAGTTTCCCATGTGCAAGGACAGCCCCTTGGAGGTCACGAGGCGGCAGTTTCCTCTGCGCGTGGCCTACGCTGTCACCGTGCACAAGTCTCAGGGGTTGACTTTGGAAAAAGTGGGAGTCGATTTGACAACGGACCCCTTTGCCCATGGCTTGTTGTACACTGCACTCAGTCGTGTCCGTTCTCCAGACGATATTGTCATCCTCGTCCCTGACCACAGAGTCGTTTCTGGAGTTCCATTCACTAGAAACGTGGTCATAACGGACCTGCTGTTTTAAAACTTATTTTAATATGTCTGTGTGTGTGTGTGTTGAGGATTTTGACTGTGTTGGACGTTAAGGTTAGTGACTCATCTGGATACTGCCTTTCCGTATTGCAAGAGGTCTGCTGGTGCTGGATTCTAACTTGTCTGGCCGGTCGAAATATTTTCAGCTTCTTTTTTACATTGTGTGTGTGTGTGTGTGTGTGTGTGTGTGTTGAGGATTTTGACTGTGTTGGACGTCAAGGTTAGTGACTCATCTGGATACTGCCTTTCCGTATTGCAAGAGGTCTGCTGGTGCTGGATTCTAACTTGTCTGGCCGGTCGAAGTATTTTAAGCTTCTTTTTTACATTGTGTGTGTGTGTGTGTGTGTGTGTGTGTGTTGAGGATTTTGACTGTGTTGGACGTCAAGGTTAGTGACTCATCTGGATACTGCCTTTCCGTATTGCAAGAGGTCTGCTGGTGCTGGATTCTAACTTGTCTAGCCGGTCGAAATATTTTCAGCTTCTTTTTTACATTGTGTGTGTGTGTGTGTGTGTGGGTGGGTGTGTGTGTGTGTGTGTGTTTTCGTGGAATATTGTGGGTTCGGCTTTCCACTATAAAAAGTCTGCGTGTCTGTGTCATCATCCACGATTTTAATTCCCTTCCCCTGATATTTATTATCCCCTTAACTTATATTTTTATCATGTCATTCATTCTCCATTTCATCCTTTTTTTTTTTTTGTTGGAAAAAGTATTTTAATCTTTTTATGGGTGTAAATTAAATCTTCGATTCACGTCTGCTTATTCATTTGTTTCTACTTAGTGGACGTAGACTTTGTAAAAAGAAGGAAGTGTGTAGAGCCTCAGAATCGTTCAGAGATGTATTATCTCTCTTTTGCTGTATACCTGGCCCACGTCGCATATGTAACAGTTGCGTAAGCTTTTGGATGGTCTGCCAGGCGACATCTGGCCTGGATTTGACCACCAAACGCCTTTCGCAACTGTTACATTTGCGTTTGAAATGCAAAATTCGTTTTGCATTTCGACTGCCGACTGCCAACGGGTAGTGGGGCCAGGTTGCTGTCATTGTCTTCGTGTACTCTGGTGTGATGAGGGCTTCGGACGCAAGTGCGTCCCTGCGAGGGAACGCCTGCCGTGCTGCTTCGCATTTCTTGGTTGGCTGGTCCGACCCGGATATGAGGAGCTGCAAGGTGTGTGTTCCTGAGTCGCAGAGACGCATGGCGACGAGGCCCTCATTACAACTGGAGTACGGAGTTTTTAGAATGAACAGACAGACCCTGTGCGAAGGTGGGCACAAGGGAATGACGTCTTTTATTCTAATAACTCAGCGAAGATGGTGACAGCCAGCGGGTGGGGGCAGTCGGCTGGCGGGGGGGGCTTGGGGCACCTGGCCGTCCCAACCTCGACCCGCCACCTGCTTTTTCCAACTTCATTCATGTGTCATTCGCCTCATCTCATTAGGCACAACTCGTCCAGGGCCTCCACGTGGCTTGTGCTGGATGGCAACACGTGCAATTTTTAAATTCACGTGCTGTTAACTGACGCTGGACAAAACTTTTTTTTTTTTTAAAATTAATACATGGCGATAAACTTTATTTATTACTTAATCATATCAGGAAATAGGAACAGCTAGATGTGGGAGTAGCTATGATACAGAAACACATACAACACATTTCTTTCCATAATGTATTTACATTAAAATATATTTTAACAGAAGAAAGATGAACTTAAAGAACGACTGGGTAATCTGTACTTTTATGTGATGGTCACCTCTGAACACCGCACGTCGAGCATCTGGAACAAACGAGATTAAAAAAATGACCAATGACGCACTATCGAATGTGATGTTAGTTTTGGTTCGGTTTAAGTAAGGAGGAAAAAAAGCAACAAGTAGATTGTACAAGTACGTAAGACACATTAAAAACAAGACAACAATTTTTTTTTCAAATGTATTTACGGTGAACAATGTTAAGACGGAGAACACACGATCATGAGGTAACTTTATCCCCATCCAAATTTCTTCGTCAACCCTGACGGCCGCACGCCGCACATCTGGAACAAAAAAATCAAACGATTACCAAGAACAGTTAAAAAAACAGTGGGGAAAGGCTTATTTCAATTACATGGGTTATACTAAAATAACCGGGAGAAGCGGGCGTCCTGCTGGTGGAATGTGTTCGCTCCTTGGAGCGGCATCCTCCAGAGGTGCCGCGTAGCAGAGTCAGCTGGGAGCAGGGTTGCGGGTTCGACTCCCGGTCGGCGACATCGGTTTTTCTGACGGACGTGGCCACCAGAGGTGGGCGGGGACATCGGGTGAAGGAGTGGGCTGGCCGCTCCACACGGCTCTTCGCAGCGCGGCGGCGTGGCGGAGTGGGCTGCGATGTAGGCTGCGAATCGTGAGGGCTTGGGGTTCGACTCCCGGTCGGGGACATCGGTTTGTCTGACGGACTTGGCTGCCAGAAAGGCGGGCGGGGACATCGGGCGAAGGAGTGAGGGCTGGCCACTCGGCACGGCTCCTCGCAGCGAGACGGCGTGGCGTCGTGGGCTGACGATCCGGCTTGCGGAGCGGGAGGGCTCGGGTTCGACTCCCGGCGAAGCAAAGTCGAGGCTCGAGAAAGCGTCATCGCGGGTGTGGTGGGCGGACACCCTGGTATTCTGTGTGCCCGACGACGGCGGCCTGGAGCGATAAAAAAAAGAAAGAAAAAAAAAAAAAAGACCTCGCCTAAAAAAGCCTGCCGAAACAACATCCCACCTTTAGCGGGCCGAAGGCCCGCAACGGGGGGTCTGGGGGGCGGAGCCCCCCAGCGAGCGAAGCGAGTCCAGTAAAGCTAAACCCCTTCGCGTGACTCACTGACTCACTGATTAACGATCATTTACAGCGTCCGCACCGAGCGTCGGATCGGCCCGCCGTCGGGTGCGATCGCTTCGGAAGACCCGGTTCCATTCGCAAAATAAATCTCAAAAGTGCGAAAAGAGGGGCGGATCGGGGCTTTATTTGAAAAAAACGGGGGGGGACCCGGAAGGAGGGCTCTCATCGAAAAACGATCGAAACGAAAACTGGGCGGGGCCGGGGGGCCCACCTTTTCCACCCTTTTTTTCCGCCCCTCCACCCGCCCCTTTTCGAGATATCGCCGAAAAACGGGTCCAGGGGCCCAACGGCGCCCCGTCGAGGGGCAAGGAGTCGGAATTCGTGGGGGGTCGAAGCGAGGCGATCGTCGGCGAGGTCCAGCCCTACCGCCCGGCGAAAACGGATCTCCGAAATCTCGAACCGTTTTCAAAGGGGGTGGGTTTATGTAACGCCGAAACTCGGCACTCGCGCCGTGACGTCATCCGCCGTGCGATTTTCTTCATTTTTATGGCGTATATTGCGTCTCGACGAGATCTGCGACTTTCGTCCGACCCTTTTTCTCGTCCGAGGCCCCGTTCGCCCGGGAGGGGCGTTTTTACGGGTTTTTCGGCCCGCCGCGGCCCGCCGCCACGCGCCGCCACGCCCTGGCCGCTCGGTGGGAGGGGGAGCGCACATGCCGTCTCTCTCTTTTCCACGACGCCTCGCCACGCCGCCTCCGCGCCGCGCCACGCCGCGCAGCTCGTCGCCGGGGAAGGGGGAGAAGAATGTCTCGGCCGATCGGCGCCGTCGCTTCCAGTGAGGCGTCGTAGCCGAGTGGGCTGCGGTGTGGGCTGCGAAGCGTGAGGGTTGCGGGTTCGACTCCCGGTCGGGGACATCGGTTTGCCCGACAACGTGTTGAGGGTAACTAGGGATAGGTTAGACCAAAAGTGTTGCAGGGTAGGTTAGACCAGCCAGACGACCCAGGGGGTGGGGGCAAAGGGTAGGGGGGGCCAAGGTGGGCCTTACCAAACCTGCGGAGGGTAACTTAGGATAGGTTAGACCAAAAGCCTCACAGGGTAGGTTAGACCAGCCAGACGACCCAGGAGGTGGGTGCCAAGAGTGGGAGGGAACAAGGTGGGTCTTACCTAACGTGCATAGGGTAACTAAGGATAGGTTAGACCAAAAGTCTTACAGGGTAGGTTAGACCAGCGAGATGAATTAGGGGGTGGGTGCCAAGGGTGGGAGGGACCAAGGTGGGCCTAACCTAACGTGCAGAGGGTAACTAAGGATAGGTTAAACCAAAAGCCTCACAAGGTAGGTTAGACCAGTCAGACGACCCAGGGGGTGGGTGCCAAGGGTGGGAGGGACCAAGGTGGGCCTAACCTAACGTGCAGAGGGTCACTAAGGATAGGTTAGACCAAAAGTGATACAGGGTAGGTTAGACCAGCGAAATGACCCAGGGGGTGGGTGCCAAGGGTAGGAGGGACCAAGGTGGGCCTGACCTAACCTGCGGAGGGTAACTAAGGATTGGTTAGACCAAAAGCCTCACAGGGTAGGTTAGACCAGCCAAACGACCCAGAGGGTGGGGGCAAAGGGTAGGGGGGACCAAGTTGGGCCTGACCTAACCTGCGGAGAGTAACTAAGGATAGGTTAGACAAAAAGCCTCACAGGGTAGGTGAGACCAGTCAGACGACCCAGGGGGTGGGGGCAAAAAGGTGGGGGGACCAAGTTGGGCCTGACCTAACCTGCGGAGGGTAACTAAGGATAGGTTAGACCAAAAGCGTCACAGGGTAGGTTAGACTAGCCAGACGGCTTAGGGGGTGGGGGCAACGGGAGGAGGGGACTAAGTTTGGCTTAACCTAACCTGCGAAGGTTTCGTAAGGATTGGTTTTGCGATCTTCCCCTTTCGTTTGACATTTTTTCTCGTCCGAGGCCCCGTTCGCCCGGGAGGGGCGTTTTTACGGGGTTTTCGGCCCGCCGCGGCCCGCCGCCACGCGCCGCCACGCCCCGGCCGCTCGGTGGGAGGGGGAGCGCACATGCCGTCTCTCTCTTATCCACGACGCCTCGCCACGCCGCCTCCGCGCCGCGCCACGCCGCAGCTCGTCGCCGGGGAAGGGGGAGAAGAATGTCTCGGCCGATCGGCGCCGTCCCTTCCAGTGAGGCGTCGTAGCGGAGTGGGCTGCGGTGTAGGCTGCGAAGCGTGAGGGTTGCGGGTTCGACTCCCGGTCGGGGCCGTCGGGTTTTCTGCCGAGCGGGCGGGCGGGGACATCGGGCGAAGGAGTGGGGGCTAGGCGCTCGGCACGGCGGCCTCTGCCAAGGGAGGCGGCGTGGCGGAGTGGGCTGCGTGGTAGGGTGCGAAGCGTTAAGGTTTGCGGCGGGTGCGACCCCTGGTCGGGGACATCGGTTTGTCTGACGGACTTGGCTATTTCATACTCTGTGCCCGACGTTGGCGGCCCGGAGCGATAAAAAAAAAAGAATAAAAAAAAAAGACCTCGCCCAAAAAAGCCTGCCGAAACAACATCCCACCTTTAGCGGGCCGAAGGCCCGCAACGGGGGGTCTGGGGGGCGAAGCCCCCCAGCGAGCGAAGCGAGTCCATATACCCTACCCCCCAGTTCCGTACTCACTGATTTCCCATCGGTTCGATGAGGCCCTTCCCGACGTGCTAGAGCCTTGCGGTTTTTTCCATTCGACGCGGAAGGGTCGAAAACATTCGGAAAAAAATTGCCAAAAAGGCGAAAAAAGGGGCGGATCCAGGTCAAAAACCGAAAAAAGGGGGGTAAAACGGAGAAGGGGCCCTTTTTCGAAAAAAAGCTTCAGACTAAAGTCGTCCGTCTCGTCGAGGAGGACGAAAGCCACCCTCGGGCGGGCTCGTACCTCCAACCGTTTTCGAGATATTTCGGAAAAACCGCGCCGAGGGGGTGGGGGACACCTTCCGGCCCCGAAAAGGGGCACAAGGAGGCGGAAATCGTGGGGGGTCAAAGCGAGGCGATTGTAGGGCTGGGCGAGACCTTTTTTCCGGTGAAACCCGATTTCGAAAATCTCACACCGTTTTCGAACGAGGAGGGTTTTTCTTTTCGAAAAATTCGAAAAACTCGGCAATCGCGCCGTGACGTCATCCGCCGTGCGATTTTCTTCATTTTTATTTGTATATTGCGTCTCGACGAGATCTACAACTTTTGCTTTACACTTTTTTTCGTCCGACGCCCTGTTCACCCGGGAGGGGCGTTGCAAGCCCTTTTTTGAGCGCCGCCCCTGGTTCGCGGCGCGGCGCCGGGGAAAAGGAGAGGGGAGAGAGTGCTCGCCGCTCCACACGGCTCTTCTCAGCGAGGCGGCGTGGCGGAGTGGGTTGAGGTTCAGTCGGCGGAGCGGAAGGTCTGCGGTTCGACTCTCGCTCGGGGCTTAAACATTTTTTTTTTTTTTTTAAATCTCGCAAGTGTTGAGAGAGAGATGTAGCGCCTCCGCGCCGAGACGGAGAAAAATGTCTCGGCCGCTCGGCGCCGGAGCTTCCAGCTTAAGGGTAGGTTATAGACCAATAAAAGGAGTGTCTAAAGGCCAATTAGGTTTAACCTTCCGAATCCCAAGCAGGATTGGTAAGACCAAAAGTGTTACAGGGTAGGTTAGACAAGCGAGATGACCCAGGGGGTGGGTGCCAAGGGTGGAAGGGACCAAGGTGGGCCTAACCTAACGATCAGAGGGGAACTAGGGATAGGTTAGACCAAAAGCCCCACAGGGTAGGTTAGACCAGCCAGACGACCCAGGGGGTAGGTGCCAAGGGTGGGAGGGACCAAGGTGGGCCTAACCTAAAACGTGCAGAGGGTAACTAAGGATAGGTTAGACCAAAAGCCTCACAGGGTAGGTAAGACTAGCCAGACGACCCAGGGGGTGGGTGCCAAGGGTGGGAGGGACCAAGGTGGGCCTAACCTAAAACATGCAGAGGGTAACTAAGGATAGGTTAGACCAAAAGCCTCACAAGGTTAGGTTAGACCAGCCAGACGACCCAGGGGGAGGGTGCCAAGGGTGGGAGGGACCAAGGTGGGCCTTACCTAACGTGCAAAGGGTAACTAAGGATAGGTTAGACCAAAAGTGTTACAGGGTAGGTTAGACCAGCGAGATGACCTAGGGGGTGGGTGCCAAGGGTGGGAGGGACCAAGGTGGGCCTAACCTAACGTGCAGAGGGTAACTAAGGATAGGTTAGACCAAAAGCCCCACAGGGTAGGTTAGACCAGCAAGACGACCCAGGGGTCGTGGGCAAAGGGTGGATGGGACCAAGTTGGGCCTTACCTAACCTGCGGAGGGTAACTGAGGAAAGGTTAGACCAAAAGCCTCACAGGGTAGGTTAGACCAGCGAGATGACCCAGGGGGTGCGTGCCAAGGGTGGGAGGGACCAAGGTGGGCCTAACCTAACGTGCAGAGGGTAACTAAGGATAGGCTAGACCAAAAGCCTTACAGGGTAGGTTAGACCAGCCAGACGACCCAGGGGGTGGGTGCCAAGAGTGGGAAGGACCAAGGTGGGCCTTACCTAACCTGCGGAGAGTAACTAAGGATAGGTTAGACGAAAAGCCTCACAGGGTAGGTTAGACCAGCCAGACGACCCAGGGGGTGGGGGTAAAGGGTGGGGGGTACCAAGTTGGACCTTACCTAACCTGCGGAAGGTAACTAAGGATAGGTTAGACCAATAGCCTTACAGGGTAGGTTAGACCAGCCAGACGACCCAGGGGGTGGGGGCAAAGGGTGGGGGGGACCAAGTTGGGCCTTACCTAACCTGCGGAGGGTAACTAAGGATAGGTTAGACCAAAAGAGTTACAGGGTAGGTTAGACCAGCCAGACGACCCAGGGGGTGGGGGCAACGGGTGGGGGGTACCAAGTTGGACCTTACCTAACCTGCGGAAGGTAACTAAGGATAGGTTAGACCAATAGCCTTACAGGGTAGGTTAGACCAGCCAGACGACCCAGGGGGTGGGGGCAAAGGGTGGGGGGGACCAAGTTGGGCCTGACCTAACCTGCGGAGAGTAACTAAGGATAGGTTAGACCAAAAGCCTTACAGGGTAGGTTAGACCAGCCAGACGACCCAGGGGGTGGGTGCCAAGGGTGGGAAGGACCAAGGTGGGCCTTACCTAACCTGCGGAGAGTAACTAAGGATAGGTTAGACCAATAGCCTCACAGGGTAGGTTAGACCAGCCAGACGACCCAGGGGGTGGGGGCAAAGGGTGGAAGGGGGGGGGGACAGGCTGGCGGTTCAAGACGACACCCGGTTGGGGCAATGTTTTTTTCTTTGCGAAAAAACTTTGAAACCTCAAGGGTGGGTGGGGTGGGGTGGAGACACACTGCGGAACAAAATATTTTGGACTCGCTAGTGACAGGGCCATCCAGTGATGACGCAGCCCAGCACAGTATTCTATATATATATATGGTCATCAGTGCGCTCGGGTGTCATATATAGTTTTTCTTGGCTTTAACGGGTGAGATCTGTCATGATGGGGTATTTATTATAAGATCTGTCGCGATAGGGTAAGATCTGTCGCGATAGAGTAAGATCTGTCGCGACCCCGTTAGGTTAGGTTAGTATGGGTTGGCCCTGGTGCTACCAGCCGCGCACCGTATATCCAGCCCTGAGATGAGTCAGGTCCGCCGAATGGCCCTGCCAAGGGGGTCCACACACTACGGCCCGCCTCGCCGCCTCCGCGCCGCGCCATGCCGCACAGCTCGTCGCCGCGGAAGGGGGGAGAGAGACGGAGAATGTCTCGGCCGCCCGGCGCCGTATCTTATGACAGGGCGACGTGGCGGAGTGGACAGAGGGCCCGGGTGCGGAGCGGAAGGTTGGGGGATCGAATCCCGGTCGGAGCAATAACGTTTTTCACGGCCTGCCCTATGAAGGGGCTCGAAGGACCCACGCACCAAGACACACACACACACACACAGACACTCAGACACAAAAAAAAACCCACACACAGGGAAGGGGGAAAAAGGCAGGCCGAAGGCCTGCCCCAGCGTGGCCCGAAGGGCCACGCACCGGGGGGGCCTGGGGGGGCGGAGCCCCCCCAGCGAGCGAAGCGAGTCCATATACCCTACCCCCCAGTTCCCTACTCACTGACTGATTTCCCATCGGTTCGATGAGGCCCTTCCCGACGTGCTAGAGCCTTGCGGTTTTTTCCATTCGACGCGGAAGGGTCGAAAACATTCGGAAAAAAATTGCCAAAAGAGCGAAAAAAGGGGCGGATCCGGGGGCAAAATCGAAAAAACAGGGGGGGACGGGGAAGGGGCCCGTTTTCGAAAAAAAGCTTCAGACGAAAGTCGTCCGTCTCGTCGAGGAGGACGAAAGCCACCCTCGGGCGGGCTCGTACCTCCAACCGTTTTCGAGATATTTCGGAAAAACCGCGCCGAGGGGGTGGGGGACACCTTCCGGCCCCAGAAAGGGGCACAAGGAGGCGGAAATCGTGGGGGGTCAAACCGAGGCGATTGTAGGGCTGGGCGAGACCTTTCTTCCGGTGAAACCCGATTTCGAAAATCTCGCACCGTTTTCGAACGAGGGGGGTTTTTCTTTTCGAAAAACTCGGCACTCGCGCCGTGACGTCATCCGCCGTGCGATTTTCTTCATTTTTATTTGTATATTGCGTCTCGACGAGATCTACAACTTTTGCTTCACACTTTTTCTCGTCCGACGCCCCGTTCACCCGGGAGGGGCGTTGCAAGCTTTTCCGAGCGCCGCCCCTGGCTGGCGGCGCGGCGCCGGGAAAAAGGAGAGGGGACAGAGTGCTCGCCGCTCCACACGGCTCTGCTCAGCGAGGCGGCGTGGCGGAGTGGGTTGAGGTTCAGTCGGCGGAGCGGAAGCGGACGGTCTGCGGTTCGACTCTCGCTCGGGGCTTGAACATAATTTTTTTTTTTTTTAAATCTCGCAAGTGTCGAGAGAGACCATATACCCTACCCCGCAGTTCCCTGACCACTGATTTCCCATCGGTTCGATGAGGCCCTTCCCGACGTGCTAGAGCCTTGCGGTTTTTTCCATTCGACGCGGAAGGGTCGAAAACATTCGGAAAAAAATTGCCAAAAGAGCGAAAAAAGGGGCGGATCCGGGGGCAAAATCGAAAAAACAGGGGGGGACGGGGAAGGGGGCCGTTTTCGAAAAAAAGCTTCAGACGAAAGTCGTCCGTCTCGTCGAGGAGGACGAAAGCCACCCTCGGGCGGGCTCGTACCTCCAACCGTTTTCGAGATATTTCGGAAAAACCGCGCCGAGGGGGTGGGGGACACCTTCCGGCCCCAGAAAGGGGCACAAGGAGGCGGAAATCGTGGGGGGTCAAACCGAGGCGATTGTAGGGCTGGGCGAGACCTTTCTTCCGGTGAAACCCGATTTCGAAAATCTCGCACCGTTTTCGAACGAGGGGGGTTTTTCTTTTCGAAAAACTCGGCACTCGCGCCGTGACGTCATCCGCCGTGCGATTTTCTTCATTTTTATTTGTATATTGCGTCTCGACGAGATCTACAACTTTTGCTTCACACTTTTTCTCGTCCGACGCCCCGTTCACCCGGGAGGGGCGTTGCAAGCTTTTCCGAGCGCCGCCCCTGGCTGGCGGCGCGGCGCCGGGAAAAAGGAGAGGGGACAGAGTGCTCGCCGCTCCACACGGCTCTGCTCAGCGAGGCGGCGTGGCGGAGTGGGTTGAGGTTCAGTCGGCGGAGCGGAAGCGGACGGTCTGCGGTTCGACTCTCGCTCGGGGCTTGAACATAATTTTTTTTTTTTTTAAATCTCGCAAGTGTCGAGAGAGATTTAGCGCCTCCGCGCCGCGCCACGCCGCAGCTCGTCGCCGCGGAACTGGAGAAAAGAGACGGATAAAAAAAGGTCTCGGCCGCTCGGCGCCGGACCTTCCAGCTTAAGGGTAGGTTAGACCAATAAATAAAGGGAGTGTCTGAAGGCCAATGTGGTTTAACCTTCCGAATCCCAAGCAGGATAGGTTAGACCAAAAGTGTTACAGGGTAGGTTAGACCAGCGAGATGACCCAGGGGGTGGGTGCCAAGGGTAGAGGGACCAAGGTGGGCCTAACCTAACGTGCAGAGGGTAACTAAGGATAGGTTAGACCAAAAGCTTCACAAGGTAGGTTAGACCAGCCAGACGACCCAGGGGGTGGGTGCCAAGGGTGGGAAGGACCAAGGTGGGCCTAACCTAAAACGTGCAGAGGGTAACTAAGGATAGGTTAGACCAAAAGCCTCACAAGGTTAGGTTAGACCAGCCAGACGACCCAGGGGGAGGGTGCCAAGGGTGGGAGGGACCAAGGTGGGCCTAACCTAACGTGCAGAGGGTAACTAAGGATAGGTGAGACCAAAAGCCTCACAGGGTAGGTTAGAACAGCGAGATGACCCAGAGGGTGGGTGCCAAGGGTGGGAGGGACCAAGGTGGGCCTAACCTAACGTGTTGAGGGTAACTAGGGATAAGTTAGACCAAAAGCCTCACAGGGTAGGTTAGACCAGCCAGATGACCCAAGGGGTGGGGGCAAAGGGTAGGGGGGACCAAGTTGGGCCTAACCTAACCTGCGGAGGGTAACTAAGGATAGGTTAGACCAAAAGCCTCATAGGGTAGGTTACACCAGCGAGATGACCCAGGGGGTGGGTGCCAAGGGTGGGAGGGACCAAGGTGGGCCTAACCTAACGTGCAGAGGGTAACTAAGGATAGGTTAGACCAAAAGCCTCACAGGGTAGGTTAGACCAGCCAGACGACCCAGGGGCTGGGGGCAAAGGTTGGAGGGGGGGGGGACAGGCTGGCGGTTCTAGACGACACCCGGTTGGGACAATGTTTTTTTCTTTGCGAAAAAACTTTGAAATCTCAAGGGTGGGTGGGGTGGAGACACACTGCGGAACAAAATATTTTGGACTCGCTAGCGACAGGGCCATCCAGTGATGACGCAGCCTAGCACAGTATATATGTATATATGGTCATCAGTGCGCTCGGGTGTCATATTGTTTTTCTTGGCAGTAACGGGTGAGATCTGTCACGGTAGGGTATTTATAATATAAGATCTGTCGCGATAGGGTAAGACCTGTCGCGATAGAGTAAGATCTGTCGCGACCCCGTTAGGTTAGGTTAGTATGGGTTGGCTCTGGTGCTACCAGCCGCGCACCATATCCAGCCCTCATGAGTCAGGTCCGCCGAATGGCCCTGCCAAGCGGGTCCACTACTACGGCCCGCCTCCCCGCCTCCGCGCCGCGCCATGCCGCACAGCTCGTCACCGCGGAAGAGGAGAGAGAGAGAGAGAGAGAGAGAGACGGCGAACGTCTCGGCTGCTCGGCTCCGGAGCTTCCAGCGAGGCGACGTGGCGGAGTGGGCAGAGGGCCTGGGTGCGGAGCGGAAGGTTGGGGGATCGAATCCCGGTCGGAGCAATAACGTTTTTCACGGCCTGCCCTGTAAAGGGGCTCGAAGGACCCACGCACCAAGACACACACACACAAACACACACACACACACACAGACACTCACACACAGACACTGCGGCACAAAAAAAAACACCCACACACCAGGAAGGGGGAAAAAGGCAGGCCGAAGGCCTGCCCCAGCGTGGCCCGAAGGGCCACGCACCGGGGGGGCCTGGGGGGGCGGAGCCCCCCCAGCGAGCGAAGCGAGTCTGGTTACTCAAGCTCAACTCCTTCCTTGTGCACAGACGCTAACAACACATAGACACAAAGGCAAATGCATATGCCATCCCCTATTTTTTTACGTAGAAAGGCGGGCTAAAAACATGATTTATACTGTTATTTTGATTGATATGTTATTCGTTTAGCGGCTGTATCTCTCAAACTAAGGGTCGTAGAGCATTTTTCGACACCGCATTAGAAAGCTAAGACTTTAAACTATAACACTGCGTTGAGGTCGTAAAATTCTTTGCAGCCTTAGACTGGGTAAAAAATTCCAAACTTGTAAAAAGTGGATAAAACGCACTTTTTAAACGAAAACAACGCTACTAATTTGCCCAGAGAGGTCCGATCGGACCCCACGAGGTCTCGTTAGACCCGCCCTACTTAGTAGAAAGAGAAAAAATCGAGTCCGGGGTGCTCGGTCTCGTCCCGATTCCTCTGGAACTCAGAACGCATTCATAAACGGATTTCAGCAAAATAGGGTCAAAATTGGACATTTGAAAAACATTGGCGACCCCTAAATATTATTTGACCGGTCTCAGTTTTAGTGTAGGCTCACCAAATAGATAAAAGAACAGTTTTCCGCTTGCGCCGGTATGAATTTCGAAAAATCGTGTTTTTCAATACCCCTTAATGTCTGTCATTATTTCTTAATATTGGTAAAGTAAGTTCTGTAATTATATAATGAATATCATAAAAGAAAAACTCTTTTTCTTTAAAACAAGATAATTTTATTGAAAGCGATTAACGCTTAAGAAAGAAAAAAAAATAGGTTTGGTTACACGTTTTGATAATTCACTATAGATATAAATCACTGGAAGAAAAATAGTGTCAGTCAGAATAACAATATTGTATAATGCACATTTTAACTTAATGCAACCTTTCCTTTGAATAAAATTTTCTTTAAACATTATCTGTGGTGCATCTTCGCTGCAGGAGCCTGATCTGTCGTTTTCAGTTGACGTGCCGGTCAGCCAAACAGCGTGATTCGTTGCATCTAGCAGTCTTCTTAAGCGTATCTGCAGCACACTCCTGTTGCAGTGCAATGATGCGTAGTTGTGCAAAGTCCTTAGGAGCTGCAAAGAAATTTGCTTCATTCAATCACCTAAAATAAGCAGTATAAGGCACCTAACCTCACTCATTTAGCCTCTTTTACCAATGTACTGCATTTTCAGAAGTAGGGCAGACACACGATTCTGCACTTGCACTCTGGTTTCAATTATATTTCTAATTCTTATCTTGTTGTCAAATGATTCATTTAAGGCAGAAACCTCCTTGTGAAAAGCACGAGTTGTGGCCTCCATGTTTTCACTGTACACTTGACCGTACCCTCTGAACAACACTCCCCTAGCGGTCCTTTCTTGGAATAAGCTGAGTAGGTTAGGTTTGGTTTGGGTTGGTTAGGTTAGGGTTAGGTTTGGGTTAGGTTAGGTTTCCGGGGCGTGGTCCCTGGCGACACCTTCCAGGCACAGTGGCCCCGAAAACATGCGGCACCTGTTTGGCGCGAAAACTGTCAAAAATCTTTCATCGCGAGGCGCCTATGGTTCCGCTTATCGGACAGCACTCAAATTTTGTACAATGATATTTCTCGGTATGTATTTTCAATAAAAATCCACTCGGGCTTGATCGACCACCTGACCCTCCGATTTGGGACAGCCTAACGCTCCTCAGTCCAGTACCTGCAGCTGCTGCCTCCGGCCAGGACGACGTCTTCAGGGCTCCGGCGTCCACCACGACACCGCCTTCGCCCAGAGGACCCGCGGTCCCGGCGGTTAGGTTAAGTTAGGTTAGGTGAGTTACGTTAGGTTAGGTGAGGGGAGCGGAGGCGTCTCATGTTAGTTTAAGTTAGGCAAGTTTATGTTAGGCAAGTTTATGTTAGGCAAGTTTATGTTAGGCAAGTTTATGTTAGGCAAGTTTATGTTAGGCAAGTTTATGTTAGGCAAGAGTGCATCGACATGGCCCACTTTTCGAGATCGCACGACAGTCGGCGTCGATAATCGGTCGATCATTCGCCCCGACAATCGGATGACTATCGGCCCCGACGTTTTTTGAAGGCCCACTTTCGAAATCATACGACCATCGGCGTCGATGGCCGGTCGATGAATCGCCCCGACAGTCGGATGACAATCAGCGACCGATGTCACCTCGCGATCGGACGCCGATCGTTGAACGACAGTCAGCTTTCGGTAGTCGCTCAGTGATCGGACTCAACGGTCATGCGATACTGACCGCACCACCCACCCGTCGACCGTCGCGCCATCCGATAGCTTTTCGACAGTCGGTCGACGGATGTGTCGAGGGGTCGACAACGCCTCGATAAAATGTCGATTTCAGAGATTCGTCATCGGCGAGTGTATATTCGTTCCACAACTGCTCGACGGCAGTATCGAGTAGTCGATAATGCCTCGATAAAATGTCGATTTCAGAGGTTCGCCATCGGCGAGTGTATTACTGTTCCACAACTGCTCGACAGCACTATCGGGGAGTGCAATACCGCCCCGGCATCAGCACTGTCGGGCCCAGGTGCCGCCTGACAGGTAGGCAACCCAACTGACGGCTGCACGTTGGGCTGCCTACCCACTCGGTGGTTGAAGTTATATGAAAAACTCTATGTGCTTGTTAGTCATGTTATTTTTATATTAAGAAGCAAACAAACAAGTACAAGAAAATATACAGTGAAAGCCGCATAAAGCGTTGCAGGAAATGGACATCACATTTCCATACGCTTATTGCACTGAAGATTGTCTTTAGCTAGAACCATAATGTAATGCCAGTATAAGCCCTGTGCACATTACATTATGGGCCAGACAGACACTCTTCAGCGCAATGACGAGGCACATGATATCAATTTCCTGTAACGGTTTAAACGACTTTCACTATTAACCATCAATTTGTATTCACTTCATACAGAAATAGTAGATTTGGTTAGAAACCTTTATAATTCATTACAATACCAATTAAAAAACCTATAACATAAAATAGCTAAAACCTTAGCTGTTGAAAAATATAAAATTATTATTTAAGGTCACTGTGGGGCTACATTTTGTATTCACTTCATACTAATTAAAAAACCTATAACATAAATAGTATTCTAAAGCCTTAGCTGTTAAAAAATATAATATTAATTATTTAAGGTGAAGCTAGTTATTTTGTATTCACTTCATAGCACTTAAAAAACCTTTAACATAAAATAGTAATTCCTAAGCCTTAGCTGTTTAAAAATATTACATTTATTATTTAAGGTAACTTTGAGGCTGTATTCACTTCATACCAATTAAAAAATCCTATAAAATTTATTATTTAAGGTAACTGTGAGGCTTGTTTTTGATTTGTCACTTCCTATTTCATGAACCTATTCTGTCAGGTCCCCCCCCCACTCTGGATACTTTCTGAATTATGATGGTTACGTACGGACTTCAGTTGTTTCCTCCAAATTCTCTACCCGAATACCCAAGAGCTGGATTTTTTACCCTGAATTTCATAAGAAAAGGGACCTGTCAGCCCAATTCTAAATACTCAATATTTATATAAATACTAATATATAAATACTCAATACTTAATATACAACAATATTTTAAAAGCTTTAAACTGGACACATGTTACACGATAGGAAATTTTAATGAATGTGTCCCATATTGTGACCAAAATTTGTTCTGGTGTCCCAACCAAAGTGGAAAAAGAAAATTGGTCAACATAAATCTATTGTAACGATTTACAGTGTACACTGAAAGCAACAAGTGTCAGTTCTGATTTCTGTTCTTCTTCCTGACTCTGGTATGGTTTCCCCTCCTTGGCCAAGGTTCCTTTATTCCCTAACTTTCTGAACGCACCCTCTAGCAGGTGTTACTGTTGCCCAAACTATAAATCGGAGCGCGCTTCAGAGCCGCAGTCAGTCTGTAGCCAAGCCCCAGCCTGTACAGAACCTCCCAATAAACCGGACTATCTCCCATACAGTACCGTTTCTCGCCCTTTTCCCACTCATAGTGCCCAACACTACACTATCCTAAAATAAATAAAGGTTCAAAATCCAGAAGCTGAAGAATGGGAACATTTTGGGTATTCGCGCTGACGAAGGAAGAACTAAAAACCTTCTGTAAACCATCATAAGTCATAGAGTACCCAGATTTGGGTGTTGCATCTGTGCGAATAGGTGCATGTACTAAGAATTGACAAATTCCCCAAAAGAGGGAAACAACTGCTACTACTTGGAAGAGCCCCCTTCGTGAATGGGGGGCTCTTTGGGTTTCTTAACTCTATCCTTATAGTATCTTAAATATTTTTTGATGTGGCCCTCCGCCTGTGCCACAGTTGACCCAGGGCAAACCACCATGCAGGCCTTGACAATGGTGTCTACCAGATTGGTAAGAGACCTGAAGGCCAACTTTTTTCCCACTCCCACCTCTTTGCCTTCGCGGTCTCTGGTGCCTTCTTTCACCTTCGACCCCGTCCAGTTTTTCCATGCGCAGGGGTTGTTTGTGATCAACAGGGGCATCACCTTAGTTAAGATGTGGGAATGATGGCGCCCGCCAAACTGGGTGAGATATTGTATCTGTGTGGGAAGAAATGCCTGATTAGGATCCAGCCGAGTCACTTATTTTTTAAATCAACAAATTGCCATCACTTGGGTATCTTGGCTGTAACTTTTGTTAAAGGATTATTGGCTGAGCGATTAGCGAAGCCAGTTACTTCACTGGGGTTGAAAAACTTTTCCTGTCTGCCTGTCTGTCCGGAGGAAAACCTTGAAGCTATAAGGTAGTTTGTTTCCTTGGAGTGGTACTTGTGTAATACAATTGGCAAGATAGAATGGCTATGAATACGGACTTTGTTTTGGATGATTGGAATATCAATGATGTTTTAGAAGTTGCAACATGTGAAGAATGGATAGGTGAAAAAGTGACTGAAGGTGATTTGTGCATTGTACATTTAAATATAAGAACAATACAAAAGTACTGGGACCAATTATATATACTACTGGATAAAGTATTGGAAAAGATAGATATCATAGTTCTAAGTGAAACTAGAATAAGAAATAATTTTGAAAAGTATGTGCTACACCATTTTAGTAGTATAACTGCTATTAGAAGTAATTGTGAAGGTGGTGGTTTATCGGTGTTTGTAAGAGACACTCTCTCTCTTAGAGAAATCAGTATAACCCCGAAAAATTTTGAGGGTATTTGTGTGGAAGTATGTGATAGGAGAGGACGACAAGCAACAATATTGGCAGTGTATAGACCCCCCTATGGTAAAGTAGCGGACTTTGTTGATGAAATAGATGATCTACTTCAAGCTGAAAAGTGGAAAAACACTGTGATAATTGGAGACATAAATATTAATATTCTACAGGAGTGTAAAACCACAAGTGAATATATAGATATGTTATTAAGCAACAAAATTAGACACTGTATTAACAAATGTACTAGAGAGGAATATGCTGGTAACCATCTAAGTGAAACCTGTATTGATCATATTGCTGTAAGTGTTAACTATAAAAATGTGTATCCTGCAATAATAAAATGTAAAATAAGTGATCACTATATGGTAGGAGCTCTACTCTCTTTTCAGAAAAATAGTAATAAATGTGAGGAAGATGGACAAAATGAAAGCAAAATGAAAAATATACTTCTAAAAAAAATGTTGAAGGACAACTTAAATAGTGTCAAACATAATATGACGGAAAGTCCAAGTGAAAATTACTTAGAACTTAGAGAAGCATTTTCGTCTGCTACTATAAGGGTTAAAGTAAAGGAGAGAAAAGTAAATGGACATGTTAGAAAACCATGGATAACTGATGAGATTATTCGCTTAATGCATGAGAGAGATAAAGCCTTCAAAAGATGGAAAGTGTCCTCTAAAGAAAGCTACATGAAGAGACTGGAGTTGAGACAAGTTTATCAGGGTATCAGAAATAAAATAATTTATTCTATTAAAAGAAGCAAGGAAAGATATATGGAGGAGCAATTTGAAAAATGTAAAAATGATATCAAGGCTACTTGGAAACTAGTAAACTCTGTAGTTAACAACAAAATGAGTGAAAATATTGACAACTTTATCACAAAAAAATTTGCGGGTGTCTTAGAAATAGAAACGGTTGCCAATAACTTTGTTAATACTTTTAAAGATCAGGTTGAGTGTATCATGCATGAATGTTCAACACTGTGGCTGAAGAATGAAACGGATAAAAGTACCAACTCCTTCTTTTTACCAGAATCAACAATAGAGGATGTGATAAAAATTATTCTTACTTTAAAAGAAAAATCTGCTGGTGATGATGGAATTAAGGTATCACACCTTAGGGACAATATGGAACTACACTGCCAATCCAAGTGTGAGACAAGTACGCACTAAATAGTGCGTACCACTTTGTCTCACACTTGGAAGCGTGAACCACTCCTGTCTCACACTTTGAAGTGTGAGACACAGTTTGTCTCACACTTGCAAGTGTGAGACACAACTTGTCTCACACTTTGTGGTGTGAGCCACTGTTCGTCCCAAGCAACTCACTCATCAACGTTGTTCTATCTGTGATTAAAGGGGTCTTTTGGCCTCTGTTGAACTTAACTCAGCAGTGAGTCTTCAATTCAATATTTCAACTGCGTCTCCATGAAGGCAGTTTCTACTTTCAAAGCTGTCACAATTACGAACTCATCACTGAATGTTGGTTGTGTTTTGAAACACACCAGCAACATTCCTAAGCAAAAGATAGGGGCGAAGCAGATCACTTACTTGTATTTCCTTGTTAAATTGGTCCCTGACAGGTGTGTGTAAGTCCTTGACGAACCAGCTGGACACGAAAACCAACATTGAATGTTGAGGAGGCATCTGGAGTTGGGCTGATGCCCATAACCCCACTGGGAGACTTCTGCGTTCCGCTTCTTCAAATTCATGACGTGTCAGCGGCCCGCGCACGACCGATTTCACACTGATTCCAGTCCAAATCACAGTCGCCCCAAAAGGTGACCGGCGAAACAAGTATATGTCCAAGTATAATCCACAAATTCGACGGACCAGCGTTCGCCGGCGCGTTGTCTTTGTCTCGGCGTACTTTGTCGGCTGCTTCAAAACAACAAACAACAAAAACAAGACCACCGTCTTTTGTCGATTCAGGCAACCATCTTTTCCGCTGATAAAATTATTTTGGGACTGCGAAGCGGCCTCTAAAAATCATATCCTAAACCTTGAATAATTTATTCTATTGATTCTCCCTCTAAAAACTTAAGCTGAAGCCATTGCAGCTGTTCTCTGGAGCATACTTTTTCCGCACTCACAGTTGGCAATCCTGCAATAGCGCCGAACATCGCAGTTTTAAAATCACCGGTTAGTGACGTTCGTAACGGCCAGCTGATTGAACATCTTTCCATCTTCCAACCATGTCGGAGAAATATCTGGTAAAGTTTGGCCCCAGGGTGAAGAAGGTGGAAGTTGATTACGAACGCCCTGATTCGTTTAGAGTTTGCCTTGCAGAGGCGGTGAGGATGGCCATGGCCCTCGACCCGTTCATGCGTCAACACAGTGAGAAAGGATTTTTCCTCATCCAAGAAAATGAGAACGGAATCGACGTCGAGATTGACGACAGCACGCATTATTGGGATGTGAAGGTTGACCAGCCAATAAGACTGATGCTCCACAGCACAATTTCCCTTGTGAGTACGCATTTTTCTCAGTTCGACTTCGCCCGGAGCCGGAGGATGAGACGGGTTTAACAGTGGCGCCATTTTGATGGGTTTGGGCGGGCTTTACAAGTGGCGCTAGTGGGAAATCTTGCTTGCTCTCTCGCTTATGACGCCATTGCTTTCTAGCCCAGTGTTCTGCCGGCCGAATTCTAAGAACTGTTACGCTGCTGTCTCTCTCGCACCCCTGCGGATGCACCTTGAGTGCGAGAGAGACAACCAGAGAGACGCTCTGTCTCTCTCACACTCATGGGGCATTCCACCCCCAGATTGGAAACGGGGGAGGGGGGCAGTCAATTTAAATGACAATGTCAGCATTTTCTTGACATTGTAAAAGATAGTGGAAAACAGCTGTTTTGACTGCTCACATAGGTTCTTAAATTAAATAACTTTTCTCTGTTTAGGATATTCCTGTGAATGGACAAACAGCACAACAGCCTCAGACCCCTCATACGGCAGTGCCTCCTGCAGTGTCGAACTATTTGGAGAGAATGGGTAAATAATGCTTTGGGAGTATTTTTATGTCAACGGAATGAACTAGGATGAATAAATTATAATGTCATTTTTTTTTTCAAGGTATGCGTGTCCACAAAGTTCCCGACAAGACTGAGAAAGGAAATGCACTTGCACCACCTGAAGCATCAACATCAAACTGGTAAACACATGGCACTTTATATTTTGGATTAAAAATTTAGATTTTTTTAAAATTGGTAAAAGTTTATTTTGAAGAAATGAAAACCTCTATTACATGCTTCATGCTAAAAAAGATTTTTGTTTGTTTCATTAACTATTTAATTAAATATTGCAGTATTAATGTGCACTCATAAAATTGTTTTCCGTCCAAATTACAGTGAAAGATCTCAACATCACATGGATTCTGCTGGGGAGCACAAATCCCGATCCAGTACCCCTCAGGCCAGAAGGCAAGCAGAGAAACCATCGTGCTCTACTGCTCAAACTCCAAGGGCATTAGCCAGCCCACAAGCTCCAAGGTAATCTTTCCGTTTGTTAGCTTTTCTTCATTAAAAGAGCATTAATAATAACAAAGTAAATAATTGCAGCAGGAACAAACGCAGAGTCAGAAGTCCATCTCCAGAGGGGGAATACTTGGAGCGGGTGATGAAGAGGCAAGAAGAAAACAGGGCGGCCTTGCAACAAGTGTTTCCTTCCAACGCACCAAAGTTGAGAACTGCAACAAGAAAATAAGGCAAGAAAAAAGGTAAGTCATATTTCTTTACTATCACAACAGAATTTTAGGTTGTATATTTTGAACATGGCACTGAAATATATTAATTTCAGGAACAGAGAACATTGAGAGAAGGGTGATGCCCTCCCGTGGAGCCAAGGAAAAGAAACAGTCTGCAGTAGTCGAGCCACAACTTAGCGATGATGAGAATGATGCAGTGCTCGAGTCACCAGAACTAGCTCCAGTATTGACTGAAAAGGTCAAAGTTGTGCAGGCTCAAGTTGTTGGAAATTTCCATAAAGAGAAGGTTAGACAACTAAAATCATATAAGAAACCCAAAATTTCAAAATTAGCAATAACTGTTTTTTTTTTACATTTGTGTCAACAGGACCACAGGCCCATTGGACAAAGAATTACCAAGTTCACACCTTTGCCTCCATTTCAAAGAGAGTTGAGACTAGCCCTTGAAAATGGTGTGTATGATACCAAACTTATGAACAAATTTTTGAGGGACCACATTTTATCAGTATGCAAAACCCTCAACATCACCAAAGGAGAATACTCAATTTTGGGAGACCAAGTGTCGAACCGGTTGAAAAGTATGCAACTGGCGCATCCCACCTGTTACACCGTAAGGCTACTAATCAAACAATTATATGTATCACTGTAGTCACTGTTAATTGCATCTTAAGGATTTTTACTACAGAGAAAAGTTAAGAAGAAGCTGAGTGACAGCATCCGACAGGTTCGATACTATCCAAAGAAGAAGGCAGCACGGGCAGCACAACGGAGAGCAAAGAAAGCACAAGAGCAAGCTGATCAATCTGAGTAAAAACCAGAATTACCAAAAATTTCATTGTTTACATTACATTTATAATGACCTAAAAAATTGTTACATTCTCACCTGAATGAATATCTTGTTTTCCAGAGATGAAGATGCACCAAAGGATGAAGTAGCTGGTCAGGAGGGGGACAAGGATGAGGCTGATGGTATTCTGCAGAGGCCTGTTTTAAACAAAGAAAGTGTGAAAAAGTGCTTAAGTTCATCCACTACAAGAATTCCCTATATCAAGTCTCACACAGTAATGGAGGTGCTAGAAAAGTACCCCTGTTTTAAGGAAGCAGATTTGGTAAGATGTGGCTATGTCATCAAATTCAAGAAAAGTTAATAGTTTAGCATGATTCAATAAGTTGTTTTTTGTTGCAGTTGATATATGAATACAGCTTAAGAATACCACTGCCATTAAGCAGCCTACAGGAAAATTTCAATATCAGTCTTGGTCCTCTGTCTTACATCTTGGATGAGACCGACTCTTTGGAAAATGAACTCAGCAAGATTACGCTTTACCACAAAATCGAAAAGTTCTACTCTGGAGGAGGATTGCATTTGCCATCCATACAGTTCTGTGATGTAAGTAAATTTTTGTAGTATGTCTTTATGCGTATTTTAACTTTTCTAATTGTTCATTAATTTATTAACAGGCTGCAAACAGAAACGCTGTTCCACTAAATGACATTCCAGATGGACAAGCCCCAGCCATTGTCATCGTACATGATGGTAGTCAGCTGCTAAGTGCAACTCTGCTCTTCGATGGTTCTATTCTAACTACAGCTAAGACCCCTACAGCATTTGATTGCATTGCCCTGCTGTTGTCCGGATATTGGGTTTTTCACATCGATTATCCAAATCCATACCTGCAGCACTTAGAATCTTTTGAAGCTATATTACATGGTAATGTGCCCGAAAAGGCACCAAGCGTCTCAAAATATTCTAAAATGGATGAATTCTTTAGAAAACTTATGATTGCTATGAATTAGTGTCCTTTTTTCTAAAGGTTGAACTATCAAGAAATGTTAATTTTTTTCTCTAGTCAAAATAAGTACATACAAATTGATATGATAGGATTGATTGTTGCAGGAATTGCGTACTTCTTTTGAAAGGTTTATCTATCGTGAAATGTTTCTTTTTTCTCTTGTCAAAATATGTATATACAAAGTGATATGATAGAATAGATTGTCACAAAATTATGCTGAAGGAAATTTAAATTTTATTCACTTGATTTAGTTCCTGTTCTATAACTTACTTCATAATTCTTTCAGCTTCTTAGATTAGTTTCTTTCTGTACGGTGCTATCTTCCTTATAAATATTGACTGAAAAGAAGAAGAGGTGTTCTATCAGAGAGCTATTATGTGAAGTCATTATAATAACAATCTTCTTACTCACAAATTTATTTCCTGATGAAATCAGAATCATCCAACTGTCCATTTGTACATTTAAAATGACAATAAACTGCAGACTTCGTTTAATTTGTACATCTACATTCATGAAATCTGAAAAATAAGTAATTGATGATAAACATGAAAATAAAACAATTTATGAAAAGTGTTTTAATCTAAAGCCTTCCCATATAGTCTTTGCTACTCACCCAAGTCTGCCCATGACCAATTAGATTTTGGTATGATTAAGAGAATGGAATAAAATATGATAAACTTCACAAAGGGATGGGCTCATGGTAGCATCCATTATAATAAAATTCTCAAATGCTGGCAGAGCCGGCATTCGACTTCAGTGATAAAACAGTAATAAAATGTACTGGTCCTGCAAACAAACAAGACATTCAAAATTATTTTTAGTGCTGAGATATCAACTCAATGCCTCCAAAACCTACAGTATAGTTTTACCTTGGATTAAGAAGATGCAGTAGGAAATAATCAGAATAAAGTTGCAATGTAATAAAAACTTGATCCATACATGATGGTTGTATCCATGACAATAAAAGAACTCAAATCCTGAAAGTGCTGGGTTTTCACTTTCAGTCATAAAATAAAACAAAATGTGCTGGTCCTGAAAATAATAGACATCCAAAATTATGGTAAGTGCTTGGATATCAATTCAATGCCCCTAAAATCTGTCAAATAGTTTTACCTTTTAAGAAGATGCAGTAGAAAACATTCAGAAAAGTGTTGCAATACGATAAAAATTGAACAGTCTCAGGAAAGTGCCTTCACGAGTAGAAATTAGATGAAAGATGCTGAGTCAATTGATTGGTCCAAGATAATTTTCCAACTTTCTGCAAAGAAACAATAAATGATAAATATGCGGCAAAGAACATTGATGGACATGAAACTTAAGGCCAAAACTTACCGGTTACATGGTTCAGGCCACAATATCGCCTGAACTTCCTGACATGAGAAAGGACCTGCTTACATTGACTTTGTAGTGAACAGTGAATCTCAAAACAGGAAACTTGAGTTTTAAGTCTGAATACTTCATACAGCTGAGATTCTTTTCCCTCTTAAGGATCTCATAGGCATGAAAACAACTCAAATAGGCAACCTTTAAGTTGTTGAATAGAAACACCATTTCACCATTTATCTCATAAATTTTAACAATGATGCCAAAGCCTCCTTCATCACTGCCTGGGAGTGAAATAATAACATCCTTCTTCCAAACCCTGCCATGTATCTCAAACTTATTAACAGTGAAAATGTCAGATTCTTCATTAAGTTGAGGAAAGGACAGAAACAAAATATCCCTTTCAGGCACCATTTCCAGTTTGTTGGGTGGGCTCTTGGTGATGGTATGTCCTTGGTAAAGAAAAGTACCATCATGTTTCCCATTCATAATATCACAGTTTCTAGCAGAAATATGTCTTGATATCAAGGAATATTCAATATTTATCATATTGTTGATCACATCGACAAGGCGAGTGAATTCCCTGTGCATAGCCTCATAGCGGAAGCAACCCTGTTGGCGGAGAGTTCCATGCAAGAGAATTTGCATTTTGAGATGGCGCAAGGCGTGAAGCTTCAGAGTTTTCTGATCTGGATAATGCTTCACAAAATTCTGAGCAAACTCTTCCACCATGCTATCAAGATTGTCCCTATCTTCGGGGGATGACTCAAATTTCATTATTATGGCTAGAATTTTAATCAACTGCCCTAAGAGATCTAGTTTTTCTTCAGCAATATTGTCCTTTGCAATAACCGGCAGAATATGGACCAACACAATCATTTGTGATGCACTCTGCTTCAACTTGGAATTAAGGTGAGACTTTTCAATGACAGATGGTTTGCTCACCTGGAGATGCCCAAAATCACAGCGTTCCTGGATAAATTCATTCACATACTTGAGTGAAAGTTTGGGTTTTGATTGAGGAACCTGTTGTTGAGCAGTCTTTTGACTCTTCTTTACTGGTTGCTTTGAAGGCTTTCTTGGTTGAGGAACTTGTTGTTCACCAGTCTTTCGACGCCTCCTTGGTGGTGGGTCAGAGGCGTCTCTTGGTTGATTTGGTCTCGTGCACATCTCTTTCAGGATCAGCCTGCAAAGGGTTTGGACACATCCCTCAAAAAACACATGCATAATATCATATGGTAGACATTTTGTCAAATCAAATCCAGGAGCATCAGCCAAGACACTTCTTTTGTTAATTCCATAGTTGATGGAAGGATTGGCATGATCTGTATATGCGTTTTCAGGGCTTGAATCTTGGATCATGTCTGTCTCATATAGTTCTTCTTCTTCAACAAGTTGTTCATCCTCATTACACAAAGCACTTTCAAGCTCCACATGCACTAGTTTAAAAGGCTTTTTCTTCCAATTTTGAGCTTCGATTTCATTTACATACTTGATGTGGTCCTCAATACCTCGAAGAAGTTGTTCATCATCGGTGAAATGCTCACAAATTTCAAAGCGTGTGGCCATGCAGACCCGGCAAGGCCTTAGAGCAAAATGGGACTCTTTAAAACCACCTATGTTTGCAGCTGCTGGAATATCAGCAGCAACAAATTGTAACAATCCATAGAAGATTCTCTCTTCACCATTTACAATCATTTTGACTCCAGTACTCAATTTCTGTAAATCATCCACAAAATATTTCAAGATTTCCTCATTACCCCATTTCTTGGCCACCTCATATCGAGCAATTGCTAAAATATTAATTGCTTTTAAGGTAGAGCGGAGTTCAGGATAGATGTTACCCAAGGTCCAGTAGAACAGACGTAACTTGTGCTTCTTAGTTTTTGACTTGCAAGGGTCTGCAAATTCGACATCATCCACATAGATAATAATGCAGAGTACATTTGATCCATGCTGTTGGACAATGTAGTGGTATCGGTAGAAATATCCATCAGTCACAGACCTCATAATGCCATCGGTACTAATCCTTGGATTGTCTACACAGTGAAGAACATCCTTGCAGTTCAGCAACTGCTCCAACTGCGACAAAAATGGAGGAAAGAAGACATAATCTTCTGGGACTTCATATGGAATTCCTCTTCTGAATACTTCTTTCCAGGAAAATATCAATTTCTTTAGCCCAAAAGGATTGTCATTTGCCGAACTTTGGAGAGAAACATACGCATCCAAGTATGGGTGAGATTGAACCCCTTCAAACAATGATTGGTCCCGAAGGGCTTCCAGTTCAGCAAATATTTGGTCCAGAGTCAAGTATCCATCTTGGAGAGTACACCTCTCTGAGAGACGTTCCTGAAACAAAAACACAGAACACAAATTTTTAAAATCAATATTAGCAGTACTAAAATGATAATTATGACACAATTTACCTTTAAAAAATCAAGAAAAAGGTTTGTCAAATGATTAACTTCCTTCACAACATAATCAACTGCTCCTAAACTGGTCCTAAATTTGCTCTTCAGGCTGGAGAGAAGAGATGCTGCTGCACTTTGGATAAGGCCTAAACAGCACACAACAAAACAAAGAAAATCAATGGTTAGAGAGAAAATATAAACTCTAGCAGAGAACGGGTTTAAACCATCTAACATACGAGCGGCCATGGTGGGAAAATGAACAACGCTAGTTGCAGGGTATTGGTGGAACCATGAGTTTCATAGTAAAGGAGTGGTGGGCACCTGAAATTAAACGGAAAATTCACATATTAACCAAACATTGTGAAGGCCATGGCCCTGGCGTCATCCCCATTGTTCCTTCTCACAGTGTACTCACCACTGCACGAAGCGTCAGGGAAAAGATTGGATAAACAAGTAGCGGGCGAATCAACAGTCTGACTTTCTAACCTGAGCACATGTTTTTGATCTTTAAGAGAGAGTGAGAAAGATACTCGTCTTTGTTGGCCTTGGAACAAGCCGGCAATGGCCAGGTTTTTGAACCGTCAACAAGGTTTAAACCGAGGATGAGAAACTTAGCAGACAGTAAATTTTGACCTGTTGATTTCTCAGCGCTATGCGTGCAACAAAAGAACAAAAGACGGTGGTCTTGTTTTTGTTGTTTGTTGTTTTGAAGCAGCCGACAAAGTACGCCGAGACAAAGACAACGCGCCGGCGAACGCTGGTCCGTCGAATGTGTGGATTATACTTGGACATATACTTGTTTCGCCGGTCACCTTTTGGGGCGACTGTGATTTGGACTGGAATCAGTGTGAAATCGGTCGTGCGCGGGCCGCTGACACGTCATGAATTTGAAGAAGCGGAACACAGAAGTCTCCCAGTGGGGTTATGGGCATCAGCCCAACTCCAGATGCCTCCTCAACATTCAATGTTGGTTTTCGTGTCCAGCTGGTTCGTCAAGGACTTACACACACCTGTCAGGGACCAAATTAACAAGGAAATACAAGTAAGTGATCTGCTTCGCCCCTATCTTTTGCTTAGGAATGTTGCTGGTGTGTTTCAAAACACAACCAACATTCAGTGATGAGTTCGTAATTGTGACAGCTTTGAAAGTAGAAACTGCCTTCATGGAGACGCAGTTGAAATATTGAATTGAAGACTCACTGCTGAGTTAAGTTCAACAGAGGCCAAAAGACCCCTTTAATCACAGATAGAACAACGTTGATGAGTGAGTTGCTTGGGACGAACAGTGGCTCACACCACAAAGTGTGAGACAAGTTGTGTCTCACACTTGCAAGTGTGAGACAAACTGTGTCTCACACTTGCAAGTGTGAGACACAGTATGTCTCACACTTCAAAGTGTGAGACAGGAGTGGTTCACGCTTCCAAGTGTGAGACAAAGTGGTACGCACTATTTAGTGCGTACTTGTCTCACACTTGGATTGGCAGTGTAGTTGCTCCAATATTACAGAACATAATCAACAACTCGATAAAAAAAGGAATTTTCTGCGATGAAATTAAAATTGCCACAATAAGGCCTATTTACATAACTGGATCACCCTGTGAATATAGCAATTATAGACCAGTCTCCATTCTATCAACCATAAGCAAGGCAATTGAACTATATATGTATACACATTTATCCTCTTACCTCAAAAAGTACAAAGTGATTGATGAAAACCAATATGCCTATCAGAAGGGAAAGAGTACCATTGATCTGCTACAAAATTTCTCTGATATAGTAAATGAGTCCTTGGATAAAGGTATGCATGTTGTTGTTATGTTTGTGGATTTGTCTAAAGCTTTCGATTCCATTAGTCATGAAAAATTATTAAAAAGCCTAGAGAATATTGGTGTGAGAGGGGAAGTGTACAAACTGTTTAGAAGTTATCTGGAAAACAGAACATGTAAAGTAAGTGTTGCAGGAGTTGATAGCTGCTGTGTAAAACTTAATTATGGTGTACCACAAGGCAGTTTTCTTGGTCCCCTGTTGTACTTGATCTATATAAATGATCTAAAAAGGTGTTCTAAACAATGTAAATATTTCGTGTATGCGGATGATACTGTGATAATTTCTGTACATAAAAACCTAGATGTACCTGAGGCAAGACTGCAGGAGGAGTTCACTGAGTACCAAAAATGGTGTCATGATAAGAATCTCATAATGAATGGAACAAAGACTAAAGTAATGCATATATCCACTCCTTATGTTGTAAGAAGAGAAGTTAACTTAAGATTTCATTCTATTGAGTGTATACATAGTAATATTGCAAATTGTACCTGTAAAATGAATATTGAAATGGTAGAGTCAATGAAGTATTTAGGATTGATAGTTGATAAACATCTAAACTGGAAAAGCCACGTTAAAATGCTGAGAGGAAAGTTAAGATGCTGCCTGTACAAATTATCACAACTAAGTAATTGCTCCCCGCATAACATAGTAAACATGGCTTATACAGCCCTCTTTGAATCAGTCATGAGTTATGGACTTGAAGTGTGGGGTTCTGCCTCAGATAGAAACTTGCTTCCCATTAAAACATTACAGCAGAGAGCTGAAAAGATTGTGAAAAAAAAGCAAAAAGTTCCATTACCAAATACTATTGTAACATTAGAGAATTTGTATAAATTGAAAATTTTAAAAAGAAATTATTTTAAAAAACAGTTTAGAAATGTTACGCAACATAGATACTTGACAAGAAATGAGAGCTTCCAGTATAAGATAAGTATGAATAAGTATGGTGATAGACTGACGAAGGTGGTTGTGCCAAAGATACTAAATAAGTTGCCAGAAGATTTAAGAAATATCAATAGTCAAAGTGCCATGAAATTAAAATTAAAACAATATTTTTTAAGTGCAAATAATTAAAAAATTCTAAATAAGAAAATAAGAAAAGGTGGAATTTAAGTTGTAAAAGATTTTTTTTTTTTTTTTGTGTTTGTTACGACAGATAGACAGTAATCCACCCCTGACAAGCATTCATGCTTAGGGGTTGTCGTTTTTTTTCCATTTTTAGGCAGTTTACGGCTGTTATGTTAATGTTTCTATCTGTAATTGCCTTGTTCAAGTTTTTCTCAATAAATACGAATTGAATTGAATTGTCTGTGTGTGCGCACTAATCCTCCGGAACGGCTCGGCCGATCTGGCTGAGATTTTGCAGGGTTATTAGGTAAGTCCTTGGCTTGCCACACGCCAAAATGCAGCTTTGTATCGCAATCCAATCAGTCGTACCAACGAAAAACACTGAATAAACCGCAGAAAAAGTGCAAGTATTATGTGAGTTTTCATTTTAGAGACATTTTGACATTGTTTCGCATGGTTTGGAAGGTGCTGATGACGGAAATGAAATCCATTATGACCCCTGACCAAAGTGTCAACCACGTAAGGGCTACCCCGTCTAGAATATTCTGATATAATATTCTTCGACGATTCATCACGTAGTGCACTACTCATTCGAACCTTAAAACAGCTTGCCGAAGGCAAGAAGGAAGCGCCGCAGGCCAAGGTAGGTGTAACGCCAGACCGTGTCTTGTCGTAACAGGCTTCGCGATGCTGCGCCAGTTTCGACAATCCACGCCTGGCGTTACACCTACCTTGGCCTGCGGCGCTTCCTGCTTGCCTTCGGCAAGCTGTTTTAAGGGTTCATTGAGGCAATGAGTAGTGCACTACGCGACAAATGGTCGAAGTATACAAGCTGGGGCGCGCCCTTCCGTCGAACCGAGAAGGCAGCTCCGCTTCGCTGCGCCGGCAATTCAGTTCGACAGGGCCCGATACCAGCTTGGCCTGCCGGCAGATTATTCTCGGGCCTTCTTCCGCCTTCGCACCAGACCTGGCTTGGCCCAATCGAAAACCGTCTCTCGGGCCTTCGGTCCTCGCAGCTCACACCCCGTGGAGGTAAAGCGCAAACTTATTGATGTAACATCAGGTCTGAGGCCCGCTCTTGTGTTCCCACTGTGCCAAAGTTAATGTGCAAAACATGGCCGTTGCACCAATTTTCACAATACATGAAGGCGGGCTACCTCCCTTCCGACCCCTCTTTGAAAAGGTCTTGCCGAGACCTATCGAAATCTGCAATAAATTTTTTAGTCGGTCGACCCCCTTTTTTCAAGATCCAGATTCGGCCAACTGATGGAGTCGGTCTCCCAGACCCCCCTTCCGACCCCTCTTTGGAAAGGTCTTGCCGAGACCTATCGAAATCTGCAATAAAATTTTTTACTTCGTCGACCCCCTTTTCCCAAGATCCTGATTCGGCCAACTGGTGGAGTTGGGCTCCTAGACCCCACTTCCGACCCCTCTTTGGAAAGGTCTTGCCGAGACCTATCGAAATCTGCAATAAAATTTTTTAGTCGGTCGACCCCTTTTTTTCAAGATGAAGGGTCGAAGTTGATTCTGTTAGCAAATTCGGGCCGAGGTAGCCAATTCGCAGTTAAAACTAATGTCAGGGGTAGAAATGGATTTCATTTTCGTCATTAGCACCTTCAAAAACATACGAAACCATGTAAAAATGTCTCTAAAATGTAAAGTCACAAAAAATTTGCACTTTTTCTGCGGTTTTTTTAGTGTTTTTTCGTTGGCACGATTGAATAATTTGAGATAAAGAGCTGAATTTTGGCGTGTGGCGAGCCAAGGTTATACCTATGAACCCTGCAAAATCTCGTCCTGATCGGCCGAGCCGTTTGGGAGGAGTAGTGCGGACACACAAACAAACAGACAGACAAACAGACAGACAGACAAAACTTTTCAACCCCGCTGGAGTAACTGCATCAGCATATCAAGTAACTACACTAAAAGATATGATTTCTTGAACCATTTTTTTTAACTTGGAAAAATGGTTTTTTAACCATGTTTTTTTTCAAACTTGGAACAAGTGACTTTACTTACAGCATCCATGTAAACTGGCTTACTCCTTTCACTCTAGATACATTACGATACAAGTTGAGTAATATCCTGACAATTTTGTCGATGGTCACAATAGCACTAACGCCAGCGAGGAAATAATAATTTTATCATAATGTCAAATGTGTTATCACTGACTCAGAGACATGACAAAACCTCAGGTAAATGGGCCGAAAAGTTCAGGAGTAGTGTCAACTGGCCACAAACACACACCCACACACACACATTATTCACCAATGGAAAATGTCTTGAAAGGTTGTGCTAGTTGGAATTGATGCATCCAAAACAATCCCATTTTCCCTAGAACAGTAATGTATTCTAATAACTCAACGTAACTTTGAACTCTCTTTGTGATGTCGTTCAGTAACATGGTTCATCAGACATTTCAGCCTAGTTCTTCCCCCTTTAAAAGATACATCACATGAAGGGCACTGCAAGATAATTGACTTTTCATAATAGCACTCTTTTGATTTCTTGCCAGGGAGTGCCCCTTTAACATTCAAAACTTTGGATTTGGAGAATCGCTGCAGGAACTGCAGTTTTGACTCTGTAGTTTAAACTGCAGTGTCAATATAGATCCTTTCACCCGGGATAATGCGCGTTCGATGCGCACTAGTCTCTCAAAATCAGCCTGTACGAACCTTTCACGAATTACATTAACTGCTAAGTCAAACATTCCAAAAGAGTCCCTCTGCAGCTTTTTCTTGGTGATGCACAGTGAAAATATGCCGCAATGTACTTGTGCAGGACTTTCCTGACAAAGCCAGGCGATGCCAACCTTATGGCTAGGGATGAGATCAAGTCCAGACTCCCAGAAGTTGCGACAACAATCTTCTTCACACCACCAAGACTATTGGTTTTCTCGCCCCTTCAGGAACACGTCCAAGCGTGCAGGACACTGGCAGCTATGCTGAGCACCACTGACGTCGCTAAGGCGCCCGCTGCGGATGGCTGCAGTGGCTCCACGTCCGGCACTCTGCCCGTCCTGGCCAGCTCGATGAAGAACTTGGAAGAGTACTGCTTCAGGGTCCGGTTGAGAGAGCCCGACTCGTAGTCCACGTGAATCAGGCCGAAGGGACGCCTGAAAGCGGATGACAAAGTGAGTAGCCTGTATCTTGGTGCGTTCTCAACAGTCGGCTACGTGGATACAGTACTCACGTCGTATAGCCTGCTCTGAACTCGTATACATCCATCAGCGACCACACAAAGTAACCAACCAATGGGATGTTGTGGGTCCGCGCAGTGCGTACGAGCGAACGCAGGTTCACCTAATCAAGGCAAAGATATTTTGATAAGAATAGGAACAAATCATTGAGAAAAATAGACGCAGCATTCAAGACAACAAACCTCTTACGGATAACTTGTTTTTTACTATTACTAATAAGGTACTTCGGAAGAGACTCAAACCGAAGCCAGCAACCCAACGGGAGAAACAAATGAGGTTTGCGCTGACGTGCTGGGGAGTGGTGGGGGCCAAAAAAGGTGGAGTAGGGGTAGAGGCGGCGCGCGCACGATACCCCCACTCTGCCAAATACAGCCCCACCACCGCCCAGCACGACCGCGCGACGCTCGTTTGTTTTTCTTGTTGCAGAGCCAGTTTCCGGTTGGAATCTTCTCCGAAGTACCCTATTATTTTAAGGAACCGTAAAACAAAAGGTTAAGTTATTCGGACAGAAATGTTTGAACTACAAACAAGGTCGCGTCCGTATTTCAAACTAAGTCGTCCGTATCACAAAGAATATCACGTTTTGTAAAACGATTCTTACCCTTGGATTACCCATAATACAAACCAAGTTATCCGCAAGGGGTTTTGGTTATCTAGATCCTCATAGTAACTCCCCACAAATCATTTTACTCTGAAATATTTTAATGAACTTTGATGTCACATTAATGATAACCTCATTCGCAAAATAGTGCTATGCCAAAGAGACAATGTGTCAATGTGTATTTCTCCAGCTTAACATGTTCGCTGCGACAATAACAGTGAGTTTCATTTCAAGGCGGCGCGGCAACATATTTTGACTCCTTTTAGTGTAACCGACCGATACAGATTGATCCCAGGTCTCATATTAGCATTTCAGTTTTATTGGGGGCCCATCTGAGCAGCGGAATATTGCTTTTCCTTTTCTGCAGCGAACGTGTTGCGGGAAACCCGTCGTGCATGTAAGTCGATAGCGCGTCCTAAATTAAAATTATCGCTTTGTACTTCAGCGAGCCATTCCGTTGGCCATTGCACTCACGCTATGCCACTCTGCTCGTCCAATGTCCATAAGGCCCTGCCCAGAGTAATCTGCATAGCCGTTCTCGCATATCATCACGGGCATCCGGTAAGTATTCCACGCCAACAGGACGGCGGCTTCCATTACCTCCCTGTCAAGCTGCAAGGGACAAACCATTAGAGCATAGCGAGCATTCTGCGGTGGGCTAACTATCTTTAACTTTACTCGTTCTCCTTGAGAAAACAGACCATGTTTCTACCATGATAAGCACTGTTAAAAATAATCGTCACTTAACGACATTTCGAAGAACAAGAAGGTCCTTTTTCAATGACACATTTATTTTACGACTTTTGTCGTAAATCTACGACTTTCGTCGTAAATATACGAATCTGTCGTAAATATACGACAAATTTGTTGCCGATTTACATATCGATTTTGTTCGTTTTGAAACATAAACAATCGTAAAACTACGAACTGCATCGTAGATTTACAACTTCGATCGTAAATTTACGATCGATCGTAATCTCAACACTAAAATTGTCAAAGAGGTACGACCTTACTCATTATGATACGATTTCGGTCGTAAATTAACGACTTGAATCGTTAATTTCCGACATGAATCGTATTTTTACGACAAGATCGGAACGTCGTGCCATCTTTTTCAGGACTTTTCTGGCAAAATATTTTACGACCATGTCGCACCAAAACGATTTTGAAGTCGTTTAATTTTAACTAAATCGTTCCAGAACGGCCCTCGTCGCTATGAAAATTAGCGACTTATACGTCGCTAATTTACGACATTTTTTTTTTACAGTGAGTCATCATAATATAGAAGGCGAATTAACATTGTTTGACTTCCATTGTGACAAATTGTCGCACAGGGTACGGGACAAATATCCATTAAAGATGTCGTACAATTTGTGATTGTAAATTTACAAGCACTGCATATCGACTTGAAATCGGGTGATCGGCAGAGGTGGGAGGTCAGTAGGAGGGTATTAATGAAAGACGCACTTAGAAAATTATACATTACAAAATTTTTCGTAAATGTACGACCAAATTTTTGTCACATAGAAATAAATGAGGAGTAACGAGCGCCCCTTTTAACCACACCGAAACGCTACGCATTAAAAGATCCTTAAAGCATACTGGTCCTGTATAAGTACATGGCATTTCTGAAGCGTACCAGTGTGCTTTAATACGGGAATAGCATGAGGTATGCTTCAAACCGAGCGTCTTCTTACTTCCTGAATACGTACCGTGTCGAGACTGCTTGTTTTGAGGAACCTGATGGAGGGTATGTGGGAGAGAATGCTCTTTAGGTAATCGGGAGCATCATTTGGGTCGTCTGTCGTTCTGTACTCGATTAGGTGACCGCTGTAAACATTTACGCCGACGAAATCAGAGGCCCCTAAAACAGAAGCGTTCGAAACTTAATCATTGCAACATCATGCTCACAATGTTTGTTCAACACCACCAACGTAACCTAACTTTTCCTACTTTTTGTGGCGTTTCTCACAGACCAAGTAAGGAAGCGCTCACCGATTAAAAGCTGCTTGTCACTGTCGCTGAAGTGTGGCAGGTCGGGCAGCAGGCGGCGCGGCGCGGGCGGGAAGTCTCCATACACGAGGGGGTGCAGCACCGTCCCCATGAAGACCTGGTTCCACGTGTCGGCTGCCATCACGTCCACGTAGCGCGTACTGGCGGGGTAGCCCGGCTCGAACAGCACGGACAAGCCAACGTATCCTGAGGACATGCATCACAGATCGCTCATCCCTACACTTTCGGGAGGAACTCTACCGTCACTTGCACAAAGACCGTATCTCTGTGTGTTCAGTCATTCTCTTGGTATCTTTAAAGGATTCTTTAAGGTAAGACTGGGGTGAAAATGACAAGTCCTAGAATCCTTTGTTCAAAAAATCTGATTTTTTGTGTGAAAGTAGTGCTTCAGTATTGTAACTAATGTACCAAGTTTCATAAGGTTTGGTGAAGTACTTTCTGAGAAAAACAAGTTTTCCCTTTTATTTAGTCGTTTCTTACTCAAAGCTCCTGCGTCAAACTTTTTGAACAAAAATATTTGAAATATTTTTTTTGTAAAGATCTTGATTGGTTTAACATTTGATCAGAGAGATATAGTTATTTTTTTAAAATTAAAGAATATTTTTAAAAAATTTAATTTTTTATTTCTTAAAAATTGAAAATTTTGCCATTTTTTAGGATTTTACTCCATCTCCATCAGAAAACAATGGTCCAATAGTGAATATGGCTCTGATCATTGATTAAGAACACTTAAAGGATAAATTTAAACTTGGGCGCATCAATATTGGTCAAGTAGTTTGACGCAGGAGGTCTCTCAAAGTTTGAAAATTGCGGTTCTGAGAAAACGGCCATTGAAGTTTTGGGACTGGAAAATCTCAACATATTCATTCAAATCAGGTTTTATTGGAAGTATTGCTATATCCAAAACATTTGGAGCATGCCTGCAACCAAAAAACACAAAAAATGAGTGGGGATAATATTGAGAAATTTTTATAATAGAAATTAAGCTGCATATACTCACATTTTAATCTCCGTCACCAGGTGCATAAAGAGTAGCTTTTGGGTTCGCCTTCTTTTTAGCTCTCTTCTTGTGACCCCGCTTCCTCTTGAAATTTTCAGTAGCTTGCTCTTCACTCTGCCTCTTCCTCTTTCTGTCTAGGCGCAGGGCAATAGCCTAAACAAAAATAAAAATAAAACAATTTAGAAATATTATTTGTAAAGAAAAAAGGAAATTTAAGAGATTTTTTTATAGATACCTGAGAAGCCTCAGATGGCAAAGCTCCAGCAACCGAGCATTTGAGATTCAAAAGATTCTGGCAGCCCATGTTCCATTCCCCCACAGCATGAGTCACTCCAATGTGAAGGCGATCCTTGGAAACAAATACATGTTTCGGTACTTTCTTCCAGATCACTGAATGAATGCCTTCATTAGCATTAGATGTTCCACCTCTTGCACATCTTTTCATGAGATCTTCACTTGACAAGCGTTTATAGACAGGGAGGATGGCTTGTACTACTTTCTCATTCAATTTGATGGACATGCTAGCATGCGATCCAAGATCTTTCTCTTTACGAGCTTTTCGTTTATTGTAGAAGCACCAGTTGGAATCATCAGCAGTCTTGGGGCAAAGTTTGTGGTTGGGTTTTTTGTCAGTTGATCCACAATGATAGACTGTAGCTAAAATTTCTTCCTGCATCTTCTTTATATCAGGAATGTTTCTTGTCAGTGCCTTGTGGTAGTAGCCTTGCAACGACTTTATTGCTTCATCAGTCAAAGCTCCAGCGGCACGCCCACCCAAACCTTTAGTCTTACCTTTCACATTTCTCAAAGCTGTTCCGAGTCTTTTTGACACATGGTTTGTGCATTCTTCTCTTTCTATTTTTACATCTGGACCATAAATGGGTGGGTCTTCGTTGATGAGAAGAGAATGAGTCTTTGCATCCCCGTCTCCCAGCACAGAAGTGTATCTCATGTTCGCTTCTTGCTCGGATCTCTTCCAGCATGCCAGAATTCCATAAGACTCCATGTTACCCGATGCTCCTTGAAAATTTTTGGCGCACTCTCCGGATTTAATATGACCTTTAAGCCACGCATCAAACTCTGCAGAATTTTCCCCTAATTCAACAGTAACTACGGCACACAAATGGCAAAACTTAGACAATATTTCAAAGTCCACAACAAGTCCAGTCAAAATATCAATAATTAGGACAACTCCAAACAAAGATGTGCGCCCTCTTTTGTGCCACGTACCATCAACTGAGGTAGCAATATCAATGACTTTTTGTTGAATTAAAGTTGGATCCAATTCTTCATAGGCTTTCCGCACAGCAGCTCTTGATTCTTCAAGAATTTGTTTCTTCAAAACTTCTGCTTCTTGAGAAAGCTTCTTGAAATGTTCAGTCCATGAAGAAATATCCAGAACTTTCATCCCCAGTTCTTTCCCAAACCGCATCATAGCATTGTGGCCTACACCAACTGACAAGAATGCTGACACCAACTTCCGATTAACCTCAAAAGGAGGTCTTGTGCTATCAAGTTTTTCTAACCTCTCACTAGAATAACTTTCAGCAATAACTTCTTCACAGGTGGAGCAGTGTACAGAAATCTTGATGGCAAACCCTTTTCTCTCAACTAAAGAAGTGGAAAGACAGCTTTGCGAGGAGCACTGATGACACTTCATTTGGCTGACTAAATTTTGTAAACAAACTGAATTGACAATAATATAATCTTTATCTTGAAGTGTCTGTATGTCCCGTCGGAACCTTCTAAAATTCTTGCCAGTCCTCCCCTTCGGTGATGGAGACTTCGGTGAGGGGCTCTTCTCGGGGGCTTGCTCATTCTGAACAGTTTTTGGCTGAGATAACTTAACTGTGCGAGCCTTTGCTAAAGCACGGAGCTTTGCCGTGGACGCCCTGCTTTTTTTCGGGCGATATTTTCCCGACAGCAGATCCATGTTTTGGCAGAGGTTAACATGACTTTTGAACTACGAAAACAACACGGTGGTGCGTTGGTGCGTTCCACAAGGTGTCCAGACAGTCACGAGACCACGCGCGACCAGAACTGACCACCGACCATCTGGAGGAGAAGGGGAAGGGAGAGGAGAGGGGGAGCGGCGGTGGTAACCATGGCAACGGCAGTGGAAGGGGGGGGGGGGAACACGGGAGCGGCCCGGGGCCCGGAGTGGCCTCGGCTGCCTCGGAGTGGCGCTGAGCAGCGCGGGAACCTTCAAAATGAGCGCAGGGAAACCCGGAAAACAAACAGGAACTTTTTAGAAAAAAAAATTTTTTTGGGGTAAAATGGCCATTTATGACTTATGACATGCCCTCACTAAAATAATCACAGCTTCGAAAGTACTTCACCAAACTTAAAAAGCGAAACAGTTCCTGAAAGAGGAAGGTTCAAAGCACACAACCAGCTAAAAATCCTAAATTCTATATTTTAGCCATTTTTCGCGAAATTTTCACCCCAGTCTTACCTTAAGGAGACACTGACAGAATGATCATGCTTGCAGAGTTACGGTCTTTGGCAGTAGCGCACTGACAGAAAAAAAAAAGTACAGAAATTACTCGGAAAATGCATGGTCATTTTTTTTTCTGGACCGTCCGTACCTTGCCTACAGGGTTGTTACAGTTAATTTCGAAATTATCGACGATAATCGGATAACGATAAGTTAATTTTATCGTTAACGTTAACTTGATAACTTTTCCTGAAACGTTATGGTTATCAAGTTATTGTTAACACAGCCCAATTTAACTAATCGATCGATAAGTTAACTTTTTTTAGTGACAGTAGATAAAAATGCTCATATATGCACCAATACGTTCAACATTTTTTTAATCCCACGCCGCCCGGCCGCCCATCCCCACCACCACTTGAAGCGCACGTCATCTGTTACTTGTTGACTGTAAAGACCTTTAATTATTGTTCTTTTTTTTGAATTTATTTTATATAATTTTGAACTGATTTTTCCCGTCCAGGAGTGTAATTATGACACCTAGTTCTTAAAATCAAGCGTTAATTACGAAATTGGCAATTTTTTCCCGTCTTTTTAAAGGATTCTTTCAACCACGATAACTTATCGAATCCGATAAGTTAAACTTATCGTTAACTTGATAGGACTTTTACGGCCGTTGTCGGTATCAAGTTAACGATAACGAGGGTCAGAAATTAACTTATCGCTAACTTGATAACGAAAAGAATCAACTTTAACAACCCTGCTTGCCAAACACGGAGGTTCTGTACATGTTTTCTGTATCAGTTTACATGAGATCCTTGTGGGGGACCACAGAGAAACAGAATGGAGGGTTCGTACCTTTTCTGTTCCCCATTTTCTGTACATTTTCCGTACTAAAACACGGAATTTTTTGCAGTGCGGTAGAGTTACTTCCGAACGTGTAGGGATGAACGAATTAATCATTCCAGGATCGGCCCAGGGATCAGATGGCCTCCAGACAGTGGAACGCACCTTTTTGCTGTGCGTGGTACTTTTGCTTGTAGAGTCGGTAAGTCCTGGTGTGTGCCAGCACCTGCTCGTACACGCACGGACCAAACGATGGCTTGCCTTTCATCGTGGGGAGGTAGGTACAGAACATGTTGACTTCGTTCATAGTTGTCCAGTATTTAACCTGAATTACAAACAGAATCGCGATCAAGAACGGGAGGCTTATGACTTAGGGTCAGGGGGGGGGGGGGGTAAAGAAAGTCCAGGGTTAGAAAAAACACCCCTCTGGAGCAGATATTTGAACCCAAAACCAAATAAAGAGGGCTTATTTGAACTCAGGGTGACTTTTTGAGTCAAAATATGTATCCACCTACTGGTCCTGGGGTGATACCGGCCCCAGAGGGATGTTTTTTTCTTACCATGTACTTTTTTTACCCTCACTGATCCTAAAGGGGGACACCGAAATACTCCGCTCACGAGCCTTGCTAAGCCACACATAATGAAAATTAATGGACTTGACCTGAGTATAAGCGTGCTAAAATTTTTAATCCGTGCGTTCACGGTCTCTCTTCGCAAAAAATTGTGGAAAATCGCAGCTAATATTTAAATGCAATTTAATGCAATTTTAACGTTATGTTTGGTGCCAAATAAAAAAAAGAAAGGGAGGGTTTGTGGGGGGGGGAGGAAGGAGGCGGGCACTGAACTGTCACAGTTTGTTAACGTATAATGTTTAGACCTTGTTCCATTAGTAAAACAGACACATTTAACTTGAGGTAAATAATAATTAGTAAAGATATAATGATAAGATACCAATAATAATGCGAAATTTTGTACCTTGATAACATTGATTCACGTATTAATTGCTTACACTTAATATCAATAAGAGAGAGAGAGAGAGAGAGAGAGAGAGAGAGAGAGAGAGAGAGAGAGAGAGAAAGTGGAGGGGGGGGGAGAGAAAGACGGAAATGACCAAAAATTGCATTGCTGCATTATGTGTCATATACTGAAGCAGGTAATTGTTCTGTAACGCGAAGTAGATGTTCATTTTAACAGTGCAGTGATTTTTCTACTGCATGTAAACAAATTGCCCAGTAAATGTTATGAACTTGAACGTGCTAGAATCCTCTGATCCACCACTTCAATGTTATAATCGTCACGATCAGCTCACCTCTTTGCCGTACGTTGCAAACAAGAAGTCAGCATACGCGACAAATCTGTCAACCATACTACCATCACCTGTTCCCCATCCTCCAGTTATATCATCTAGGACTGCAGGGTGGCCAAAGTGATACATTGTTACCTGTAGTAAAAAAAGAATAAATGTAACATCTTCACTTTACAGCTCTGTCAAATAGGGGTGGATGGATATAACGTTGTTTGAAATTTTGAGAGATTCAATAGTTTTTCAACAGTTAGTTTCTCGAAGCTCCCTTTACAGAATTCTTCATTCAGGGTTGTCTGGCACATTATATGTTGGTTATTATGATGTTCTTGATAGAGATGGGCGATATGATATCGATATATCGGTATATCGATATAATAAACACGATATATCGATATATCGAGTCGCTTTTGACCTATGCGATATATCGTTATATCGATAGAAATGGGCCGATATCGAATGAATATCGGATGTCGGATGAAATTTACAAAAAAATTAAAATATATCCGTTGCGGCTGCGCTGGAACAACCGAACCGCACGCGCGTCTCGAGCTACACACACACCGCCTGCCTGACTGAGACCGAGACCAGAGAACACGAGCGAAGCCTGCGCGAGCGCGCTGCCCAGAGCCGGTGCCTCTTGCCCTCTTGCAAGTGTCATTCTGGGAGGAGTCACGCCTACTCAAGAAGTAGTATTTTTTTTATTGATCTACTGGATTGCTGTTTCAATTCTACCAAAGGCAAAGTGACTTTTCGTACCTCTTTTGTATTTTTTCAAAACAAGTAGCTTTTTTTAATGTGTCAGTCTAGTCTTAGAAAAATAAAGACAGTTTTATTTTGCAACATTTCAGTCTAATTTATTAAAAATAACTTCTATTTTGGCAAATGTGTCCCACTTTTTCGTGAAAAATAGGTGAAAACATGATAATTATGATTTTGAAGCATTTTATACGATATTCATTCGATATATCGACATATCGATAAATTTGTGTCGATATATCGATACCCGATATATCGCAAGTTTTTAGTATCGATATATCTCATATCGATATTTAAGTATACGATGCCCATCTCTAGTTCTTGAATTTGGGAGGGCCCGAGTATACGTATGTGCTCCACAGAAGACTGTGAATTTACTGAAAGCTTTCCACAGTTTTCTGATACGGATTTCTTTCTCATTTCTCACAGAATATAGCAACATTTAAATGCCTTGACAGAAAATAGAATCATCAAACATTTAAAAAAATAGAGTTGACGGTAAAGACCTGATTTTAGATATCCGCAATGAGCTTACGTCTGTGAATACTTACGACAGGCTCCATGCCGTTCTTCTTGACTTCCGCTATGTAGTCACGGTAGAACTTGATGCCCAGGGGATTTGGAGCCTTGGCGTCCCCTGTGGGGAACATCCTTGCCCAGGATATGGAGAAGCGATGCCCTGTGAACTGTAAGGAAGGTGGAGAACGTGCCACTTTGTCAATCCAAGTTCAGACCAACACATTTGTATTGATACCACGTGGAATGGACCTCATACAGCAGTGCACAAAATCTACAGGCGTAATCTTGAGGCGTAATTCCAGGTCCTTACTTAGTTTTTTTTTAGAGCGCTCACACATGTTGACAAACTGACAATGAAGCTAGTTTGCTCTCTTGCATTTCAAATGTGAAATTTTGGCTGTCATATTCTATTTAAACTCAAATTGAGAACAGTTTTGTTGTAAAGATTTTGAGGTAAGCTAATATTGTAATCAAAGATTTTAAGCATATTGTACGATCATGTAATAAAAATCGGTTTGCTTTTTCTTAAAGATGAAATGGAAAAAATAACCTAATCTTGATGACATTTTTCTAAGTACGAACGTAAGGATATAGACTTAACCTCAAATGAAAAGAACGCAAGAAAATTTTGATAAAAAAAATTCCAAATTACAAGTACTAGATTTTTACAATTTTCCACTTGGCTTCCACATTACCCTGACGGAGGGTTTTTACATGATATGAAAGATTTCATATAATATTTACACGGTTAATCAGGTCACTTGAGTTTCAAGACATTCTGCCCACTGCCGACTAGAGTTGAACCATTTCATGGCCGTGCTTGGTAATTTGCACTCATTGCAAGGCTGTTTCCCTCAAACGAGGAGCGCGATTCTCAAAGGGCTGTACGGAAGCACGATTTGGCCGTTTTAGATTCCCCCTTCCTTGAGGTTACAAAATTTCGTGAACCCCTCTCACCCATCTTACGTAAGATTACACTGCCGTTCATAATTAGTGGCCCCTTTCTTGCCCACGGCGCTGTTTCTATGTTTTTCGAGCTAGGATGCTGAAATTTGGCAGACAGGTGCCTCCGTTGCTCTTCTTGAGCCCTACCAAGTGTGCAGTCCGTGCGTCCCCCTCAACGGCCTGTGCAACCCCTTCATCACTGTAAATAAAATGGTGATACATCTCACCATCTGAGGGGTGAGACAGAACTGTCTCACCGAAAAAAGGGTGATACTAAAGTGTATCACCGTAAAAAGGTCGTACACGAATGTATCACCGAAAAAAGGTCGTACTCAAATGTATCACCGAATAACAGGAAAAGTGGCGATACAGATCGGCAACTTTGGCCCGTCCCGTACATTTTAAATTTAACGAGTGTCGCAAATGTTTAACTCTTACAGGCTTTAAACGTGGGTCTGGGTCAGAATGGACGTTATTTTCGTCATCAGCACACTCAAAAACATAAGAAACAACGTTAAACTAAAAAAAATAAATTTGGTCCCCCCGGGATTTGAACCTGGGTCCAAACTTCTCAGATTTGCTCGAAACCAGCACCGTTGGCTTTGTCTCGTCGCCCCGATTCCGAAAATACCCCTACATGCCCATCTAGCTGTACCCGTTGCCAAAATCCTCATCTACCCTATAGACCATTATGCACCTGCAGCGTCGCCCTCGCGGCGTCTTAAGTCAAAATGGATATCATTTTCGTCATCAGCACCCTCAAAAACATAAGAAACAACGTTAAACTCAAAAAAAAAAAATTTGGTCCCCCCGGGATTTGAACCTTGGTCCAAACTTCTCCGATTTGCTCGAAACCAGCACCGTTGGCTTTGTCTCGTCGCCCCGATTCCAAAAATACCCCTACATGCCCTTCTAGCTGTACCCGTTGCCGAAATCCTCCTGCACCCCATGTAGACCATGATGCACCTGCAGCAGCGCCCCCGGGGCTCGGATCGGATTTGCTGCCACCGAGCGGTTCTTAGGGTCACCCAAGGAGGCTGCATACCAAATTTGGTGAAGATCGGACAACGGGAAGTCCACGGACGGACGAACGAACGAACGAACGGACGGACGCACAGCAAGCATCAGACTATATGCCCGTCCTCCGTATTTATTTTATAAATAATACGGGACGGGCCAAAAAAGAGTGATACTTCCTCAGGAAAGCAAGGGCCCATCTCGCTGATGTCTGACCATTTTTCGGTGATACATTTGTGTACGACCTTTTTTTCGGTGATACATTCGTGTGTGACTTTTTTTCTGTGAGACTTTTTGTATCACCGAAAATGGGTGAGACGTCTTACCCTTTGAATTGCAGTGATTGCTTAAGGGCGAGGGGGAAATCACTCGCGTAATAGTCGGGTCACCCCCCCTGTAATAGTGCCGTAATAGACGTAATATCCACGTAATAGATGTAATAGTGCCGTAATAGCCGTAATATCACCGTAATATGCGTAATACTAGCGTAATAGTCGTGTAATAGACGCGTAATGGTCGCTTTGTCACGTCAGTTCAAAGTTTAAAAGGGATTCTTGATCATGGAGTATCTACGAGCACCCAAACCCAAGGCTCTGGCAATACTCCACGCTCCTCTCTCCTCTGCTGTATTCCCCTCGAGTCGGGAGACAGGGAGGGGGAAAGCGCGGGTAAAAGCGGCTTGGCTGTTGTTGGAGTGGGTGTGTTGTAGTGTTGCAGGTGGCTGCAAGCTGCAGGTCGTTAGTGTGATCAGTGTTCAAGGTATTCATTTTTCGGCATGTTCCTAATTAACTTATATTTAACGAGAATCGTAACACTCGATTCGTATCGATGTGTCAGTTTCGCGCACCGGTCAGCTGTGTGCGGCTGTGTGCAAGTTTTCCTGTTAACCTCCAACTTGTTTCACAAGTCCCTTTTCTGCACTTTCTGCGTGAAATGGAGGCTTATCGTGGCAAAGAATAATATTTACAGGAGCGTCTCCCTTCCCACTTTCTTTCACAGACATGTCAATAATCACACATTTTCTGTTTGTCTAGGCGTTAACGGAGTGTAACCCCTCTGAACCATTTTCACAAAGTTGCTTTTCCTTTGCAATGGGCGACCCTGGCGACCCTAGTGTAAGTAAAAATTCATTGAGAATGTGATCCGCAAAAGAAACTCACTGCCTAACACTATAAGCTCTCTAATTTGTTTTGTGTTTTTGCTCTATAGGTTAGTGGTGAACAAATGTGGGAAAAGTTTAAATCCGAAGGCCTTAAAGTGGATGACGAACTACAAGAAATTTTGAAGGCCATGAAATATGACAACCTGAGTGTGCTAGCAAAGTTTTCTAAAGATGATCAAGATAGCATTGTCACCTTCATGAGATCTACCTTCCACAAGATTACCAAAGCTGAAGATATGAAAAGGTTTTATGGTATTTTTGATGCAAACCCTGACTTGTTTGAGTTTGTTGGCGGCCAGAAGAAAACAATTGGCTTTATCATACAGATGGCCAAGAAGCTTGTTACCTTGAGTAAGCAAAAATCTGTTGCTAATTTATTCAAAGCATCTAGCCCAGATAATAACAGTGTCAGTGATAAGACTGTTGTCGCTACTCAAGAATCGATTGCTTCTAAAATTGTGGAGTATGCGGCACAACTTGAGAAGAGCATTAATGCATATTTAGCTGAAAACTTTGAAGGAACATTTAACATTAACAATGTGAATGTTGCCCAAGACGGTCTGGGATCGTTCATTGCTAAAACTCCTTGTCCAATATGCCCAAAGGAAACAAAAATCACCCGAAACCATACAAGGTACGTTTGTGAAATATAATTGCTCAAATATAGTTGGTGTCTTTAAATAAGCGGACAGTTTAGAAAACCTTTCAGATTACTTTTAAAATTGGTTCATTATTCTCAATATTTTGTAATATTAATTAAATTATATATCTGTTGTAGGTGGAATACATCTAATTATTACTCACATCTGAGGACGCATGTGGCGCAACCCACCAATGAAAAGAACTCTCAAAAATTGGATAAGTTCTTTACCAAATCACCAACTTCAACAACAGCTGTCAGGCGTAAACTTGTGCCTCGACCAGAAATGGGTAAGAAGAGACTCAAAGTAGACAAATCAAAGGAAACTGAGAGGCGCTACAATTCTGATGAAGAGGAGATGCTAGATATAATTGAGTCTACTGATGATTACAGTTTGGGGCCAGATTCAATGTCTTCTCAGGTTAGCATTGAGGAAAATCAAAAGAAAAGTAGTGAAAGACAAACTGATGGGAAAAAAGACATGGGACAGCAGGAAGAAGATTGTGAAAGACTGAATGATGAGAAAGAAAATGAGGAACAGCAGAAAGATCAGAATGAAGATGAAGATGAGGATTTTGCATAGGCGAAGAAAATCATGCGGCACATTTTCTTCGTCCTAAAAAGGAAAATATTAATCTGATCCAAAGCCGCCATCAAAAGAGACAATGCAAACTTGAGGTTGCATCTCAGGGATGCACTAAAATCACAGTTTTCTTTAAGGTTTTGAATGAGATGGAACTTTTACTAAAAGAAAATATAGAACTGAAAGAAAGACTTGCTCATTGCTTAAGCAAAATAGTAAGTGAGGAAAAAGTGACATCAGAGTACAAAATGTTGAATGTGATTTTAGATTGTGCCCTGCAAAATGCTGGAAAGAAGCCTGGTGGGTGGCGTTTTGATGAGGTAATGAAAGAATTTGCATACCTAATTTTTTCACTTGGAGGACTAGCACTATACGAAATATTTTGTCACAAGGACAATTTTCCATTCCCATCAGTGATGACAATCAGAAGAAAAATATATTCCAATGAGAAATTTGCTGAAGGAGTTTACAGAATTAAACAACTTAAAGAATTTCTGTTGCGCCATGATTGTCCCCTTGTAGTTCACTTATCAGAAGATGCTACTGCTGTGACAGGACGCATTCAGTATGATTCTGGAAGGAACCAAATTGTTGGATTCGCTTTGCCTCTTGACTCCAACGGCCTTCCTATTGTTGGTAGCTACCCAGCCACCTCTGCTTCTGTAATCGCGGGCTATTTCAAGCAAAAGTCCACTAGCCGTTCTGCTTACTGTGTTATGGCTGCGCCTCTAAAGGAAGGATCCCCAACTTTCTGCCTCCTCTTCTATGGCACGGATAACAGGTTCACAGCAGAAGATGTAAAATCTAGGCTTGCTTGGACAAAAGGAGCCCTTGAGGTTGAAGGTGAAGTGTCATTAAATTTTACTTTTTATTAAGTTTTTATATTTTTACCAAAATTTTATTTTAAACATAACAAAGTAACGTTCTCTGTTCAGGTATCAAAGTTCTCAGCTTTGCCTCTGACGGTGACACAAGGCTTCTGGCAACCATGACTCGAAATGTTATAACGTCATCTACTCCTCCAGACTGGCCATGGTTTAGTGCCCAGAAGAAAGTTGAAAATGTTTATGTTCAAGATCATATTCATGTTGGCACAAAGTTGAAGAACTGTCTTTTGAAAGCGTCCGTTATCTTACCATTTGGTGATCATATTGTCAGTAGAGGTCACCTTGTAGAACTCATCAGTACTGTAAGCAAAGACCAGCACGAACTAACTGAAAGTCACATAAATCCGAAGGATAAGATGAATTATCGAGCTCTTCAGAAAATGACTGATGAAAAAGTGTCAACCTTGCTAAGGTCTAAAATTGCCAACAGTGATGGTACGGCAACTTACTTAGACATGACTAGAGAAATTCTTCTTTCATACACTAAACCAGATCTGAAGCCACTTGAAAGAACTAGAATGATTTGGAAGTGGACTTTTTTTCTCAGGTTTTGGAGAAAATCAATTCAAGATTCAAATGGTGACTATACACTTGCTAATAATTTCATAAGTACCAACTCTTATGCCTGCATAGAAATTAATGCACATTGCTTAATTCAACTCATCACAATCTTACGAGATACTGAATTGCATGCTTTGTTTTTGCCTTGGAAATTATCCAGTCAAGATTGTGAGAGGATTTTTAGAATTCTAAGGTCAGCACTAGCTGCCCACTGCGGTGTGACATCTTTTTCTATTCTTGATTTGGAAAACCATTTTCGAAGATTGGATTTGTTGTCCTCGACTTACATCAAACTTCAAAAAGTACTTTCCTTCCCCCGACATCACAAAGCAACAGTTGCCAGTGAAGAAGCTCCACATATACCCACATCGTTGCCTGAAGACTATGAGATACAGGCAGCAGTGTCTGAAGCCCTTCAAGAGGCAGTTGCTTTGGCAAAGAAGTTCAAAATGCTGCCAAAAAAATGGAAGTCTGGCTCCTTTCCTACATGCCAGGTGAAAGTCAAAGCTCAGCTGGAGGAACTCTTTGAGGTGGAAGAAGAAGAGGACTCTGAAATCATCGACATGCCCTTGGAAGAAGATTGTGACAATGAAGCTGACACAGTGATGGAAGATGGTTCGAATGAAGTTGTGGAAGATTTATTCATGATTTCTTCAGGTGCATTGGGAGTGAAAAAATATAATGATGTACCTCTAACGGAATCAAGTCCCTTTGTGTTAGTTTGTGATGGTTTCAAGAATCCACAAATAATAAGGAAAAGTACATTATGTTGGCTTCTGAGCAGTGGTGATACAAAACTGAGCTCTGACAGGCTAGCCAGAGTGATGTCTGCCCCTGTGGATCATTCCCTTCGCTTGAGCACTACAAACCAGACTGCAAAGTTACCCACAGTTGAGGAAACTGTTCACATAGGGGACTGGTGTGCCTTTACAGAAAATAACTGTATTGCAGTTGGGCGTATACTTGCATTTAGTTACCTCACTGGAAAATCCTTGAAAGACCAGGAGTTTTCCAAATTATCAGCACCTGTGAAGGCCCCTGAGAAAAATGCAAGAGGCTTAGGCTGCCTCTGTTCGTGGTTTTGTCTCAAAGGGAACAGTAAAGTTCTTCGCCAAACTAGCATGGATGTTCATGGCTACTACAGCATCGACACCTATATATGTACCTTACCACGTCCACACTATGAAGAAGAACGCCTGATGCTGCCATGCAGTTTGAAAGACATTTTAAAGTTTAGGAAATGAGGTTTATGTTGTTTGCATGAGAGAAATAATTTAAAGACTGATTTCTGTACAAGAACTTATCATTGTGATTTTATTCATATTTGTGCCACATATTTAAGATTGTTTCCTCTTTTCTGTAAAAAAAATGTTTAATGTTTTCAATGTTGGAATTCTGTTATGTAACAGCTTCCTTTCTGCTTTAGTCTCTCTAGTTGTAGGCTATTTAATTTTATATTTAATTTGTTGACTGATCTATATCTAGTTATACTTTAAATAATCTTATTTAAACCTTATTTAAACCTATTTAACCTTATTTTTCTCCAGAATTGTCCACGAATCACAGAAGTTGTTTGTGGTAACTTCAGCATAACCATTGGATAAAATGCAAATCACCTCCACAAACATAAAATACAATCTTACCCTTTGTGTAACATTACCTTCGTAAAATTTACATTCAAATAAATTCACCTTTGCTTCTAAAGAAACTCCCACTGACACTCAAACATATTGCATCCAGTGATATCATTGGTAAGGACTTGTTGGACATATGGTTAATCTCTGTAATGAAAATAAGTTTTAGTCTAGTTGAAAACAGTTTTCCTTATGTCCCAGGACTATTCTCAGTCCTTTTCATTAACACGATGAAGTGAACACATGATAATAAAGCGAAAATAAAATTGACTGATTTGAATAATTCAAATAAACAAATTTATTTTGGCTGTATTATGTTCAATATGGTGATGATAAGACTAAAATTAGACTGAGGACATAAGGCATAATGTTTTCTGCAAAACTGTATCACCTTTTGATTACATAGAGTACCCGCATTGCTTACAAGTCTTTACCAGCACACCGATGCAGACATGATGAGTGAGAAGTTAAAAGTTGATACTGATGAGGTTGTTGTAGGAGCACCTTTAGAGATCATTCTTTGTCAGTTTTATTAATAGTTTTGGTAGAAGAATGGAAGTCAATGAACAAGGCTATTCTCTCAACATAAATAAGAAAAAGTTCTGGAAACATAAAAGACGGTTCCAAAAGTTACGAGACCACTATAAAGATTTCCACCCAGGGACACCGGACACAAGTTCATGAGCTCATGTTCTTGTGCCTAAACTGTATAAGATGCTGCATTACATTACTCATATAACCATGAAACATCTAAAGGAAACATTCAAAAGTTATCTGTTACTTGTACGATTGAAAAATTTCCTTTCGGCTTGCACCATTCATAGAGAAAGTCAAAAACACATTAAATATTTAACTGTAGTAAATACTCAATGATCTTAGTTCTATCAGAATTCTCAAAATGAACGTCTCTAAAACCTTTATAGACAAAGATAGACAATTCTACCAAAGGACTGTGCATGAATACTTTTCATAGCAGCAGAAGACACTATTGCGTTATTCACAGTGGTGTATTATTCGCACTCAAAGTAGCGGATGTGAGTTTTGTCATGTTTGGCGCCGTATTTCAAACGTAATAGCCCCGTAATAGTGATGTAATTGCCGTAGTAGACGCGTAATAGAGGCGTAATAGTTAGTAATAGTTAGTAATAGGCGTAATAGGCGTAATACGCGTAATAGCAGACTATTACGCGTAATAGGCGTAATAGGGAGTAGTCGGGTCGCGATTTTCGAGAGTGATTTCCCCCTCGCTTAAGGGTGTAAAAACTGAGAGAAACGTGGCGAAATTTTTGACTTTTAATGATCGGAAACGTGAAATGAGTCGTGTACCGACTCAAATGAGTCCCCCCTTTACAACCCTGCAAGCGGAATCGCAATCGGACAAACCCACCCCTGTCCACAGTCACCCCCACCCCCTCGAGGGGGTTGTTTTCGAAAATGTTTAAAACCGGCAGCAAACAATTCAGTGGCCTCTCCTGTACACGGTGCAAGGTTGTTTTTTTTTCGATTTTGACCACCCCGGGCTGCACCAACCCCTCGGAGGACCCACCCCTTTTTGAATTTGTGAGGTTTGAGTGCCAAAGAGGTTGAATTTTGGCGCTAACTTTTATTGGGACTTACCTTGGGTGGGCACGAACCCATCTCCGTCAAAAAATCAGGTGCCGGAAACTTTCATCCACCGTTATAGGGGTGGCCATCCCCTATCGTCATCTGCTCGCCCGGGAGGGGAAGGAAAGGCGCTTAAGGGTGGTCTCGGTCAATAAGACACGGCTGAACCATTCCTGAAATGTTGGAGTCGATCCGGTGCATCGTTCACCTCCCAGGACGTCAAAACTGTCGAAACCAGCGAAAACAGCTCCTAAGTTCATCCCTCGTCAACGCCGAACTCAGGTGGGGTAGCGGCCAAACTCCAAGTGCCCCATCGCGGCACATCCCTTCCCTGCAAGCCCCTTAACTTTCAGACCGCTGCGGCAACGCCCGCGCCCATGCGAACGACTCAAAGGCAGTGATGCATTCGGGTCTCGAACCTTGACAGCGCCTTGCGCCGGCGAGTCAGGCAACCCATCACACAGGCCGCGCAGGTGTGCCAACGCACTGGAGTCGTGCTCGCGCGCCAGGTCGGTGTTTTTTTTTCGATTCAGGACAGAGGCACTGGTGAGTACGAGTGATGGAAAACTACATTATTTTAGGCTATCGTTGAAGACCTTTCATTGGTTTTGTTGTAGTGTGCGTTGTTTCAGTACATTGATGTGGACTTAGATGTCGATGAGTTATTCAACATAGCCAAACAAGTTGTTGAAGAATCTAAATTTCAAGCAAGTTTTATTTTTAGTGGATAATTTCATTTGTTTAAAAACTGTAGATTTGACACTGCAATATTTCTTTTGATGCAGGCGAAACCTTCTGATCAGCCCGAGCAGGTGCAGGTTGTCCAAAACAAGTCTCCAATAAGGATTTTATTGGAGAATTCGAACATTGTGGGATGTATGAACACTTGTACTTCTGTTTGTTTTAGTCATATTTTTTTGTTAAGCTACATTATGCTTTAATTTCTGCTTTCAGTTCCACAATTAGAACAACTGCTACCTGGGGAGGAACTGAGGCTAGAAGTACAACCATCAACGGATGATGGGTCAGCTGTTACGTCAGTTCAATCATTGCCTGACAAGAATATGTCTATTGAAGCTTCAAAACAACCTGAACCTGATCAAAGTGTTTCCGTTGCTGCCTCATCTAAGTCCTCCTTGAGGAAGCGAACGATTGATGGCACACCAGTTGATGTGAGGAACATGGTGCGTATTGTCATCTGTAATTTATATTTTTGCTGCCTTCTGTTATGCTTTTTTGGTGAATGGCTGTAACTAATGTACTCAATGTTTCTCTCTCCTTATAAGGACTTGGATCTTCTTCTTGCGAATGGGGGAGTCAAGGGAAAACTTGTGCTCAATTATTATTCTAAGAACAATGATTTTAGAGAGAGCCACAGGAATCATCTTGCTGACATCATTTTAAGCGAATACCTGAAGTTTGATAGTGACCGCAAGTATGTTAATTTTTCTTTAATTTAGTTTATTTTCTTTGTATACTTCCTTTATCTTATAGAATTTTATGGCAATCTGTTTAACCTTGTGTTAATTTTTCCATGTGATAATGAAGACTTCCTGATGCTGACATAGCGGAGATGACCAATAAAATTATTAAAAGATTCCCTTCTGAAGTCAAGGTAATGTTTACATAGTTGTCCATTAGATTTACGGTTCTATGACATCAGTTTTATGCTTTCTTTTCTTTTTTCAATAATCAGCCTAATAGTTCTATTATGTATTAATATTATTCATGCTTCTTTTTTTCTCAGGGGGATTGGAACCCGTCTAAAGATTCAGCCAATCGAGAGAAAGCTATTGGTCGTGGGTATCTTCTTAAGCGGTACTACAACATGAGACGAGAGTTGCACAAGGGAAATCTTATTTCCTCACCAAGTAGTTCTAAAGTTAAGGAGGTTGTAGTCAATGGTAAGTGATCCTTGTTGTTAAAAAAGATTGTGGACAACTGTTTTTATTTTTATTTTTTTTCTCTGAGCTTTATATTACTTTTCAGGTCAGGAAATTGCTGATCCAGTGTTGCATGAAAAGCTTCTTTGGCTAAGTAATAACCGTTAGCCTTGGTCAAAAGTGTTGGAAGTCTGGAAAGAAACACACAAAGGGCGCTATGACAAGTTTTACAGGACCAAACAATCCATTCACGAATATTTTGAAGAGTATCCAGCTTTAAAGGACAAATCTGGATTCATCTTGGTAATATGATTCAGTTTTACTACAGTACTTGTATGATGACAATCTGGTTTTATTATGTGCTAATGCTTTACTTCTGACAGATTGAATCTGATTATGACAGCAAGTTTCCGGATACGTCTATGAATTGGTATTTAGAATGGCCAGCTTTTTCAGCCTTTGTTGAGTCAAAGGTAAATGCTGAGGGTAAAGAACTCATTGAGTCAGCACTCACAAGTGGTGTGTATTTTTAGTTATTTAATTTTTGGCTCTAATGTTTACAAAAAACCTGTGTCACATGTGACTTTTTATTTTTTGCAGAGGGAAAGAAAATTCAGACCATAAGGGCTGTGACCCACCTTTTCCCAGTGAACACAATATCAAGAAAAGGAAAGAAGGTTTACAGACCTTCTCGTGAAGAAATAGGAGAAACACTGATGTTAATTGTTCCGGTATGTTGCTTTTGTATGTGTTATTATTATTAAATGTGTGTTCATGAGTTGAGTTTTATATTTGTGTGATCTTTTCTTTGTTACAGTCTGTGGGTGATATTGAACCTACCATAAAAGTGTTGTTAAGAGACAAGTACGAGCCCTTTGGACTTCATTTGACTCCCCGGGTTATTTTAGTCGGTCAGAATGAAGACTGCATCACGAAGTCTTTCTTAAGGATCAACAAGGTTATGTATGAACTTGAAAACCCGTTGAAAGCCTTCGACATAGCCTTCAAGATTATCCATGCTCTGGAGGCTGAATACCCAAGAGAGAGCGAGAAGACCTGGCTCTTTATTGAAAGGGCCATTTACAAGATTAACTTAAATAAGGGCATTACGAAGCTGGTCAAAGACTATGATGCATTCAAGAGCATTTAATGTGTTATGTGACAAGTGATTCTTTGATCTGCTTTCTTTTTCTCTTTCCTAGTTATCAGTGTTGTTTTTTGATTATCATTTTTTTATTTGTTGGTACTGCGCTGCCAAAGATTTTTTAAGCTGATAGATTTAGACTCTTTCAGAGGGTCGTCATCCAAATAGCTACTTCAGTTTATATGTGCATTTTATTTGTTATGCTATTTGGAGGTTAGTAACTAGTTTCTTTTGCTTTCCTTTTGCAGGTTTTAATTGTAGGATGGTTAATGTGCCGTGCTGCCAATGTGGCAGAGAATTTGCTGATATTAGTTCACTTAATGTTCATTTTCGTTGCTCCCATAAAAATTGTAATACGTTTGTTTGCAATATTGCTTGTGAGAATAATCGTCTCTGTAGTAGAAGATACAATGTTTATAATTCCTTCCGTAAGCATTTGATTCTGACACATCACATACCAATCTTCGCTCCTGATCTCCGTGCCCAAGTTCTTTCAAAGAGAACACCTGAAGATGATGATACAACTCGCCTTGCTGTATTTTTAGATCTACGAGACAATGATACTCAAGATGATGATAATGGATGTGATGTCAATGTAAATTCCATTACTTCTACTGATGTCAAAGATTTATTACTTCACCAAGAAGATGTCATTGTTGCTAAGTTTTATGCAAATCCTGCCTTTCCTAGAAATTTAGTGACAAAACTTGTAAATGAGTTTTCTAATTTTGTAACGAGTCCCTTTTTTGAGCATATGGAAAAGCTGGTTATGTCATCCCTTGATTCAAATATGCCAGAGGCAAGATCTGAAATTGAAGATATGTTTGATCGTTTGAGGCATCCATTTGAACACCTTCAGACTGAGTACAAAAGACTTAAGTACTTTGAATCTTGTGGGAAATACATACCACCTGTTCCATATCCAATCGATTACCGTGAAGAAAGAGTTAAAACCAAAAAAGGTGTTACTCTTGAAATGAAACCCGTACTTGGTCAACAAATACCTCTCCAACAGTTGTTTAAGAATTTCTTTGAGCTGCCTGATGCTTTTGAGGATACTTTATCTTATATGTTATCTCTTCAGGAAGAGAGTGACTGGATATGCAACATGGTGCAATGTGAAATTTGGAAAAGGAAACGGGCAAGGTTTAGTGAAGATGCAATTGTTTTTCCTGTAAATTTCTATTACGATGAAGTTGAGCCAAACAGTGCCTTGGGTCCTCATTGTGAACCGTAAGGATGCTCATATGTAAACATTCCAGTATTGCCCCCTGAATGGAACTCTAGATTAGAAAACATATTCCTTGCTGCTTTATTTGATGGTGATAACAGATCCATATATGGCAATGAGAAAGCATTTCGTCCTGTTATTCGTGATCTAATATCACTTGAAACTGAAGGTGTGAAGCTTAATCTACCTGTACGAGGGGAAGTTACTATATATATGGTACTTGGCTTAATTCTGGGGGACAACAAAGGTCTAAATAGTATCGGTGGTTTCCAGGAGGGCTTTTCAGCTATTCATTACTGCAGGGTTTGCACTTGTCCAAATAATCTTGCTAAGAAAATGTTTGTAGAAGATCCTGCTTTACTTAGAACCCCAGTTACTTACATGAATGATGTAAGAATGAATCAGCCAAAAATTACTGGTGTCAAAGAAAAATGTATTTTTAATGAGATCCCTTCATTTGAGTGTCCAACAGATATTAGCCTGGATTATTTTCATGACTTTATTGAAGGAATTGCACATTATACAATGGTCCCTGTTTTGAAGCATTTCCATCAGTTGAATAACATGTTCATTTCAACTTTGAATACTCGTTTGTATGCCCTAGATCTTGGTTTTGATGGTGATAATAGGCCACCTCTCATAAATTTAGATAGACTGCTGTCAAAAGACAAACTGAAAATGACTGGATCTGAGATGGCTCTCTTCATCAGGATTTTTGGACTGCTTGTTTATGATATGATACCAGAAGACGATCCTTATTATGAGCTTTATCTTCTTTTGAATGACATCACAAGTATCTTACATGCTAAGGGGTTGCCAAATGATGCCTCAGTTATCTTGGGTCATAAAGTGGAAGAACATAACAAATTGTATGTTGAACTTACAAAAGAAGATTTAAAGCCGAAACATCATCTGGGGAGTCATTACGCAAGGAAATTAAAACTAATGGGACCCTATGTTTTGTTCGGTACTATTCGTGAGGAAGCTAAGCACCGAGAAGCTAGGATGGCAGCAAATGCATGTATGTCTCGTGTAAATTTATCTCATACAGTAGCCATTAAGCACCAACTGAATTTCTGCTACAGATGTGTTAGTAATGCCTCAATTAGACAGGTAATGACTTATGGTCCCTGTCACTGTATTAATTTGGTTGATTTGGAAACTTATCCATCTTTCAGCCTAACTCTGCCCGAAAATATTTTTAATGAACCTGTGCAAACTGTTACAACTTGGGCTACTTACAAAGGCACTACCTATGCACCAAAGCAAATTCTTGTTGTTGATGTGGATGATATAGGTCTATTTAAGTTTGCAGAATTGGAGCTAATTATTCTTAGTGAAGACAAACCATTGTTTCTTTGCTCTGCTTTGAATACTATAGGCTATTTTAGTGGAGTGAGAGGATATGAAGTGGAGCATACTGACAACATTATAAATTGGTATGCTATTGAACAAGAAAAGCTGTTAGATCCAATTCCTCTGCCTTTGTACCAGATGTCCTCAGGGGAAAAGATTGTTGTTCTTAAGTACACTCTTTGAAGTGTTGTGATATCTTTAGGGATGGGAACTTTTCGCTTTTTGGGGGTGTCACTGGGAGGGGTGGGTGGTTGTGAGTGGGTCATCTCATACCATTTTTGATTTCTTTTTTTGGCGCCAAATCGAAAATTCTAAATTGTTTTATAAAAGCCTTTTTATTTTTTTTAAGAGGTCGCAGGGCTTACCTCAATCGGGCCCTTCTGTTAGTAGGTTGCTCCTTGGCCTCTCCTTTCATCAGTACCTCAACTCGTAATGAGTTGGGGGAAAGGTTGGGGAGAGGCCGTTAAAAGGGTTGATTCCTGCCAACAGAGGGGTAACCATTACAATAGTTATGACCCACTCACTTACACATAAGTCCTTTGGACACGGGGATAAGTGCCCCTCATTCAGCGAAAAGTTCCCATCTCTAGATCTTCTCATCTAAAGCGTGCCATTATGTCTTTCTTGCCAAAGTGTTTTCAGTCAGTATTATGGATTGTGATACTATATCCTGCCCAAAAAAGTGTATTCAGTCACTTGACTGTAGTATAGTTATAAGGATTGTGATACAATAAAACTTGTTTGTCCATTTCACAGTTTTTTCTTTATTGAGGCAGCATATTCCTTCATATGCACCTAGTGGATGCCAGGGTAGAGAGCTGCACCGATGCTAATTGCTTAGCAGATATGCTAATACGTCCCTAGAGTGGGAGCTAAGACCTTAGCAGGCACGATAAGAACCTTCGCAGATGGTCTAATTCTTCTAGGTGCAGCTGCTAACTTTGTTAGCGTCGCAGCTAATACGAGTCTGCTCATATTCTTACCTACTGCTGCTAAGTTCTGAGCTGTCCATATACAGCTAATATTCTTAGCTGCAGCAGCTATGACTTAGCAATGAGAGCTAATTATTTTTCTGCGTGGAGGATCTCGTAGGGATGCAAAAATACCGGTAAGATTCAAAGTTACGTAAAATACGGTAAAATACGGTATTTTACCGTATTTTACGGTAAAATTCGGTAAAATTGGCTATTTTTTGTTTTAACGATGTTTGCGTGTATTTCCCTGTAAATATTCGTCGTTGGGAGGTGTTTTGTGAGGAAACTACACAAAATTATAAGGGTAGCGTCATGAATTATTTATTGACGGTCACAATATGTCAATCACGAGTACAACAAGCTAGGGCCCGCCCTTCCGTCGAACCGAGTTGCCAGCTCCGCTTCGCTGCGCCGGCAACTCGGTTCGACAGGGGGCCGGCCCAGCTTGGCCTGCCGGCGGCCTTTCCTCGGGCCTTCGGCCCTCGCATCAGACCCAACTTGGCCAGTCGAAGGCCCGGGCCTTCGGCCCGCTCTCATCAAACACCCCGTGAGCGGGTAAGGCAAAGTTATCGATGTACCATCGTGACTTAGGCCCGCCCTTCTATTCACAATATGCAAAAGTCCTTACACTTTTTACTCCAACTGTCCTTAGAATATGCCCATTTCATTTGTCTCTTAGCCCTCATTTCGAAAATACTCATATTTGCCATGCTACTGCAACTCCTTGCAATGGAGGCACAGCAGGAGCGCAAAACGAGCCCGTCGGACTTTTTCACATAACTCATGAAGGCGGGCTCCTGGACCCCCCTTCCGACCCCTAGTTGAAGAGGTCTTGCCAAGACCTATCGAAAACTTAAGTAAAAATTTTCAGTCGGTCGACCCCCTTTTTTCAAGATCCTGATGTGACTAATAGACGAAGTCGGGCTCCTGGACCCCCTTTCCGACCCCTCGTTGAAAAGGTCTTGCTGAGACCAATCGAAATCTGCAATAAATTTTTTTAGTCGGTCGACCCCCTTTTTTGAAGATCCTGATCTGGCCAACTTGTAAAAGCGGCCGATGGGGTCGGGACCAGGTCCATTCATCTTGTCTCGTCGCCCTGATTCCAAAAATACCCCTATGTGCCCTGCTAGCACCAATAATGGCGGAAATCCCCCTCCCGCCCATGCAAACCATGATGCAGCTGCTGCAGGCCTTGCGCGGGTCGGACGGGATTTGCACCACCGGATTGTTTGTTCGGACGGCCCTCCTGAAGTACCCTCCAAATCTGGTCACTCCAGCTCAACTCCTTCCTTGTACACAGACGACAACGACACACAGACACAAAGGCAAATGCATATGCCCTCCCCCTATTTTTTGAATAGATGGGCGGGCCAAAAAAGGAACAATAATTACAATAGGGTACTTCGGAGAAGAGCTAGACCGGAAGTTGAGAAGAAATCAAAAAGAACAAAGTATGCGAAATTTGTGAGAATGAGCGTCTGCGTCGCCGTTCTGCCGCTTGCGCAGAGCTATATTCTCATACAAGTTCGGCTTTTGTTCTTCTTGATTTCTTCTCAACTTCCGGTCCAGCTCTTCTCCGAAGTACCCTATTAAGAACGGAAAAGTTCCACAGGAAGCCCAGATCGGGTACAAAATCAGTCAGATTAAAGGTTAAAAAACCCAATTCCTAATTACGCCTCACTCTTTTTGAAGACCTATTACCACCAGTAGTGCCACTGCCTGTGGAGTTTGCTGCATTAGTGCTAGCAACGGACGCACGGGTTGCACGTGTGTCGCTGCGCCGCGCCGGTGTATTCCCCACGGCCGAGGCACAGGCGCATGCGCACGGCTGTAGCCGTAGCCCAATGGGAAGGAAGAAAACAAGTACGAGCGGCAAATTCGAACCAAGAGCACCTCAAAAACCCAATTAAAAGTCGTTGTATCTTGAATAATACCCGTTTCCGTGTTTTAATTGTTCAAATATGCCAATATCTCACAAATACCGAAAAATACCAATTTTACCGGGGTCCCTTGATAAAGGCCAACTCCCGGCCAGTCCGGCCAACTCCCGGCCAACACCCGGCCAACTCCGGCCAACACCCGGCCCAGACCCGGCCAACACCCGGCCTGCTCCCGGCCAAGTCCGGCCAACACCCGGCCCAGGTCCGGCCAACTCCGGCCAACCCCAGCCCCGGCCAGCACCCCGCCATCGCTTGGCCAGCAGCCGGCCCAGCCCGGCCATCACCAATTAAACGACAAAACGTGGTATTTTTGCTGTCTAAAGCGGTAGAAATCCCCTCAGAATCACTCCCCGCGCCTTTCTCGGTCTCGCGAGCGCCTGGGGGGTAGGCAGCCCCGCACGCACGCCTGTTCAGCGGGCTGGCCTATGCTGCACCCCGGCAGGCGCTCGGCCGACCAGCGCACAGTGGGCCAGAGGACCGGTGGAGGCGGACACAATTCCGGACGCGTTTTGAGCTCCAGAGTCGCTCAACAGGACTCGAACCGAACGTGTGACGCGTCTAGAATTTCGGCCGCCTGCGCCGGTCTTCTGGCCCACTGTGCAGCAGCAACTTGGGCGACACAAGGCGACCAAACGAAGCGGTCTGGCCGGGGATCGGCAGGCTATTTACCATTGATTTTCCCTTCCCTAAATGTGTGTGTTTTTCAGGTGAGGACCGCAACCCATATGGACCATTCCCGGCAGTTGAGTAAGCCGCTCAAGTCATCAGCTCTAGGATGGAAGGAAGTAAAACCACACAGGATGTCTTGACAAGTCAGATTGGAAAGGAATCGCCCCCTTTTTTTTACTCGAGATAGTATTCCCCTTCCCAGGTTTTGTGTGAAATTTTGTCATGGTCAAAGCAAGGAGATTTGTTGTATTGTTGGAAAAAAGAGACAATTAGTTTAGATATATATATATATATATATATATATATATATATATATATATATATATATATATATATATATATATATATATATATATATATATATATATATATATATATATATATTCTTTGTGATAATTTAGTCATATAAAAAACTTATGAGGAAAGAAAAATTAATAGATTTAAAGAAACAAATGTTACGAGGTTGGGGCAGCAGCCTTCTTCTTCTTTTCCTTCCGACAAATATCATACAAACATTCATTTAATTTAGTATCACTCAGTTTGTGTGCTGGTGGAAGCCTGAAATTGATGTATGCTGAAATTAAGACAAAAAGCGTTAGATTGTTTTTTCGGTTAGGTAGGTATGCATGGATGCAGTTCTTGATAAGTACTTTTAATGACAAGTTTAATAGCCAAGGGTATGTCCCCTGCTTCTGCTACTTTTCGAATCCCTTCCGGAACTAAAACTTCATATAAGTATTTAACCATTCCTCGAGGAAACAGACAATCATCAGATGCCTTTTTTTTTGCCCTTCTCATGAGGAAACTGTGGTGTTACATTAGGAATGGAGGCATAAACTACCCTGTCAACATATATATCCAATTCTTCTACTAGCTTCATCTGTAAAAGATTAAAACAATAAATTAAAAACCTGTAAAGAGCTAAAAATGTTGAAGTATATGGATTGAAACCTTTTCAGAAGTCAGTTGAAAGCATGACAATGCTTTAAATTGTTCCTCGATGGCAATTGGTGGTGATTCTTTTTCTTCTTGGTCTAGAACTTGGTCATTTTCATCTTGGGAAATCTAGAATACATAAGCAAAATGCATGTGATGAAGAACTTGGAAGTTAACATAAAGGTTCAGTTTACTTCATGTCTTACCTGCCTATGTTGGCTTACAGCTAATAGAAACTCATCCAAAAATTTCAAATTTTCAGAAGATGCTGCAACAAAGATTGGCTACTTAATTAATGTGTTTGAGTGCACAAGAGCTATTTATGATACCACTATCTTACCAACTCTCAGAACATTTGCTAAAGGGCAAGACGGGACGCAATTCACAGAATGAATTGTCTAAACAAAACAAAAAAGAAATATGATATAATCTGACATTGGCGCTATGAACATGAAAATAAGAGTATTATCTTTAACCTGGATAGTGTTTCCTGCTGTAGATTTCTGTCCCCTTTCATGACTGTTGTTATGAAATCCGTTTGTAGTTTCTGACATATCAGCTGATTCACTCGTTTTAGTTTCTGCATTAATTGTAACTTTTGCTTGATCAGTAGTTTTCTTCCCGAGTTCCAGTTGCTCATGATCTGTTTTTTCAGATTCATCAATGCTTTTGTTCTCGGTTTCGGTATCCAAAAGATCCTGGGTTACCATTTTCCCATCATTTGTAGTGTCTTCAGAAGTTTTTGATGAATTACCAGTTTTAAACTGAAACCATGAAAAATCAATCAGTTTTGCAAAAAAAGAAATAACATGTTATCAAACAAATAGATGTAACCTTTTTAGAACTGTACCTTCACTGACAAATCTGCCAATTTTTCAGTTTCTTTATCGATGGTATTTATGGCTTGATTGTGGAAACGCTTTTCTTGAGCTTTATTAGTTTTCTTAAGAGCCAATGAATTCTCTGCATATATATCATCGTTGATAATTTGCCCACTTTCATCTACTGGTATGTTTTCTAAATACGAAACGCTAACTGTAACATGAAAATTAAATTAGCACAGTGCATACTCTGAAGAATCTAGAGAATGCTGAAGCACTTTCTAGATGGGAATGAAATTTAGATGTCATAAATACTAACAACCAAACATGATTATAACTGCCTCAAACATTTCGTCCCCAGTAGGCTCTGGATAGTCAAGGGGCAAGGGGGCTTGGACAGGTTTGCCCACTTCAATCGAATCACCCACAAGCTCAGATCGTGAAACAATACCCACAGTATTGTCTAATGTATAATACATCAGAGCGTAGGGTTCTTGTCGTTTTGTTGGCTTGCTCTTCTTACTTACAGCAGCACCCTTCCTTTTGGCCATGTTTTTTTCAAGTAATAGAACTAGTACAACTAGATAACACAAAGCCGTCACGAGACAAACGGTTTAATGCTTGCTTTTGATTTGAATGATGAGTGGGCTCGAGGAAACTGGCAATGCTACCAACACACTGCACCCAAACTTTGCTGCATGTTAGGCAGCATCATTTTAATCTGACCGGATAAACAAAATATAATGAAATTTCCTTTAACATAAAATTGCACATAGTTTGATTTTTTTATTTTGAACCCAAAATGTTTTAAAAGATAAGTGCAGTATGACAAATCGCTCTGCAGCTGTTCCACCGCTTGCTCGCTTTCCGCTCACTGCCGCCCGCTCCCCGCTCCTCCCTCGCCTTCGCCTCGCTCTCGCTGCTCGGCCGGCGAATGGGATTACGGAACTTAAACCACCAAAACAACACCTGAGTTACCTGCTACCTGTTTGCCGCCGCCCGGCACACCCGGCTTGTCATCGGCACGGGACCATTATTCTACGTGCGATGTGGCAAGGGTGTGGTGATGACTACGAAAAGCTTGATGTTGAAACGTAATAGAACGGAGGCTAGTGGCATCCTCTTGCCTGTTTTTGAGGCTTATTGGACACAAAGAATTGAGAGAAACATGTCTTCCAATCCGAGGAAACGGCTGAGGTTAGTTATTTTTCGGGTCACCTCTTCTTTGTTGTGTATTTTTATGGTTAGGGTCATAACTTGCTGTTATCTTTTTAGGGTTGATCAACCAGCTCCTGACTCACATTCCCCTCAGTTGTCTGTTGCATCTGAGTCTGTGCAGCCAGAATCTATGACAGAGCCAGCACCAGCTCCACTTACTGCAGAACTAGCTCTTGATATTCAACCACATGCTGGACCACAACCACTTCTTCAACATAGTTTGCCGTCTTGTCCTGACCAACCAGCTTGTGAGAAAAACTTGTTTTTCGATCAGAGAAAACAGCTCCGGTTAGCTTGACTACAATTACGTCAAAATATTTTCACCATTGCTGCACAATGTGTGGGTTAGTTTCTAATTTACTCTTTGTTCCCTCTCAGGCTTGATCAACCAACTACTGAAGTTAGTTCGGCTTCATTTGAAAGTCCTTCTTCCCTTCTGGCATTGTCCACTCAGTCTCAATCTGGACAGAGCAACTTACTGGAGGAGTCAAAAGTATTACAAGGACCAATTTGTAAGGGAGTAGTTGTCGATCCACTGCCACATGCTGGACCACAACCAAAGCAGCTGAGGTGAGCTAGTTGTATTCATCAGTTCATCTTTGATGTGTATTGTAAGGTTCCGGTTCTAACTTTTAGTTCCTTTCTAGTGCTAATCAACCAACACCTCTTAAGAATTTTCCTGCCTTTGAAAGGCCATCCGTCCCTGTCCCCCTGCCGCCATCAGTTCCATCCCAGTCTGCACAGCATGTGTTACTGGGAACAACAAAAATACCGCAAGCTGCAGTTACTCAAGTTAATTTTCCGGGACTTCAGCAACATCCGGGACCACCGCCACATCCTGGACCACAACCTCATCCTCGTCCTCATCTTGAACATCCTGGATCACAACCACTTTTTCAACATCCTGAAATACAATTGGAACCAAATCTTCCTGCGTTCATCCAGTCTGATTTTTTGAATTTATTTAGTCCAGAGGCCGAAGATGATTGTGAACTTTTTGAGGAAGACACTGGTGATATCAGGGAAAGTGATGATAGTGAAAATGCTCGGTGTGATCATCCTCTTTATGAGAATGCTCCAATTTCATTGCACCAGTCTTTTGTTGCTATTTTAACCCTAGTTCTGACCTTTAAACTTAGTGGTGTGTGTATAAAAGCCATATTGGATCTGATTGCCTTTCATATCCCAAGACTCAACATTTTTAGGACATCCCTCCAAGCTTTCAAGGACTATTTTTTGTACATGCAGGGACCAAAAACATTTGAATACTTTTGCTCAAAGTGCTTCAAAAGCTTACAACCGAATATAAAGTGTGATATTTGTCCTGATGGTAAAATCTGCTTCCTTGTGAAACTATCTATTGTGCAACAACTGGAAACACTAATGCAAAGGAAAGGGTTCTATTCTAAACTTCGGTTTTCCTGTGACACCAGCTCTGAAGATATATCCGATGTGTACAGTGGACAACAATATGCAAACATGGTATCCATTGGTTGTCTCGGAAAGGAGGGACAACTTTCTGGCAAGTGGTATACTGATGGAGCTTCGTTGTATCAAAGTTCTAATGTAAGTGCATGGCCGCTTTATATTTCAATCAATGAATTGCCATTTAGTGAGCGTTTTAAACCAAAAAATGTTCTTGTTGCTGCAATTTGGTGTGGCCCTGTAAAGCCCCCTTGTAATCTACTATTCTCTGCTGCATATCCGGACCTGTCCAAACTGAGTAGTGGCATCAACTTTGCTGTCAAGGATCATGGGGAGAAAAATATTTCTCTGTGTCTTCTTGACGGAACAGGCGACACACCAGCAAGAAGCTTGGCAATGAATCTTGTTCAGTATAACGGTGAATATTCTTGTCAGAGATGTCTCCAAAAGGGTGAGCCTAGACATAATTGCCCTGGAGTAAGAGTCTTTCCGTATGCAAAAGAAGAAATGATTCCACGCACTCTTCAGGGTATGAAAGAACATGCCAAGAAAGGTACACCTGATAAGCCTGTCATGGGAGTAAAGGGCCCCTCAGTACTGTCCAAATTAACTCCAGACATGGTCCTTGGAACTACTTTAGATGCGATGCATTTGGTTTATCATGGCGTAGGAAAGAAAGTCCTCAGACTTCTTACCAGCTCTGAATCGAAAGACAAGGGAAAGTGGAGTATTTACCAGCATGCTGACACCATAAATAATTTGCTGCTGAACATCAAGCCTCCATCCCACTGTGAAAGAACTCCAAGATCTCTGGCAGATCTAGGATACTGGAAGATAAAAGAAAGCAAAGCTTGGTTTGAAGACTTCTCACTGCCAATTCTCCATGGTCTTCTACCTGCCCGCTATTTAGTGCATCATGCCACTGTTGTTGCGGCTATACAACTCCTCAATGCAGATGTTGTCACAAAACAGTCAATAGCTACGGCAAAACTTCTACTTCATGAATATGTTGCTCAATTTTCTGATTTTATGATCTTAAATACCTAACAATTAATTTTCATCTGTTGCTTCATTTATGGGAGGTAGTGGAAGAAAATGGAGCGTTGTGGAACTTTTCATGTTTTCCCTTAGAAGCTATTAATGCACTTATTCTGAGTCTAGTTCATGGGACACGATGGGCCGAAAGGCAAATTGCAACCTCATTGCAGACCTTTTTGGGTCTCCCAGATCTGGTAGACAATTTGCCAGAGTCTCCATGTAAAGTCTTCTGCCAAAAACTGATGAAGAGGCGAAAATTTGTCAGAAGTCAAGAAGTTGAAAGATTGATCATCATTGATACTCCAGAGCCACTGCAAACAGCGGAAATGAGTGATTTGTTGAAAAACTTAAAGTACACCCGTATCTCTCAGTTTTCTTACTTGCGGAAAGGGAAATACATGTTTGCCTCTGCTGCAAGTCAGCTTGTCAAGAAGAGAGATTCAAGTGCTGCAGTTTAACGTTTTTGGCCCGCCCTTCTATTCAAAAAATAGGGGGAGGGCATATGCATTTGCCTTTGTGTCTGTGTGTCGTTGTCGTCTGTGTACAAGGAAGGAGTTGAGCTGGAGTGACCAGATTTGGAGGGTACTTCAGGAGGGCCGTCCGAACAAACAATCCGGTGGTGCAAATCCCGTCCGACCCGCGCAAGGCCTGCAGCAGCTGCATCATGGTTTGCATGGGCGGGAGGGGGATTTCCGCCATTATTGGTGCTAGCAGGGCACATAGGGGTATTTTTGGAATCAGGGCGACGAGACAAGATGAATGGACCTGGTCCCGACCCCATCGGCCGCTTTTACAAGTTGGCCAGATCAGGATCTTCAAAAAAGGGGGTCGACCGACTAAAAAAATTTATTGCAGATTTCGATTGGTCTCAGCAAGACCTTTTCAACGAGGGGTCGGAAAGGGGGTCCAGGAGCCCGACTTCGTCTATTAGTCACATCAGGATCTTGAAAAAAGGGGGTCGACCGACTGAAAATTTTTACTTAAGTTTTCGATAGGTCTTGGCAAGACCTCTTCAACGAGGGGTCGGAAGGGGGGTCCAGGAGCCCGCCTTCATGAGTTATGTGAAAAAGTGCGACGGGCTCGTTTTGCGCTCCTGCTGTGCCTCCATTGCAAGGAGTTGCAGTAGCATGGCAAATATGAGTATTTTCGGAATGAGGGCTAAGAGACAAATGAAATGGGCATATTCTAAGGACAGTTGGAGTAAAAAGTGTAAGGACTTTTGCATATTGTGAATAGAAGGGCGGACCTAAGTCACGATGGTACATCGATAACTTTGCCTTACCCGCTCACGGGGTGTTTGATGAGAGCGGGCCGAAGGCCCGGGCCTTCGACTGGCCAAGTTGGGTCTGATGCGAGGGCCGAAGGCCCGAGGAAAGGCCGCCGGCAGGCCAAGCTGGGCCAGCCCCCTGTCGAACCGAGTTGCCGGCGCAGCGAAGCGGAGCTGGCAACTCGGTTCGACGGAAGGGCGGGCCCTAGCTTGTTTCTTATGTTTTTGAGGGTGCTGATGACGAAAATGATATCCATTTTGACCTAAGACGCCGCGAGGGCGACGCTGCAGGTGCATCATGGTCTATATGGGGTGGATGAGGATTTAGGGAACGGGTACAGGTAGAAGGGCATGTAGGGGTATTTTTGGAATCGGGGCGACGAGACAAAGCCAACGGTGCTGGTTTCGAGCAAATCTGAGAAGTTTGGACCCAGGTTCAAATCCCGGAGGGACCAAAATATTTTTTTTTAGTTTAACGTTCTTTCGTATGTTTTTGAGGGTGCTGATGACGAAAATTGCATCTATTTTGACCCCAGACCCACTTACGAGTCCCGGTAGGGTCAAATGCGACCAAAATTTTTCCTTTTTGACCCCGAACTGCACCCAGGCGGTCGAGTGCCGTTTCCGTCACATACGACCGTAATCTTTATTTCGAGGAAGACATGGTTTCATACGTTAAGGGTGCTGATGACGAAAGTAACATCTATTTAGTTTCCGACAGAGATTCGCATCTTTATGGGCTAAAATACGACAGCAATTCCGAATGTTTAAAATGTACGGGACGGGCCAAAGTTGCCGATTTGTATCGCCACTTTCCCTGTTATTTCTTACTATCCTCCTTACCTTCAGACGACGAGCTTACAGTCATATTAGTGTCAACGCACCATAGAATTAACCTGCAAGGCTGAACGCCGCAATTTAAGTAAAAAGGCAAAATCGAAAATCGAAAAATCGATTTTAAACTTTTAAAAATCGATTCTGAACAAAATCGATTTTTGTGTTTCGATTTGAGAATCGACGAATCGAAAATCGATTCGACTCGCCAAAATGACAACCCTAGGAGGGACCGGAGGACTGACCACATCTGGTTGCAACTCTGACCGTCGTTTGGTGCTTCCAGGGTTATTTCTGTTGACAGACGTAGAAGAATAAAATTTGTCGATATAACTCAAAACATATTGTTTGTTTACATAATAACCTAACCTTACACTCTTACCTAAGTATTTCCCGCCAGCGGCTGCAGCTGCGTTACTTTTAAAACACCGCAGATTGATCTTCACCCTAGATAACAGGGTTGACAGTACCTACATTGAAACACAGTGGTTTTATCCTTCGCTCACTAAAAAGTTTCTAGCTGCTTAACTCCTAGTGGTGCAAATTTCGCACTTTCGCAGTGCTAAAATGGACCACTCCTAGAGGTGTTATTTTTGCTCTACAAAGTGCAAAGTATTAAGTCAATAGCACTCCCCAGTGCAAAGGCGGAACCAGGGGTGAAACCCCCCAAAAGTGCTAATTTTACCCCCCATAGAGTGATTTTTACTCTTTGAAGTGCAATTTTATTTCATGACTTCATAACACGTACTAGGTTGGAGTGAGTCATGCTGCTTGTTGCTAACACTTCCCGGGCCATTACTGCAGCGCATGATTCTAAATCAACAAAACTAGTATCATCAAAATTATTGTCTGTTTCACTTTCTGTGTCACTTCTTTGGTCTTCACTATCATTACTCTCATCCTCATTGTCACTTTCATACTCAATACTTTTTCCAACATAAATTTCAAAGAAGACCAAAGAAGTGATACAGAAAGTGAAACAGAAACACTGTACCCTGGGAACATGCATTCACCGTACCTCGGAAACTGTTCAGACATCGAATTCATCATAAATGTAGAATGAAGGCAAAATTTTAAATTTGCGATAGAAACTATTCGATGGCGGAAATAAATACATCTCAACAAGACGAACAAAATATGATAAGCATGTTATGACCTCAGACTCGAAGTTTGGCAGCAATCGGCGTCAGAAGTTTCTAAAAGGGTCCAAAATCGTACTTTTAGAAACTTCTGACGCCGATTGCTGCCAAACTTCGAGTCTGAGGTCATAACATGCTTATCATATTCTGTTCGTCTTGTTGAGATGTATTTATTTCCGCAATCGAATTGTTTCTATCGCAAATTTAAAATTTTGCCTTCATTCTACATTTATGATGAATTCGATGTCAGAACAGTTTCCGAGGTACGGTGAATGCATGTTCCCAGGGTACAGTGGATTCCGTTCCTTGAGGTACGGTGTCTGCTGTATCCCTAGGTACGGTAAACACCTTCTTTCGATGTACAGCGAAGAGTGGCATTAAGATTAACAGTCGCAACCTTCATTTTTTCTCCCAGTGTAACAAAGAACATTTTCATTGAATTTAATGTTTTGTTCCCTTAATCTCGGCTAGGAAACTCTCGAATGAAGTAACGCAAGAAATTGAATTTTCCTCATTCCCTGCCGTTTTATCATTATGATAGTTTGTCAGAAAATGTGATCATAGCTGAGCGGCTGGGGTATTTTGCGGTGTTATGTTCTTCAGTAATCGGTCGTTTTCGCCAAACCAACAACGTCGTGCCCTTGACGCGCGTGATTCAAACATACGCGCCGCAAGGGAACCAATCAGAGGCGAGTAACTTCGCACTTTTCCCGGGTGAAACATTTTTGCGCTTACAAGTGCACTCACTCACCGACTTAGCACTTTTTGGTCCATTTTCGCACTCAGAAGTGCAAACAAGCGCTGATTGCACCGTCGAGAGTGATTTGATGAGTTCGCACTGGCGTAGGGCGAATTTAGCACTGTCGGTAGTGAAATTTTCAAGAGAACTTTTTAGTGAGTACTATTGTCCTTTAAGAGATGCTTGGCCGTGATATCACTGAAAATGTATCAGCGCGACTTCCTGCCGTTTCAGTGGCATACATTAAATGTTTTTGCACAAACTTTGTACGAGACATCACAGTTTTTAGTGCAGATGAACTTTTCGTACAATAATGGAAGAGATTTTGTACAAAAATGGGGAAATTTTTGCAGATTTCCGTATGAAAATTGTACGAAAAGCTCATCTGCACAAAAAACTGTGATGTCTCGTACAAAATTGTACATAACATTCAGTGTGCATGAGTGAAGTGTCATGACGGAAAAGTCTTGCCGAAAATGAACACCTTAACCCGGAGGAAGAACAAGAGGAAGAAGATGGCGGGCGGGTGGCGGAGCGTAGTGGCGTCTCACAACAAAGGAGAAAGGCGGCGGCTGTTTAGCGGTTTCTTACGAAAAAGTGGATAAAGTACTGTTAAATGTTTAAATTGTAGCTCGTAAAGGGTATCGTTGGACTCGGGGAAACCTTCCGCTGCTGTTTCTTATCGTTTTGACCGGTTTCGGATATAATTAAAGTGCTCTTTAAGTATAGTTTCTTGAGAAAGCCGGTATAAGAGGTTAGTACGGCGTTTGAACTTGTTAACAATATTAACTCTGATCGTATTAAGTGTCAGTTGATTTCACTGTATCATTTCATTTTATTTCAGGTGCTTCGGAAACACCTACTTTATATTAAGTGCTAGGTTATAGTTATTTCAAATTTCTTTTAAACATGAAAGGCAGGAGAGGTAGAAAATGCCTTTACAAAAATTGTGGACACCATCAAAACATGGATGGCAAGAATTGTGTGTTCCACACCTTTCCCAAAGATTTGTTGAAGGCGAGGAGATGGCTCAACGTCTCTGGAGTCACCAACGTGACACCTAAGAAAATAGTGCCAAGCTGGACTATTTGCTCATGCCATTTTCCCAACGGCAAGGATAGGGATTCACTGCCAGAGGAGTATGTGGAAGAACATGATGTGCGTTATTTTGTCTCATCTGTGCATGTGTAAATCTTGCTGTGCTGTAGTTTGAAAATCCTTTTCCTTGTACCTCTTCCAGAGTGATTATGGTGACGTTATTCAGTTGAGTTCAGTTCAGTTGAAACGTCCAAGGAGCACCCCTGCGAAGGTGATCATGGAGTATGTGATTGATAGATTTGCTGACTTTAAAGGTACACTAATACATCTCTCACAAATGTACAGGATGCACCAAGATACTCTCCAGCAAGGAAAAATTTAGTTCTAAGTCTTACACCCAAAACAAAGGATGCAGTTGACACCCTTATGTCCCTGGTTAGTTTCAAGTTCCCTAAATCTCAAATACTTTTCTTTGGGGAATAAGTCCTAGCAAGCGTTCCGTTCGACCAAACGCTACCAAAATTTAACGGCATCATCTCTAGGCGATAAGGGAAGGTCCGTTAAAAGGAAAACCTCATGCGATGAAAATTTGAGTGTCAATGCTAGAATAAAGCGAAAAACAGCAAAATTAGGAGAAAAATAACCGATTTGAACAAATTCGCTGAACTAAAAAATGCTCAGAATCCTTCATTTTCGACTTCTGAGCAGCGCAAACTATTTTTTCAATAAAAAAAATATGTTATATGAAAAGAAAAACAACCGCACAATTGTTTTTGGCACTTTGAGCGGTGCCCTCTACAGGCGATCGGCGCAAAAACTGGTCAATTTGGCCCGTTTTTGATATGTTTTTCCACTTGCGCTCCGGTTTGCGGACGAGTGCGGAAAAGTTATCACCAGGGCATCTTAATGTACATGTAAGGGAAGCGCCTCGCACCAATACCTCCGTGCCACCGAGTGCCCCCGATGTCCGAAACTCAAACAGGTTTTTTTTTTTTTTTATGGTTTGAACGCATTTGTAGCAAAAACCCGCAACCGTGCCCAGCTTTAAATTCCATCTGGATTTTACTCTGGATTTCCAGGTTTCCATCTGGAATATTCTTATCCATATGGATTTAGAAATATCCAGATGGAAAAGATAAATTCTATACTGGGCTTTTGTCTGGAAATTATGATTCCAGATGGAAATTTAGTTTCCATGTGGAATTGTCAAATCCAGAATGGGAATAATAATCCACTATGGAATTATGAAATACCAGAGTGGTTTTTTAAAGGACCAAGTCCATAATGGATTTTCAAATTTCCAGAGTGGATTTTGTGAGCTTCGTCCGAAAGGTGGCGCTAGTGTCGCTTTTTCTAGTCAAGCAGTTAAAAGAGCTCCCCAAGCCGGGAGAGAAAGTTCCAACACTTCGAAGTAGACGGAAACTGCAAGGTCTACATGAGACTCACGTACCTACGTATGAATGAACTCTGTATGATAATTGTAGCCTTAGCTACTTAAAATCTTGGGTGGCTCTCGCTTGTCGCTACGGGTCGCGATTTAGTTAGGTAAGCGGGCTCTCTTCCCCCCCCCCCCCTGTGTGCGAAGTGAACTGCTAACCGCACATCACATATTTTTAAGGCTTGCCTTTTCGCCCTCTGGGTGCTAGCCTCTGCATAGCCGATTAGGTCGGCTATCAAAGCTCCAGATTTTAGACGAATCTATAACTAGTATGCACCACTCATGCACCACTATGGATCTCATTGTTTCCAGAATGGATTTTCAGTTTCCATTATGGAATTTTTTTTCCAGCATGGAATATGAAAACCCAGAGTGGAAAAATGTTCCAATTTACATATGGATAATAAAACCATATGGATATCAGAAACCAGAATGGAAATATTCCAGACCAGATATCCATATGGGATCTAAAGCTGGGTGGGCCAAAACACGAACGCAATATTGCGCTGGGCGCTGCTTTCCTTTGTCTAATGATGATACAAAAAGAAAAACACGCCAGCATACCAGTAGCATCGCCCTCCTTGGAGAAATAGGGGTCAGAAACATTTAAGAAAATTAGGTGAATTTAATCAAAATACAAATGACAAAAATCAAACCCATCCTAGTGGCTCCCAGCGTCATATAAAAATCTGTAAACGTCATTTTATGTTGTATTGGAGTATTATAGTCCGTTTCCACCCCCCCCCCCAGGTCGCTTCCAGGACAGTTTTGAAAAATCGATATATTCCCCCTAAAACAGGATTTTAAACCACTGTGCTTCGGTAGCAGCCGAACTTGGATCTCGTGAGTTCGTGGAAAGTATGGATTTGTCATGTTTTGTTGAAGGAATCACTTGAATTGGTTGGACCATGGTTAGGTCGGAAGTCTGTGGGGCTGTCGCCTCGCCGTGTTGCTGTAGCCTGCATCGGCCCTTTTTCGGGTGTTCGAATCTCCTCGGGTGGTTCGGAGCGGTACAGCGAGCGGCGGACTCTGCTTCGGAGAAGCAGGATTTCTTGGAAATAATGCTTGAGGCGAGGCGGGCGGCCGAGGGCGGCTGCTGTGCCCGGTGGAGACCTTGATTCTCGGAATGCTAGGGTGCAGGCGGATTCGGTGGACTGCAGTTTCCCTGTGAGGGCCGCGCGTGACGGGAGAGGGGACCGTTGGAGCTTGCTGTACATTCCACTTAAATGTCCAATGTGGTGGCTTATTCTGCCTTTGATCTCCGCTGAAGGCAAACGCGAGACTGGAAGTTGGTCGGTTATATTCGTTCATCGCGTTCGGCGCGTCCCGGTGATTCTCCATCGTGACATCTTTTTAACGACCTGAAAATGACATAAAATGTTGTCTTGAGCATTCGGAAATGATCCTCAAACAACTTTCTCTTCGGGCGGGCGGGGTGCGGGCCGCGCTTTGGACGCCTGTTCCTACGCAGCGCTGCACTCAGAAAAGGCTACGAAGCATTTGCTTTGTAACTACGAAGAAAATGGAGGCATTGTAGAATTGCTTCGCATTATGAAGAAATGCTTCGTATTACGAAGGATTTTGCTTCATAATACGAAGCATTTCTTCGTAGATTTTACAATGCCTTCGTTTTCTTCGTATTGCGAAGCGATGCTTCGTAGACTTTTTACTGTGTGCGCGACGCGGGCGGCGGGCAGACAGGCAGGTAGCCAGCCAGCCAGCCAGCCGGCGTCGCAGCAACCTGAAAATGACATATAATTTTGTTAAAGCATTCGAAAATGATCGTTAGAGACGCGAGTCTCTCTCTCTCCGGGCCAGGGGTGCGGAAGGCGGGCGGGGCCCGGGGTGCGCTGTGGACGCCGGTTTCTAGGAAGCGCTGCGCGACGCGACGCGGTGCAGCGCGGCAAGGGTGGCGTGATCTCTCTGCAGGGGCGGCAGGCGAGCAGGCAGGCAGACAGACTGGCAGGCCGGCAGGCAGCTAGCTTGGCGGCAGGACTCCAGCCGAGCCGGCGCCAGTTGTGTAGTTACCAGCAAGTTGACAAGACGTCCCGCCGAGAGCTGCTCTGTGCCGCTGTTACCTGTGCCTCTGCCCCGAGATTTTGAAGTTCTGCTGTCCTCATTGTGACCATGTCGGGGAAGAAGGACTCCAAGTGGCGGCCTGTCGCAGTGAGTAAGAGTGATAGATTTCAGTGCTTTCCGCGCCGCTCAGAGGGGCCAAACCACAGCGTGCGCGGGGTCGCTCGTGGGTTATTTCTAAACGCCCGCCTCATTCTGGACACAGTAGCCTCTCTGTAAGATTCTAAGCGGGATATCCGTTAGTTCCCTTTGGTGCGGAGTCTAGCGCGCGCTTATCTGGTCGTTGTAAGTATGCCATTATTGATGTCCTTGTGGTCCTTCCCTTCGCTGTATACTCCATGGAATAATGTATTTTGCATTTTAAAATTGACTGCTCAGTTGGTCGGCCTGCGCGGCGAAAAGCAGTGTCGAACCAAGATTAAATGTTCTATTTGCCAACTGTTTCACTAAGTGAGTTCTGGAGAGCGAGTCTTCGAGTCGCGATCCGTTGTGAAAGGTTTTCTTACTGGTATCGCTGTTTTTTTATCTTTTTTTGGGAAGAGCGATACGCTGTGGATTGGAGGGAAATTTTTTCCTCGTTTCCGAAGTAAGGGTAGCGGTTCTAATACCGGCATCTTAACCACGGGCTCCGAACTCATGATTCAGTGCGTGTGAAAAAAACAACATTTTAATAAAAAAAATTGTAATCAGCATTAATTGTTGAAGTGGTCGTGTCAATTTGATTTGTTGAAACATGGCTACGTACATTTATGTGCACAGGCTTTGCACAAAATCGAGAATGTGTTTTGATATGCACGAACTTTATGCGTAACACAGCACACTTTTGAGCTTGGTTTCGCACAAATGAATGCATGCATGCTCAATTCTGTGCGATGCTCGTGCACACAATACTACATAGTGATATAGTGTGTACTCCCTCTAAAACCATATCCTAGTGTACCAGGTCTTGATTGGTTGGTTCCCGGTGTCACCAACGTGTGCTTGACTTTGGCTACATTATTACGCTCTTTAGCCATTCCGCGCATGAACCAAAGAGAAGGCAAAATGTGGATTTTGCATATTTTGCTCCGAATGTATATTTCACGATTAGATTCATGTGGTACATTTTTTTATGTAATTTGTCACGAGGATATGCGACTTAAGGGCGCCGATTAGAGTTGGTGTCTTCCGGAGGCCGCGCGAAGCGCGGCGCGCCACACACTTTTTAATGATATCTTTCCGGTTATTTGAACCAACAATTTTATGTTGCAGGCGTCGAGTCCCCCTGCACCTGAAAGTGAGGTTCCGGATAACATTTTCGCCGATTCCGTAATAAGGGAAAGTTCTGAGGAGCAGTCCCAGGAGGTGCTCACCCAGGCCTTGCCAGGGGACCTTGGGGGCTAACTGAACATTAACTTGGAGGTGATTTTCTTTCGGTACTTTTTGTGCTTATTGCACATTATTGTTTTTAACGTGTTGACTAACATTTTTTATTTTTTGTTTCAGGACGAGGCCCTTCTAAGAAGCGGCGACGAACATAAGAGGAAAAGGAAGCAGGAAAGGCGCAAAAAGAAGAGGATTATGAAGCGCAAAGAGGCCGAAGAGCGCGAGAGGGATGCCAAAAGTGAACAGCAGCTGAAGGAGCCCAAGGAGCTGTGGGAATATCGTGCCAAGATGGTTCTCGAGGAGGAAGCGAAGGCGAAGGAGAAGCAGCGTGCGGGATCAGCTGACAAGGGAACATATTCAGGTGATACACTCAGATTTTGACCAAACTTTTTTTTTCGTAAGGGTACCATATAAGATTAAGAATGCACCCCAAAGTTCGTGCCAAGATACATTATTTCAACTCGAAACGATTTTTCCAAAATACGAAGTTTTGACCTTTTTCCCCAAAATAGGTCAATTTAGAGCAAAATTTAAAAGTTCGAGTTTTATATTGTTTCCACCATTTTTCGGCATGCTGAGTACGAAAAGGGCATTTATTATAACTCTTAACCACGTTTAGGGGTTCAAAATGTAATTTTTAGCCTAAATTTCGTCAAATTTTCGCTGCGATAGATCACAGTACATCAGAAAATTAAAAGTAGAGATTCGCGTAGTTCCTTTTGTATCTAGGTCTGCTGCCTATTTGAACACTAAACTCCATTTCGGCCATCACATTGGGAGTTTCGACACAAATTTCGCCCGATATTTTTGCCGCTTCTGGTCAATTCGCGTGTGAAAGTAAAAGGACGCGCTCCGGATCGTTCCTGATGTTCACTGGGCTGTTGAAGTTTGACAAATGTTTTTATTACGGTAATAAATGCCACGAACCAATTTATCTGAGAGCAAGAGATTCCAAAGATGCTACTTGGTATAATGTTTTTACAAAAGCCTCAACGGAAGACATTTCAAATGTTATTAAAAATCTTGAGAACAGAACCATGAATTCTTCTTTGCAAGTAAGTTGGCTCATGTAATAAGTCTTATTCACATCATTCAGGCCTTTTAAAAGACTCTTTTATTTTTTTCCTTTTTCATTAAATCTATGCCTGAATTAATTTATTCCTCTCATACATATGTACTTTTTGAGTAACGGTGTGGTATTGACAAAATTTCCTTTTTTCCATAAAGTTTTGTGTAAACGTTATCGCTTATGTTTTCGGGTGGTACTAGCAGAATATTAACATTTTTTGCCGAACACCAAAGAAATGGTTTTGCGTCGAGAGTATAGATTTCTTTTTTTAGCATATCTCAATTGTCTTTGTTTGCAGATAAACCTTGTGGATGCTCTTAAACATTTGCCAGAGGTAAAAAACCTAATGCTGCACGGAGAAAACATGCCTATAAGCATTCTCACAGGCAAAGTCCCAAAAGTATGTCTTTAATTTTCTGATTTCAAGTTATGAACGATGTATTTTACGCTGCTTGATGTTCGGTTTCACTTTTTGCTGTTTTGTTTTCACACCTAAGGTGCGGATTGTGGATTCAATGGTTGGCAGGCCAATGGTTAAAAGTGTCATGTTAAAAGGAGCAACAGTTCCCGCTTCGTTTTTCGTTGCTAAGAACCCTAAGGTAATCATGGCCATTGCGAGTTTTAGTCGTTTGCAAAATATACAAGTTCATCATTGTGTTTGTATTTTATGCAACAAATTCGATACAGTTTATGGCGGCTTATAAAACATTGGCGTCTTTATGCTAAGTTAATTATGTATTCTTGTATTTGCAGGTGCGACTCGTCGACCCACTTATTCACAAACCTAAGGAAAGAAGCATCTTGCTTAAAGGTGGGACAATTCCTGCTTCCTTGTTTTTAAAGCGACCTTCAGAGGTATGTTGTATTCGTCCTTGTTTTACGTATCCATTCTTGGTGTTTAAATCATATTTACGGGTGCCGTGTATTTTTTCAATTCTTTCTTTTTGGTTTAGATCCCCAAAGGTGCCAAAGAGAAATTATTCATAATTGATGATCCCGAGAACGAGAACGAAAACGAGAACGAGGACGACAACCCTTATCTGGAAGGGCAGGATTCCTGGTATTGCGGTTACGTTAGTCCTGGTGGCAATGACTTGCCAGTTCGAATTAGACCCGTTGTTCCTCCACCAGGTATTTTAAGTCAATGTTGAAAGAATATTGTGGTGGCTTCTATTTGCAATAAAATTTTTCTCGTTTTTTGCGCAGCAAATAGAACCAAGCATGGAGAGTGCAGACAGATGAAAGAGAAAATGCGAAACACATTTGTATGGGCAGCTAATTTTCGAGGTGAGCAGGCTGCCAATGATCCATTGCAATTCGGAAAGATGGACAACGCATGCCCGTTTTGTGGTGCTCTTTTCTGGGGAGCTGAAATGCTTGTGAGGTCAAAAGGAATTCCTTCCGTTTGCTGTGATCGGGGTAGAATTCATAACATGTATACTGAAGCAATGTTTAAGGAACCAGACCAAGCAATCAGTGATTTATTTTTCGGAAGAAATGCCTTGTCCCAGGAGTTCCTTCGGTTAATCACAGTGTATAACTCTGCGTTTGCTCTTGCCACAATGTATGTCAATCGACAATTTTATAATATTTCACCTCTAAATAAGAAAGTTGTAATTTATAATGGCAAAATTACGTTCGTCGCTGGCAGAAAATCGAAAAACAACCCTGCACTTGCTATGGCTAGTTTGTTTCTCGAAGATGAAAGAAGTGCTGCCATTCAGAGGCGTGCGCTTAGTGACTTACCAAATACTTTAAATGAAGAAATCCTACACCTACTAGAAACCTATTTGCAGCGTAAGAACCCTTACTTTCACAGTTTGATTACGGCAGGAGAAATCATCAAAGGCCTGCAAAATGATGATTTACAGGATCCTGTTGCAGTCGTTTACAATCCAAGACCCGATTATGTGTGGCAACACTGTGACAAGGAATTCGTGGAGTCTGTCAGGGCAGAAGGTGGCCATGCCGATGCGATACAGGTTCAAGCTCCAATTGCTATTGTCTCAAAAGTGCCAGATCACGTTAAATATGATTATGTAATACGATTCCGAGAAGGTATCCAAGAAGAGGTGATACATCAAGATCGTCCGGTAATTGATATTCTCACATTTCCTCTTGTTCACCTCCATGGTGAAGATGCATTCATCGACATAGAAGTTGCGGCCAGGACTAAAGAGGAATCGGATAAGTCTTTCACTTTGGCCTCGTACTACGGGTATAGGATTATGATACGTAAAGACGGCACTGTTCTCCATCAATCAAGAAAACTATTTGTAGAATACCTCATCGCCGCAGCCGTGAAAATCGATGACTCAAATTTAAAATTTATCAAAAAGAACCAGAAAGTCTTGTACAGGGAGACGCGGCGAAATGTTGAAGAACTAGTAAATCAAATGGCCGCTGATGGAAAACTGAAGGCTGGAAAAATTGTGATTGTTCTGCCGGCATCATACTATGGAGGACCTCGGCATCTAAAAGAATGCTACTATCGGTGCACAGCAATTACAAGAGATGTTGGCAAGCCAACGTATTTTTTTACTATAACCTTTAATCCAATGTGGCCTGTTGTTGGTCGAAGCCCTAGCAGAAGAAGGTCTCACGCCGCGAGACATTTATGATCGCCCGGATATTATCGGAAGAACTTTTCAGGTTGTCATGGACACATTCTTTGACGATATGTGTGACAAAGAAATTCTGGGTCGTGTTCTTGCTTATGCTGCGGCCACAGAAGAACAGAACAATGGCAACCCACATGTGCACGGTGTGCTTTTCATTGATCCCCGTGACATTCCTCGTACTCAAGAACAAGTTGACAGTATTATCAGCAGTGAGCTGCCAAGTGATCCTCACATGCGTGCTCTCATTCTGAAGTACGAAATACATAGACCCTGCACTGATCAGTCTTCTGAACCATGCCGTAAGAATCATGATGGTGAGAAGTGCAAGGCCTACTACCCTCACGACATTCAGGAGGAGACGAGAATCACGGCCAAGGGAACATTTACAAGACGAAGAGAGACTGTCCCTTTAATGCACCCTACTTTAAGGGTTGAGGTAACAAATGCCGATGTTGTCCCTCACATTCCGCGTCTGGTTGATAGGTACCGTTGTCGCCAAGATTGGTCGATGTTCCGGAACTGTGGTGCTTTCAACTATATATTTGGGTAAGTGAACATTGTACTTCCGTAACTTTCTGTTGGTGCTTCTTTCAAGGTGCTTATGTCTAAAAACAATGGTTGCTTTTTTTCAGATACATTACCAATGCAGCTCTGGGAAAGAAAAACCAGATTAATTTCAGGACTTATCTCCAAGAAGGTGCTGAAGAAACTGGAGGATTGAATTGGGATGAGGTGTCCTATATGCAACGCATAAGAAGCCTTTCGGGACCTGCTGCTGCACGTGGAATTCTAGGAAAGCATGGATTTTTAAAAGACTACTATTTTTCTCATAGCTTACAGCAGCTTCCAGTACACCTTCCTAATGAGGACTTTGTTATTCTTCGTGGGGAGTCCCGGGCGGACTTCGAAGCTGCCTTGCGACAGCGGCCTCGTTCAAAACTGCTGAAATTCTTCGAGATCGTAGAGCGTGATGAACTCTCGGACACTTTGTACCAAGATATTGTGAGAAATTACAGTTGGGAGAAGTCAGAGTGGCGGCACAGACCCAATGGCACAAAATGCCTTGGAATAGTTATGCCTGTTACACCGAGTGCAGCAAACCGTTCTAAATACTGCCTTTATCAATTGTTGTTGAACGTTCGCGGGCCAACATGCTATGAGGATTTAAGAACAGTGGATGGCATATTATACGATTCATTTGAAGATGCCGTAGTGGCATTAGGCCTTGTATTTAACGACGTTGCTGTGAATCAGATAATGGAAGAACTACGTACCGCTGGAACCTGTATTGAAAGGCGCATTTGTTTTTCTTTAATGGTGCAGCACAACACAATTGAAAATGTGCAAGATGTTTGGGAACAGGTACGTGACAGCATGATTGGAGATTTTTTAAATGAGCCGGGAACGGACAGGGAGCCCGATGACTGTTATCAACTCGCTCTTCAACACATTTGGTCGATCTTAAAAAACTCTGGCATTGAACCTACAAAATGTCCCTTGCCGTATGTGGCACCGGCAGCTGAGGATGATGAAATCGTAGAAGACAATCCCCAGGGTATTTTAAACGAAGAACAGCAAATGGCATTTGATATGATTGTAGCTGCCGTTGAGGGACAACAAAACGGGCATAACAACGGCCCAACCTGTTTTTTTTTTGAATGGATGTGCCGGGTCTGGAAAAAGTTATGTTTACCGCAAGCTTGGACAATATGAAAGGACCAATGGAAGACAGGTATACATGACTGCCTTCAGTGCAACGGCCACACAAGAATTGCCAGGGTCCCGAACATGTCACAGTGGCTTTGGAATTCCCCTTACTTTGCCTTTAGGATTGGAACCCTTATCTTATTTTAGCAGACAGCATAAAAATGCGAGGCTCATTGAGGAAGCATCAATTGTGATGATTGATGAAGTGTCTATGTTAAAAGCTTGGCAACTCATGCTTATAAATCGATTGCTGCAGGTTCGTATTCTCATAAAATGAACATCGTTTTCTGTGACGTAAAATAAATCTTAATTTTATAATATTTTTTTCTTTCAGCTGCTTACTGGCAACGATACTCCTTTTGGGGGAAAAGTGTTCGTAGTAGGCGGTGATTTCCGGCAAACTTTGCCCATTTGTGATAAAGATGAGGGTGACATCATCGATAATTGCGTGTTTGCGAGTCCGTTATGGCAAGAATTTCACATTCTCAACCTTTTGACGAACGAACGGGCTAGGGATGACATAGTCTTTGCCGAATGGCTTCTTAATGTTGGCAACGGCTCACTCAATTACGACACTTCCATGATTGATCTACCTGTAAAAATAGGAAGACAAAATGTGAACTACGTACATCACATTGAACAATTGATTGACCATGTCTTTCAAAAGGATTATAATAATCCTACTGTGTCTATAATTGCGAATAACACTGAGGAATGCCGAGAAGTGAATAATCTCGTGATTAAAGATGTAAGTGGAAACAGAAGACTGAAATTGAGTTGCTCTCGGTTGGAAAACCTGGAAGCACGTGCGCCTGACTTAGAGCCGTTTGAAATAAATGCAACGCAGGACGAAGCACAAAGCCTCTTACCAAGCAGTTTCCCTGAGCACGAACTGTTCCTCAAGGTTGGTGCGTTGTGCTTCATGCCATCGTCGATCAATTCTGCTCTCGGCCTGATAAATGGGACAAGAGTCCAAGTAATAGAAATCTTAGGCCATCTCTTGCGTGTCAAAGTGTTGACTGGGAAAATGACTGGGTCAACGTTGTTGCTTCCCCGCATAACAATGCGGGATACGCAAGAAGTACCGGGCAAATGCCTAGTGCGTTTTCAATTTCCACTGCGCTTAGCTTATTGCATTACAATTCATCGTGCCCAAGCCCGAACTTTAAGCAGATGTGGAATATATTTGAAGAGCCCCGTGTTTTCTCATGGAATGTTATACACAGCTTTATCAAGGGCGTTAGGATTGGCGTTTATATGGATTCTTATTGAAGACGGAGCATTCCAAGGGCGAAGAAAGCGAGGTGGCTGCCGAGGAGGTGAAAGAGTTGTTCCTACGGTCAATATCGTTGACTTAACGATACTTGCCATGGCACTTGCTTTCAAGTAAGTTACGTTTGGCCTTATAAGCCGTTATCTGCTCTTTTAATTTCTAATTTTTTTATGTTCTTGTTTAATTTTCTTGCAGCCAACATATAGACGATTAATTAGTCTGCATTTTGCGCTGTGGGAGAAGCAGGCAGGCCCAATGCCATTAAAGTGGCTACTTACTATTTTTTTGTTTATTTTTGTCTTTCTTGACGAAGCGTTTTTTAGTTTGTTAACATTTTTTCTTCTTTTTGACTGTCTTGGTTTGAAGAACGAGTAAGTGTCACCTTAAAAATTTTACGCATCGTCGGTGTTTATCCTTAAACTGAATTTTATAATGGAATTTTTTTTTGTTTCTCTAGTCATTTCTTCTTAAGTCACACGAGTGGTTGTGGCATGATCAACTATTTTCTTTTTTAAATTGTTATTACGCGAAACAAGTACAAGTTATTGATACATATGATTACCTTCTTGCTCGAACAGACGTCCGTCTCATTGCACACGGGAGAAGCTGGCAGGCCGAATGCCGCTTAAAAAGCTTCTTTTAATTTTATTTTTACATTTGTCTTTTTTTCACAATTTTCTGTCAGTTTGATGACATTATTTCTCTTTTGTGACTGTCTTGGTTTGAAGAACGAGTAAGTGTCACCTTGAACATTTAACGCATCGTCAGTTTTTATCCTTGAAGAACTGAATTTAAAAATGTAATTTTTTTTTGTTCCTCTAGTCATTTCTTCTGAATCACACGAGTAGTTGTTGCATGATTTACTATTTTCCTTTTGAAATTGTTAATGTCATGTTTTGAGTCAACGAACATCAAGTAAGTTAATTGTTCAAATGCTTTCATTTTAAATACAATTAATTCGTGAAAGAAGTACAAGTTATTGATATTATTTTTTTCTTCTTGCTTGAACAGAGGTTCGTCTCATTGCGCACGGGAGGAGCAGGCAGGCCCAATGCCGTTTGAAAAGCAACTTTTGATTTCATTTCTACATTTGTCTCTTTTTGCCAATGTGCTTTTAGTTTGTTTACATTATTTCTCCTTATTGACTGTCTTGGTTTGATGAACGCGTGTCACCTAAAGCATTTTACGCATCGTCTTTTTAAATTCTTGTTTTCCGTAGATGATCATCAAGTAAGTTAATTGCTTAAGTGCTTTCATTTTCAAAACAATTATAACGCGAAAGAAGTACAAGTTAATGACACTTATCACTTCCCTCCTGCTTGAACAGATGTTTGTCTCATTGCGCACGGAAGAAGTACGCTGCCCGGTTGTTATAAAGCGATCAATTTCTGACCTCGGCTGGCCCCAGCCACACCGCTAGCGCCCTCTCAAGTGCCTGCCCCACTAGAGAGACACCGCGCGGATGGCCGGTAGAGGTCGGAATACGGTCAATATTATATGTCTCGGCAGTGCACACACCATCTCGTGGGTGCGCATGATTATTATTTTGAGCAGCAGCCGTGTTACGGGCTGTCTGCTTGGAACAAGATTCCAATTCTCTCTTTGCACGGTTCGGCCTCAGCTCAACCGGCAGTGCATCCAATCTCGTGGCATGCACACCCCGCACACCCCGGACCTTTGGTCCGGGGACTTTTTTCGAGTTCAGGCCCTAACTCGTGGTCTAGCAACTGGCCAAGAAGCCGAGACCCCCTGACTCGTCGTCGTTTCTTATTACGCACTTTTTAGTACGGTAATGATCTTGCTGCGGGTTCACCTACAGCAACCTTGTTACGACTTTTACTTCCTCTAAATATTCAAGTTTGGGCATCTTCCCAGCGGCATCGGTGTTCCCGAAGGAACTCCGCGCGCCGGTCCAAAGACCTCACTAAAACATTCAATCGGTAGTAGCGACGGGCGGTGTGTACAAAGGGCAGGGACGTAATCAAGGCGTGCTGATGACACGCCTTTACTGGGAATTCCTCGTTCAAGTGGTACAATTTCAAGCCACAATCCCTAGTAAGAAGGCGTTTCAGCGGGTTACCCAGACCTTTCGGCCAGGGAGGACACGCTGACACCTCCATTGTAGCGCGCGTGCGGCCCAGAACATCTAAGGGCATCACAGACCTGTTATTGCTCAATCTCGTGCGGCTAAGAGCCGCCTGTCCCTCTAAGAAGATTTAGTACCGCCGGCTGCCTTGCAAGCCGGGTACGTCTATTTAGCAGGTTAGAGTCTCGTTCGTTATCGCAATTAAGCAGACAAATCACTCCACCAACTAAGAACGGCCATGCACCACCACCCACTGAATCAAGAAAGAGCTTTCAATCTGTCAATCCTTCCAGTGTCTGGGCCTGGTAAGATTTCCCGTGTTGAGTCAAATTAATCCGCAGGCTCCACTCCTGGTGGTGCCCTTCCGTCAATTTCTTTAAGTTTCAGCTTTGCAACCATACTTCCCCCGGAATACAAAAACTTTGATTTCTCGGAGGCTACCTGAGGATGCATCAATGGACATCCCTCAGAGGACCAGTCTATATAGTTTATGGTTTGGAAACTGGGGCCGTAGCCGGCTCGCCTTTGAGCCCCAAACTGTCGTACTTGATCAACGAGAGCGTGCCTGGAAAATGTTTAGACTTTTGTCACTGCGTGCACTTCCGTTCATTCGGGCCGCACGATTTTCCGCTGCGGTAGTTTAAAAAGAAAAGAAGGGGAACAAAAAAAAAGGATCTTGTGACAACAAAAAGGTCACGTGTATCTTGCATCAGAACATTTTGATGCACAAGTTAAACATAAACTCTTTCATAACAATTTTTTTTTTTTTTTTTTTTCATCGATACCTTGTTTCAAGTGTAACACAGGTCAGTCGTTACCTTATCTCACGTTGTGACGGACTAAGTATCATCAAGTATCTCTTTGCATACTATATTTTTGGTCTGAATATCATGGTAAGTTCTGTGACCACCTCTCATGCCGCCCTGAGGACCCTGTAAAGGACCTCTCATCACACAAATTTTGACATTCTTGGCTTTTTTTGCCCTGCCCACAGCAACATAAAATTGGCCAAACGTGAAAACAGGTTTTCTTAAAAATATGCCTACTCGATCGAATGTCTGACCTTGTGACTTGTTAATGGACACAGCGAAAGCAAGCGTTATTGGAAACTGATATCTTTCGATGCAACCAGCAACAGGAACATCTTCACTTCGCATTTTCATCTTTGGTAAATACACCACATTCTCAAACGCAGGGTTGGGCACCAATCTTTTCAAACAAATGACATTGTTAAGCAATTTTTCCACAGTAAATCTAGATCCGTTACAAAGACCTTGTTTTTTATCCAGATTTATCAACAGCATAACGACGCAGCCAACTTTTAGATGCAGTCTGTGCGGTGGCAGGTTCGATGCGTTGATGTTTTCCAAGTCTTCCGCCGACATGAGGAATTCGCCAAGTTGATTTTCGTCCATCTGGCCACGATCTTGATAGATTACCGACGTCTTGGACAGATAGGTCTTACGAATGAGGTCATGACCCATTTTCTGCACAACAATATGATTGATATACCTGGTCGCGTCGTTCGTAGGCGAAACAATAATCCCTCGCTTGAGGTACAAGCACGTCTCTCCAAAAGTCTGAAAACAGAAAAGAACAACACGAGTCAGAAAAAAATACCATATCGAAAGAACAGTAAAAAAAAAATGCATATTGGGTAACAAGCAAATGACAATATGATCAAAGTGTAAACTTACCGTTTCTACCAGCAGTTTTCCATTCTTGTATTCATCTTCACTAGTAGCGCCCACCTGGTGTCGAAGATATTTGTCGCAACGCTGTCCAGACCTCGGAGCACTCACGATCATTTCTTTTGGGACCCGAATGTCATCAGTTCCACGTATGTTTGCAGACCCATCTCTTACTTTGTAAATCCACTTTGCAAAGTCATCATCGTCCTTTGCTCTCATATTTGTCGTCAGAATGACACGTTTTCTGGAGGACCAAAATTTCCATCCATGCAACGAATTGGCAACGATCTGAGATGGTGCCCCATTCCTCAAAACTGGAAGAATTTGCATCATATCCCCACCGAAAAGAACGACCTTGCCCCCGAACAACTTGTCGTTTTCCATGATGTCCTGTAACAAAAAAAAAAAAAAATTATTTCAATAAAAAAGACAGAATAAATTCAACACAAAACTTTTTCTAAGGACAACCTACCCTGAGTAGATGATCGATGAGAGTCGCTTGCCAAGCTGACATCATGGATATCTCGTCGACGACGATGATTCCCGAATTCGCCAACACCGTCGCATCCGTTGAAGTGCGTTCAATGAATGACCGATCAGTGCCGTCCTGTCTGGCTCTGATTGGGATCCCAAAAGTCCTGTGACAAGTGTCGCCCGACGGCAAGAGTTCGGCTGCAAGAGCGGTCATAGCACAGCAGACCGAGGGAATGTTTCTTCGCTTGCAGTCTAAGAGAAGTCCTTTCTAGAGATATGTCTTGCCACACCCCGCTGGAGCCATGAGACTGTAAAAGTTGTGATCATCTGTGGACGGACTCAAGACAGCGTCTATAATTTTGTCGTGTGCTCGACGCTGTTCTTCTGAATATGATGCGACGTGCTCCTCATAGGCCTGTGTCGCATCTTGTTGTGGTTCGTTTCTTTCCAAATCTGAAAACAGAAAGAAAACAGAATTAACGAAAAATAATTAAAAGGGGCACAAACGATTTTTTCTTTTCCCCTAAGATCAAACGTTAAAATACACAGCTTACCTTGATTCGCTTCGAGGTTTCCAACTGGAAGTTCATCAATGAATGAATCGTCGTCCGGAACGCCTTCTTCAATGTCACCGTCATCTTGTAGGCTTTCGTCGACTTCTCTTACCGGGACGGGAAAGTGCATTTCCTCTCTTCCGCGATATTCAATGATGTCGTCTTGACGGTCGTCGGGTCGAACATGAACAGGAACTGGCAACTCACCCAATATGACATCAATCTGTTGCAGAATGTCGCGACGAGCTCTTATCAGAGCCTCTCGTCTCGAACAACCACGCCGTACATAGTCGTGACTCATGGAAAGTCGGTGGGTCAGCCACAAATGCTCTGCATTGTCTATGTTACACGCTGCAATCACCGTGGCAAAAAACCTTCTTATCTGATAGGACGTCGCATGAGAAACGACTTCTTCCATTGCGGCCGAGTAATCGATGGAATCGTTGTGACCTATCCCCAACGCCCTACACGCTTCCCCAAATGTCTCATAGGAGACACCGTCCACTGTGAGCACGTCATGAAACGACGTCATTCCTGGTCTGTTCAGCAGAAGCAGTCTCAGATAGAACAATTCCATGTTTCTCGGTGACGGATTGACAACCATCAACCTTCCAAGAGTATCTCCTCTCTGCTTTGGAACCCATTCGTTTTTCTGCCACCTGCAAAAAAAAAAAAAAAAAAAAAAAAAAGCATAAGTATGACGATGAGAAAAAACAACCCGAAAGAAAAAATAAGATAAGAAGGTCACTATAATAAATGATACTTACTTGTAATGAGTGATGACTTGAGCATAAAGCAGGTGGCGACTAGCAGGTTCCCTTTGGTTGAGATCGAACCAGCCCTGTAGTTTCGACGGTCGCTCGGCATCAAAAGCAGCTTTTGCAGAACCCTTGTAATAAACACAATGTTTGTCTGGAAGATGAATAGGCAGATTCTGAACGCTGTGACTGAATCTGGCCATGGGCTCACCTAGAATTTTGAAGACGGCCTCAAAGGGTCCAATGACCCTCATGTCTCTGTAGTATTGAATTTCGTCCCAATTCAACACGTTTCGTTCTTCTTCCTCTTGAGAATTGCCTCCGCCCTCGCGGAAATACCGCAACATGCCACCTTGCACGCACTGGCCCCGGCTCTCCTTCGTGAAGTAGCCATAGAGATATTTAAAACACTGGTTTTCTCCGCAGAGCATTATATTCACGTGGTTGCCGCAGCGGATTCCCAATTTGAGTGACGTCGGCACAACCCACCTGTTGTCCACATTACATTTCCACTTGCGCGACCAAACAGGCTGTGTTTCTCTCCTCCGAAGGATGGGTCCCTTTTTGGTTAAAACAGTCTGATCTGAAAAGGCAAAAGGAAATCCCGATTTACAAGGCCCGCCGTTGGGCCGACACACTGGATTGGGATAATCTGGACAGGTACCGTCGCACGGACGGTGAATCATGTATTTCATCACGAAATTATGTGCATCAGGTTCGTCTTCCAGCGACGGAATCTCGGCCGTCACGATGGCATCCACCTCTTCTGGCGTAGTGGGAACATCACCCGGATCCAAAATAATGGCACAGTGGAAGTGCGGCAGCATCCTGGAGGTAAACTCGTGCACTCCGGAAAACCCCAGGACACGACCGAATATGCCTTTGTTGATGATATCACTCAGTGCGATGAACAATCTTGCAAGATACACGCGCACAACCACGTCAGGGGCATTCGCATAGTCATCCGGATGCAAACCACGGGCTCGGAGTCGTTCACAAATCTCCGGCCAGCGGGGATTAGCGGTAAATGTGAAGAGCATAGTCGGTGGCCTTGTTTCTGTCGAGATCCGGACTGAATCCATGTAGTTGTTGTACATTTTTTGCTCACTCGTCTGAACATTACCAGGAATGATGACGACGCGCCCCGGGTTCTTTCCCATGGCCTCACATTCCGACTCGACAAAGCGTTGCAAACTGTCCAGTTGACACACTCTGAGTTGTTCGTTGTTGTCGTCCGCAAAGTTGAGATTACTGTCCTCAATCTTGACGGCAGCATCGCAAAGCCATTGTTGATAGAGACTTTTGGTGCGAAACAGAACTCCCTCGTCACCGGGACGTTCCATGATTCGGGACGCGTAATATTCTCTGTTGGTTCCACAAACCATAGATTCGAAATCGCGGCGCGGTCTCTTCTCGCGCTTACGATTTACCGTCATATCCACCCAGGGATCCTCGGCGTGTAAGTGAATGAGAGGGTACAACAACGTGTCAATAGACGGGCTGTTGACGTGCACGATTTCAGACGGTTCGTCGTCATCCCGACTTCGCGGAAAAAGAGCGACGTCATATTTGTACCTGATTCGGTCGCCGATGTAAACGGCGGCGATAAAATCACTGCCAGCTGGTCTCATCGCATTCGGGTCATTCCCAATGCCTTCCCTGTCTGTCACTCTCAATCCTTCTCGGTGTGGGTTAATTAAAACCGACACACGCTCTGTGGCTCGTCTCTGTTGGACCGCGGCTGCAAACTCGAGTGTCTTGACAAGATCGTTGTGGCGTCGCAGGTACGATTCCAACTTCTGGACAATATGTCTTCTGAGATGGACATCCGCACGGAGCATCCTGCTGTCTATCAATTCGTTTGTCATCTTGGCAAAATACAACTGTCCGGCAGAATGGTCCGGCGCTAGTGACGTGTCACATTCGAACGACACTCGTCCGTTCAATATGACGACGTGGCCGGTACGACACTCTTTGGTCGTATAATTCGTCACCGGGACGGCGCAACTGAATGCATTGTTGTAGTCGCGAATATTGTCTTGAAAATGTTTCGCGTCATTGGAGTTGCCATAATAAAGTTCTCTGACGACAGGATCACTGATATTTTTAAACTGGGCCTTATCAGAAAGTGTCGTTTTAACGGTCTTTCCACAACACCACGATCGAACGGACTGGTCCGAGAGAAGGCGCTCTGCTGCCCAGTACAATGCACCACAATCTTCACATCTGGTATCGAAGTTGCCGAGGGACACCTGTTTGATCCCTTGTGCAGTTTCTCCCTCGTAGAGCGCACCCCACATGTAATGGGGTCCTAATGCGGTGTTCAAAGCAAGAGATGGTCGTCTATCAGCGACGTTCGGCAAATCTTGGACAGGATAAGCTCGCTTGTTGGAAGAATTGACCCTAAACGCCTCTGGCAAATCATCAGCAAACATATCTTCCTCGTAGTTGTGAGGTGAGCTAGGCTCTCTATTCCAGCAAGGACCGCGATGGTCATAGTTCGTTTCTGGGAAAGTATATCTCACTTCATCCACGTCGTCACCATCAGGATCTGTATCAGGCGGTGGCACAACTGGAATCGCATTATCTTGAGACCTCTCAAGAAGATACTGATAGTGGTTTCTCCGTCTGACGTATAAAAGATTAATTGTCTCAGCGAAGGATTCACCGAAATCACACATCAATAGGCCGTCTTGAAATATTTTGATTCGTGTGCCATATAATGTACTCAATGCAAGTGCCTCGGTGGTAGTCGCCCAAACTGAATCAGCAGACATCGATTCAACTGAAACAAAAGAAAGAACAAATGAGACCAGATATCATCAATGGGGCAGTAGAAGAACAAATTTCGTTCGCCTTAAAAACGAATCCTACTCACCATAGTCACTGACGCTGTCGTATGGGCGAAAATCTCCCCTGTCGGTAAGATCTTTGAATTCATCCCACATCTCCTGGACAACGGACACAGCTTCGATACGGAGGCCAGTTGCCAATTCGAACGAACCGACGAGACCATATGATATTGCTGAAAAGAGACAATTGCCATCAGATGGGACATCAATGATATCAAAATGTGTCCCACATATTACAGCAGTTTGTGACTCCATTGCGAAGAAAAAGAAAAAAAAAACTCAGGCGAAGAAAAGCTTATGCAATGGCCCGTCTAGACTTGAAAAAAAATTCCCCGTAACTTGTCTTTTGATGGAGGGGACCCCTACATCAGCGCGACGACACTGAAACAAAAAAAAACAAAAAAAAAAACACACACACACGCACAAAAACGAAAAAAAATCGCGCTCCGTCGTTTTCGACGGTTGGATTCCTCGGACTACCCGATCGTCCCGTCGGATGTTCGAACCCCACCCGTGAGCAAACTGACTTGAAACTATTTCTTGAAATATAAGATTTTCAGAACCGAAAATGAGAGACGAAACGAAAAAGAAACGAAAAATAACGAAAATCGTCAGTCCACCGACGGCGGATACTCAGGACCACCCGATCCCCCACGTCGGATGTTCGGACCGTTACTAGAAACCGATATAAGACGTCAACGAAAAAAAAACGAAAAATTTGTCAGTTCACCCACTCCGTCGTTATCGACGGTGGCTACTCAGGACCACCCGATCCCCACGTCGGATGTTCGGACCGTTACAAGAAACCGATATAAGACGTCAACGAAAAAGAACGAAAAAATTGTCAGTTCACCCACTCCGTCGTTATCGACGGTGGCTACTCAGGACCACCCGATCCGCGGATATTTCTACATAATGAAAGAAAAGGGGGGTGAAGAAAGTATACATGGCAACAACTTTTTTTTTCTAATTTTACAACCTTTTTTTAAATTTTTTTTTTTTTTTTTTTTTGTTTTTTTTTTGTTTAATCGATGGTTGGATGTTGAGTCCTCAAGTGTTGGACAAGATTATTCGACTGGAGAAATGTTTTTCCACAAAATCTGCAACTGTAATTTTTTTCACCAGAATGAGTCTTTTTATGTCTCGTCAGATTGGTTTTCTGTGCAAACTGCTTGTCGCACGTTTCACATTGGTACAGTCTTGTTTCCTGATGAATCTTTCGGTGGTCAGTCAAATGTGCCTGCTGACGAAAAGCCTTTGAGCAGATGTCGCACACAAAGGGTCTCTCTCCTGTGTGAATACGCATGTGGTCTTTTATGCTGGACTTTCTGGCAAAAGTAGCCTCACAGATGGCACATGTGAAAGGGCGATGACCCGTGTGGGTATTCATGTGTTGCTTGAGTCCATAAGAAGTGGTCAGTTGCTTCCCGCATACGTCCGCATACGTGTTTGTGGCAGAGTCGTTAAGGTGAAGTCAGACGTGCAGAGAACATTATGCAGTAAACCGGGGAGGGAATTGAATTTGGTAGTCCCTCACGCCCTTGGTGCGATATGGTTGGAGCGCAAGGGGCTGCATAGTGTCTTCTGTTCATGCATGGAGAGGGGGGGAGCATTGTTAAACGTTGGTGTTTTCTGTATGCTCAGGTTGATGTCCACTATGTCTACTAACATGGCTGATGAGAATTCTGAAATGGAGAGTGCCCCGCGTCCGAAGGAGGTCGTCCCCGAGGCTGGCGAGCCGCGTGCGCAGGACGTTGTCACGGACGTCGACACCAGCATGCCACGGCTGGAGACGCCGCCCCCTGGCACGTCGCAGGCTGGACCGGTAAGTGCCTACTGGAGTAGGACCATTTGTTGTACGTCTGTCGCCCCATTCGTGCAACCCATTTTGTTGTCTGTCTAGGACTCAAGTCTAGCTGATGACCTCGCTATGTCATCACCCTCCTCGGATGAGGGCGGTTCAAGACGCTTCTTCTCCCCGACCCTGCTCAAACCTGATTCGGCGGAGACGGACTGCGAGATAACTCTTAAGGGGTTTACGGGCCAGACGACCGTCTCCCCAGGGCGCATCACTTTTAGGGGGAGTGGGGACGAGGCCACAATTTCCTCCAAGCCCGTAACGCCGCCACTTCCTAGACTCCCCGGCGTGGCTGGCGGAACGAAGAGACTAACTACGGCCTTGTGGGACGCGAATCCCTTCCCCCCCAAGCTCGTGCGGCGCTCGGAAGTGGCGACCAGGACTGCTCCGGATGCGGCGACCGCCGCCGAACTTCTCCGCCGCAAGGAGGTTGCTGCGGCTGCCGCAGCTGCCCGCCGCAAGCACATGGACCAGGCCAGGCAGAAGGAGAAGGAGGAGGCGGAGCGCCGCCGAGAAGCCATGCGCCGCAGAGCCGAAACAGAAATGCGGGAGAAGCTCGTGCGGACGAAGAGCATCTTGGCGGAAGAGCAACCCAAGCCGTCTTGCAGCCGCTGGGCCGACAAGCCGAGGAAGCAACCGACCGCCTCCACGCCGAAGAAGGTGGTGCGTCCATCGACGTCTTCGTCCCTCTCCACCAAGGACACGGAGGAGGAGGAGGAGGAGGCGGAGGTGGACGACGATGCCGACCCGGACGCATCTTTCCGCCGCGTTGGATCGACGGTGCAGTTCACCGTGCCGGTGGACAAGGTCGCGTCGTTATTCAAATCTGCGGAGAGGAAGCAGAAAGCGGCCGACAAGGCAAAGCGGCAGGGGTCCGGCAAGGCCGACATGTCCAACGATGCGGTCGTCCAGTGCCGCAAACTGGGAGTGAGTAGCATTCGTGCGCCAGTATTGTGTGATATGTTACTTTGTGCGTGTGTATAGTAACATGTCTCTTTGTGCAGTTTCGCGTGTGCAACCGTACGCCAAACGGAAAGGACGTCATGTGTATGTGCGTGGCGTGCGGCAAACTCAGTAGTCGCGCCCTGTCGCACGCGCCGCACACTGACCTGAACATGGACGCCGTGACTGCATACCAAAAGGCCCAATACTCACGGCAAACCAGAGGCCCCGTCCACATGGACTCTTTGCTGGACCAGGTTATGCAGGCCAACGGCGACCGGGACAAGGTGAGGGCCTGCCTGCATAACCTGTTCCTCCTGACGGGAATTGGAGAACGTGACAATCCTGACGACTGCATTGTCCTGCACGACGTGCCGGCCTGCTTTGCTAAAAATGCTGTGAGTGTGTGCCCTACCTGTGTCCCTTACAGCCTTTATTGAAACAGTCTTGTCATTGCCTTCGCCTTTTTACAGGGTCCACCGCCTGATGCCGTCAACGAGGTCGACAAAGAGGTCCACGACCAAGATACCGACGGTGATGATTGATTCTGTTCCTTGTGATTGTTGTCTAGACGCTGATGGCGTTAGTATCTCTTCTTGGCTTATCTGTTCTTGTCTTGTGTATATAGTTGTTTGCACGCTGATAGCGTTACTATGTCGTTTCTTATTGTGCTAAGTATCTTGTATCTAAGTATCTTGTATATATATTGTTGGTAATAAAATACCCCCCCCCCCAAAAAAAAATGTTTCTCAGACAAAGTCCCGCTTTGCGGGACTGGGAGGTTGCACGATCGAAACGACTACACTCGTGGTCTGGTTGGCAATCACCGATACGTGCGTGGATGGGGCACGTGTCTTGTCTGGCGATGAGGTCTGTTCGGTACCATGTGCTTTTGCCTGTTCAGGTGTCGACATCTTGGACGGATATGAGAGCCGTTACCGTCGTTTCATCAAGGGAGGTGAGCCTCACAACGGCCATCAAGTGGCGTGGTGTCATCGTACACTTTGTAACACAGTGTCCTCCTCCTCTTCTGTTTTCTAGATGCCTTCGTCCAACAACTGACTGTGGCGCGGCCACTTGCGACGGCGACGGGGCCGTCCAATTATTCGCTACGGATGGATCTTGTGGGCTGGAGCGGACGTCTGAGCATCGTCTTCAACACCATTTTCATAACGGCGTCTGGCCGTGCACGTATCATTCGCGTCAGAGTGGAGCCGCGCGGCGCGCTCCAAGTCCTACGTTTGCTGATAGTGACGGATGCGCGGTTGGATATGGAGCTCGAGCCACACAGGGCGACGGAGGCGGTCGAGACCGTCTCTGGTGCCCTGCTGGCCTGACGTGTGTGTGTTGGCGGTGAACGAGGATACTGAGACTCTGAGGAAGGACGTGGACAGTTTCCAATCCGACTCGCCAGGTCGGAGGGCCTGATCCCCGCACCTCGGGCCATCCGACTCGCCAAGTCGGAAGCTCTGACTGCCCGGCCACACCACCACCACCAATCGTGGGCCACGCTCCCCGCACCCGTACGTACCTTCACTCCAGGGGCCTCTGCCACACCAAACTGTCCGGCTTTCAATCGCGGGGGTCGGGACCATCCGACTCGCCAAGTCGGACGGTCCGATCCCCTGCATCGGGCCATCCGACGCGCCAGGTCGGATGGTCCGGCGCCCGTACGTACCTTCACTGCGGGGCCCCCTGCCACGCACACTGTCCAGCTTTCGATCGCGGGGGTCGGGACCATCCGACCCCTGCATCGGACTATCGGATCCTCGTTTCCACACGGCCATTGCACGCCCCTTCGGCGGGCAGTGTCCCATGCTTGGCCTTCAGCCTTCGATCACCTTGCAACGGTCGGTCACCTTGCAACGGTCGATCACTTTGCAACGGTCGATCACCTTCCAGCTTTCGTACATCGCCGAGCTTTATACTTTCAGGTATATAGGGGGAGTGGAAACTGGGGGGCCGTAGCCAGCTGCCTTTGAGCGCCACACTTTCATTCTTGATCGGCGAAGACATCCCTGTTGATGCTTTCAGTTTGTCGTGTTCGCCACTTCGATAAGTGGCCCCTTCGGGGTACAACCACGCCTTATGAACTTGAGACATTTATTGCAAAGGCCTTCGCTTCTGACTGTGGTGCTGGGGGGCCTTTGCTCCCCAGACCCCCCGGTCCTTGCTGACCCCCCTGCGGGGGCCGCAGCGTGGAAGTCCCGCCACATTGAGCCGCCCGCCCGGTTTGCAGCCCTTTCGGAGTACAAGCCCGTGAAAGTTAGGTTAGGTTAGATCTGCAATGTCCTTAACTCACAGACCAAGCGAACAATTTTTTTCAGAACAGCCAAACACCAGGTCCGTTAAGATGTCAATATCACGCTCATCACAGTACCAGCAACGGTTTTTTTTTCAGATCAGAGATGCCTTTGAACATTGCGATCACTCAACAGTAATTCGCTCCTCAGACTGACCAGACTCGCGAAAATGAATAAAGACAAAATGACGTCTCTCGTGTAGACAAACAACTTTCTTTGTACATTGTTGGTCGTGCGACGTATATTTGAGTCACAAACAGCGACTTGCTGTGGCGTCAAGTGCCTATCCTTAGAAAAATTCGCAGTTTCGGAAAGACGAAAAATAGGCTTACCCGGGTAAGTACCAGTGTCTACTATATCCAACTTTCACAGGTCGTTCCCATTGGATGCCCGCCTTCGCAGTAGCAGGATACTGTCGGGGGCGTGAACCAGAGAAAGCTAGCAAGCGTGACTTAACGATCCAAACAGGAGAAAGGGCGAACGAACCGAGGTTGACCTTAATGGTCATGCCGAGTCCTTTCTCCACGCTGGAGGGTCAGCTGGTAGTGAGTACTGGGGAAAGATGTTATGACCATACAGATCTCAGTCTGTATGCGAGCATCGAGACAACCTTCCAATGGAAGGATCTTACACACAGAGTCGATTACAATCACTCTCACTTTCTTAATCATATGTAGTTACCATGCATGAGGTGCCCAAATACAAATCTTACACCGTCATTGTTGTTATACAGAAAGACCCACAGACAGATCAAGAATGTCGGCATACACTGCTCATAGCATTAAGTGTACCTTGTTGAACGTGTGTGTCTGCGATCCTAAATGGTACCTCCCAGGAGAGGTACTTGAATACATGCACCACCTCGACATGAATCAGTTTGTATCTACAGAAGAAGCAAATAGTAAGGAACCCTCACAAACACGATATCCATGTTCACACAGTGTCCACTCCCACACATAAGAAATATTAATTTGTCGTTTTGTTTTTCTCTCCCAACAGACATCCAAGAGTCAATTCCATCGCTTGCAAACATCACCACAGAGTCTGACAAACTCCTTGCTGATCTGGACTACGAACAATCGACAGAGTCAGACAAAATGTTGGCTGCAATGGAAATTGATTTTTCGACCGATTCAGACAAGATTCTTGCCGCGGTGAATATTGAAGAACTGATCGCATCAAACACCGACCACCAAACTTCACCCAGTAGGACAGGTAACGGACAACGCAACATCATTCACATGCCACATAAGGCACTAAGAGCTACATTCAAAAGTGTACCATACATGTCAAATGACCCATGTCCCTCTGTTACAGAGCTCACAAAGGGACCATCGTCTAGGTATAGGGTCATCGACGCATCCGTCTACGAAGAGGAAGGAACGATTCTATGCGATGATACTGATGAGTTGCAAATGTCACACCATAGTTTGAGTAAGACGTCGGCAAGCACAGAAGAAGACACGCACAAGGCACGATCCATAGTTCAATTCACACGTTTTAATGTATTTTTTTGTCCTTTGTTGTAGCACTCACAATTCCACCGACTCCAGAGTTTCAACCGCCGTCTCCAGCCACGATCCAGAAAATGATGTTAGACACCCAGGGTAAGTAATAAATACAAACACAGCCTTTATTCCATTATGCATTTCCAGGCAATTCACAGCTTACAATTCTCGCACACGAACCTCATCTAGATCGCATCAACAAACTTGTAACAATGGAACAGCAGTGGTTAGAAGATAGACGATCACGAGATTTCGAAAAGCGGTTAAAACAGTGGACGCCCAACACCTTGTCCCCAGATTATGTCATCGAACGTAAGTATCCTGTTCGATCAGCATAGATGCCACATCATGAAGACGCAGTTATCTTTTTACTCACTCGCTCCTTTGCACAACACATCTGTTCAGGCTCAGACTTCAAAGCAGTGTCCGTCACGGATTTCCTTAAGACAATCGGTGTGCCAGATGAAGTGACATGTGTAGATGAAGACATCGAGCAAAGTCCAAAACTTCCATCAACGTTTTCCATCCCATCTCGTAAGTAAAACGTTCCACAACTACATATCATAAAACGACGAAATCGCTCAAACTTAATGTCATCCCTGTCCTTATTATGTTTCAGACGTACTCTTCAACTGTGACATCCAACCAACAAGCGAGGTCTCAGATGAGGAATCGTTTTCTCTGAGACTGAGCAACATCAGCGAGGAACCTGAAATCAGACTGTCCTCAGACGATAGTGATAAAGGTAAGAGTGGACGACGAGCTATGACCTGCACCGGGACAGCACGAACACGGTAAACAGAGGATATGATTATAAACGAATCGTATTGTTACTATTACAGTCGCATCTCCAACACACAAGTGTACAAAATGCCCCCTCAAGTTCTGGTCTGCAAACGGCCTCAAATACCACACAATGGCAAAACACGGCAAGCCCAAATTCCTGTGCACAGTGTGCGGTCAACGATTTAACCAAAGATCATCACTTATGTTTCATCTTAAGGCGCATCTTGGATTCAACACAAACGTGTGTCTCGTGTGCAATGCGGTGTTCAGAAAGGGAAGCGCATTAACTGATCACTTCAAGCGCGAACATGAAAACATTCACCCCGATTTAATCAGAACATATATATCTCAATGGACGCCACTTGAAAAATTTTCATGTGTATCAATTCATGTTGTCAATCACAAGTCAGTATTCACGTGTTGACAATCTCCATATAATTCATAAAATCTCCTTAAAAATATACCAAAAAAATGTTGAAAAACAATCAAAAGTTAGGTCATTGATTAACCTTAAAAAAAAAGGTTAAATGTTACTAAATCAAGTTATGTAACACAATCATATTGTTTAAAAATTAATGGCGTCATACATCTGCAACGTCCACGTCGTTGACGCCGGAAACGAAGAGTCTTCATTGACCATCGGCTAATAGCAGACATCGAATAAGAGCGCTGAAGAGGTCCCTTACAGGATGCCCCAAGTGCGCCCCCCCTTCCTTTAGAGACAATTGAAGAAGCCTGGGAGGGGGGAGTCGCATGACACGGCGCACTGCAGTGTCAGTTATATTCTCAGTGTCCGTGTCATGTGTCTCCCATCCGATCAGACATTCAACAGTGCGGCCAAATCTACGATGCAAACGACGACCCAGCCATCACACAACCTACTCACGGGATGTACAGCAGACCGTCGGTAATAGGCGGTAATAGTCTACTTTAAGGGCTCCACCTGCCTGGAGCCCCTAAAGTATATCTCTGGATGCGGAATTTCACGTACAATTTGGATATCTTATTGGTTTTATTGCGCTTGGCCATGTTTTCGCGTAATTTAAGAAAATTGTGGGTCACCATAACCCTTGGATGCTTTCTCTGAGCACACTTAATGGGCATCTTACTCATTCGTCATGAAAGCAGTGGGCTCTGAGACTTATTTTTGTGGCCTGCGGTTTAATTTGAACTGGTTGTCATGTGCTGTTAATCCGTGACTCGTAATAAATTCGATCCCTCAAATTACCTTTTTCTGTGCGTTATTGGCCCTCGAAGAGCGGCGAGTGGACACCCTAGCGCACGAGCGTTCGTCCCCTCTCGGAACACTCATGAGAAATTGCTTTGGTGTGGTGTAATCTGCAAACAAGCAGACAGCCGGCCGGGAAGCAGACAGCCGGCCGGGCTAGCCGGGCGGTCCAGGGCGAGAGCGGCCGGGCTTGGCTAGGCCTTACTCGTTTTTAACGTCTTATTGAACAAGGGGGTGGAACAGTTCACAACAACGTGCCCGGAGGCCGGCCTAACAGAGAAAATCCTTGTTCAATAAGACGTTAAAAACGAGTAAGGCCTAGCCAAGCCCGGCCGCTCTCGCCCTGGACCGCCCGGCTAGCCCGGCCGGCTGTCTGCACACAGGTAATTGTGCGACACTCGTCGAAATAACAGTCGGTCAAAGGTGACAAACGCATTCGGACCCATGACGACACAGGACCCAGCGAGTGATGCGGTGTTGAATGTATGACAGGACGTTCTATCCAAAACAATCGTGAGGGCCGATGGCGTCGGGTTCGGTGGGAGCACCAACAGAATGGATACGTGAGATCTACAATACACCGTACCACAATCTGTTGGGCTACCCCCTCTTCCCTTGATATTGGGGGCGAGCCTTCAACTCCTCCGTAATCATCACGGAGGAGGCAATGAGACGAGTCCGTTACCTCCACAAGAATCTGATCCAAACGGGGTTGGACGTAAATCTGGTTTTGTCGCAATTTAGGTCCACTGTCTTGGAGGTGTTTTTGTTCGTGTTTAATTTAGCTCCACCTGTGGAACAATATGACATGTGCGTGGTACCCAACGATCTAGCTCCACTGGTCAAGAACACATTTTCATCTACAAAAATGAAAACCGTTACCTCCACAAGATACCTTTCCAAATTTCTCTGGAGGTAAAAAATGTCTTGCCATCATTTTTATCCACGGTCGTGGACATGTTTTTTTGAATGTCGTGTTTAAGCTCCACGCAAAAAAGTGAATGAGAGTTCGGAAAAAAATTATTTAGCTCCAACAGTCAACGCTTTGGTTTTCATCCATTGGACAGCCCGCGTGGAAGAAGATGGCAGTCTCTGGTGAAATTTACGTCCATGTGGACGAAGAAATAGGTTGCTCTGAATTTACGTCCAAGTTTCTGCGGTGGGCAGCGCCCCCTCTAGGAAGGAGGAGCTTGCTGTGTACTCCGCGGACGCGTGTCGTTGAAGTCGCGAAGCTCGACGTGGTCCTTGCTTTAGGAGCTCACGCAGCGTGCTGCCCATAGGGTCGCGCCTCGCCCCACGGTGCTCGAGGACCTGACCAAAGCCGTTGTCCAGGAGGGGCGTCGTCATAGCCCTCCCTGCAGGGAGCCACGGCGTTGCTGCAGAGCGGTGCACGCCGCTCTGCGGGGCCGCGCTGAGCTCCCTAAGGGTCCCGAGTCGGCCAAGGACCGTGGTCCAGAGGCCATGGCGTCGTTGCAGGGAACCAATGCGACACGCTCCCGGACGCGCGCCGGTAGTAGTGGCAGTGCCGCTCCGGCCGCCGTGGCCGCGGCCCTCGCCGTGGCCGCGGCCTTCGTCGCGGCCGCAGACAGGCGGTGGGTGGCCGTCGCGGATTCAGAGGGAAGTCCCTTGACCAACAGACGTGACACGCACTCCGCCTCCGTCATTCGCTAATGTAAAGCATGCAGTACACGACGGTCTAGAGTAAACTCCTTTGCAACTCCTTTGCTGATGCCAGGGTCGACGTGCTGTGGCCCCGCTGCCCGAAGGCACCGACGCCTGCAAGCCGAAGTGGCCGTTCAGGCCGTGCTAGAGTAGAGTCCTCTGTCGGTCGAAGCCACGGCCGGAGACACCTACTGCTATCGCGGGTTGCGGCGCGCCGACGTGGCCGTGCAGACCGCGCCAGAGGAGGGCAGACGATTGCGTGCTGCGCCACGCGCAATCCCCAGCACCAGGTGCCTTGCGTCGTGGTCACCTCGCCGACTCCGGTTGTGCGATGGATCGTGAGGGGCAAAGTGGATTCCACTTCGGTGGGTCATGATACAAAAGACGTTTTTAATGCTCCATACGATGGACCGTATCAGGCAAAGAGAAAACCTGACCACATTGCCTAAGGAGCGATGTAAGAAACAAAAGTCCCAGTTATGCTCCGCAGTGGAGACGACGCCCCGCCGGACCCGTCCTGCTCCGTCACACGGACCGCGCAAGGCGTTGTCGGGAGGAATGGGGGAAGTCCAACCGCATCGCAAGTTCGCCCCGACATGAGCTCGGCGCTTTGGCGCTAGAGCAGTGGACCGTCATCGCCACCCCATTGGCGGCGAGGTGTTGTGGTCTGGTCCTGAAACATCGAGGGGGTAACAACTGGTAAATTTCGTGTCAGCCGGATTACGGATTACCCCGGATTACCCCGGAGTACCCCCAAATTACCTCTGGATTACAACAAAAAAATCCCTGGATTGCCTTTGGATTTGGCAGGATTACCCCGGATTACCTCAAAATTTTCCCGGATTACCCCGGATTACCTCAAAATTTCGGGTCATCCGGATTACGGATTACCATTTTGCTGTCAGCCGGATTCCCGAAGTCGTTACCCCCTCGTGAAACATGCATGCATGCGTGCGTGCGGTACGCGCTGCGCACTTTATTGCTGCAGTCTCGGGGTGATAGTGTTGTTAATACAGCTCACCTCTTTCCTTGTGTATCTTCGTATCAATGAAGCAGTAGCAGGTGAGAGCGATGCGCACAATGCTGCTCATGCACTGCAAGTAAAACAAAAACTGTACAAAAAAAAAAGTACAACGGAGATTGTAGAAAGTACAACGAGAATTGTACGAACCACGAGGCCTGGACTGCACAGCACTCGTCATGCCGGTTCCATTGTACTTTGTACAACAATTGTTGTACTTTGAAAGTACAATAAATTCCTGTTAAATAATTTGCCAGGAATTTGTGTACTTTTGTTGTGGTCTTGTTCTCGCAGTGTGTGCAGGATGAGCTCTCTTCGGAGTTGTGGTTCGTCCGTATGGTCTCGTAATCGCGGTTGGGTACGGGTACTCCTCTCCCCACGCATCCGCGTTCAAGCCCCTGGGCCGCAAGACAGCCTTCTGATGCACCGGAGGGCTGCTTGTGCCTCGGGGGCCCGCGGTGCGTCAGTGGGGCTAGTAATCCATTTGCGACCAGCTTCCCTCAGGGACCCCTGAAGATGCCCCGGTGCGAGGCTCGCTCCCCCAATATGAGAAATATTGTCAGGTATACAGGGAATCGCCCATCGCGCGGTAAAAGTAAACTAGCCATGGCGTCCTTTGGTTAGGCAAGCCTAATGTCTTGGTAGCCGTTCTTTTTGCCAGCATTTTCAACTAAGAAATCGCGAATATCGGTAAGTACAAAGGCAAATGGGCTGAGTTGCGTTTCGAACTGTGTAGCACCTCCTTGAAAAGATAGTCATAGCCCATAGCCCAATCGGTGCAGCCAGCCCGCCCAGCCTAACAGGAATTACTTCTTTGCCAAAATTTAGTCTTTAAAATTTAAATTGAATTTTTTTAAATAAAAAAAGCCAATTTTAACGAATTGCTTTATTCTTGCTTCCTCCACATTGGTTAGTTTTTTTACATCATTGAGAACTCAGAAGGCTAGGCAAGGGCCGTTCTGGCTGGTTCTCACTGAATGCGGTTTTTTGGCATACAAAGCTCTGCTAGATTGGCTCCAGTCTACGAGTTTTATGCTAAGCATCATGTGCTGATGGTCTTTTTTTGCTTTGTCTAGAAATGTCTCAAAATATCGGTAATGGTGGCCATCCTTTAAGAGCATGGAATCCAAACGTAGGTACTTTGCTACCTACGAATGAGAATAGGAAGCCTTTATGTGCACTGAACCCAAATGTAAGTCCTATAATTAATTCCTTTGTAAAATATATTTTCTTTTGTTGCATCTACAAAGTAATACATTCAATACTTGTTTTTGTGTAAATTCCAGATACTGCCAAAGATCACCCACAGTCCAGTTGCTCTGACTAGGCAGTCTTACCAGAATTTTGTAAGCTCAATTCAAATGTTAATGCAATTTGTGATCGAGCAGGTATGTTAATTTACATTTCATTGTTGCAATACAGGGCGACTCGCCTCTGAGTAATGTCAACAGGAGAGGGGACCCCAAAATTATAGTTGTGTCGCAGCCTCCAAATGTTGTTCCAACTATTGCTTTGCAGTCATCAAAGATGGTGTGTGGTCAAGGTATCAGTCCAAATAGGAAGCCTGAATTGAATTTGAATTCGAATGTAAGTTAAGTACCGACTGTTAATCATTTTATATTGGCTTCAGCAAAAGTGTTCATTTTATTCTTATATATTTTTTATTTTTTTTTTTGTAGTTAGCAGCAAAGGCCCCTCACAGTTCATTGCAGGACTCAACATCAAGTTCGAACAAGATCACAACAGTCAGACCCAAAATTATATTTTTGTCCCAGCCTCCAAAAATTGTTCCAAATACTGCTTTGCAATCACCAAAGATAGTGTTAAGTCAAGGTACTAGTCCAAATCCAAAGAGGATATGTGAATTAAATTTGAATGTAAGTACTAATTTATTTTTTTTATCTTATTACTTGATTATTGCTGCAAAAGTAATTTCTGTCCTTTCCTCTTTTTTGTAGGTAGAAGCAAGGGCTCCTCACAGCCCAACTCTGTCAACAAAAAATGTGCTGCAGCAAGATCAAGAGCTTTTAAAGGCCCGTCAAAGGGCTGATGAAGCGATGACGTCCCATTATGAGTATGAGAGAGTAGGGAAGCAGAATTCTCTTGTTCCTACAGTTTTTGAGGATGAGGTCTTAGAGGATGAGGCTTTGGATACTATAGACTTAGCAGAAGAGTCAGATGGCCCTGAAGAGCCTGATCTCTCAAGTGATGATGAAAATGGGAATGATCCTATTGGGGATGAATCAGGTGATTCTGATGATTCAACTTTAAGTGATGATTTTATTATGAAAAAAAACAAACGTCCAAGCCTGTCTTTGAAACAGAATAAACAGAGGCCAAAGCCAAATGCTGATAGATGCAAAGTAAAAGACAACAGTGCTGAAGATAAAATTATGGTAATTATCCCTCCCGTGTTTTGGGTGCCTTTGACTTTTAATTTTGTGTTAATTTGTCTTTATGTTATATTTATAGGAAATTTTGCCCAGTGATTACCTGTATGTTGTTGAGTCTTCAGAAGTTACTTCTGGTGAGAAGTATGACAACATTCGTGCTACTGTGAGAGCTAATGTCACAAGTAGTGAGGAAGCCAATAAATGGTTAAACGCATTTGAATTATCGTCCAAAACAAATTTTAGAGTTAAGAAGACTTGGAACTTAAAGGAAAGCCAGAGAGTTGTATTCAAGGTATTGTATAAGGACCAGTGCGTCTTGGAAATGTTTTGATCTTTCTTGCTTTTGCGCTCATTTTGATAATTGTTTTTTTTTTTTGTTTTTTTTTAGAAAAAGTACAGATGTCACCATAATACTCTTGCTGAAAAGAGCAAAAGCAAAAATCCACATGAGAAGCACATTAAGTGTCCTGCAGAGCTGACAATCACTGTGAACAATCCAAGCATGCGATGGTAATGAGTTTGAAATATTGGAATTCCCTCGAAATTGAGTTTTGTATATGTTCAACCTTGTATTTCTTTTAACAGGAGTAAGGATCCTCACCTGAAAAGTCATCCATGTAAAATCTTGATAAAGCATGTCCATAACCACAGCACCACCAATGCATTTGGGGATGTCCTGAGGCATAGAAGGCCTTGTGCACAAGTAGTAGAAACGTTCACTCAGATGTTCACCGATGAAAAGCAAAGGATAACCCCTGTACAAGCTATGGAGATTCATGTTTCAAACCTCGAGAAGAATGATCCAAATCGACACTCCTTGGGTGATGGCGCTCTGTGCCCTGAGATGTCTTGGCTTTATAAGCTATATCACAAGATAATGAAGAGACGTTGTGGAGAGCCTTATGGACCTGACATGATAGCTGCACTTCAAAGAAATATCGAAGAGTACAATTTAGAATGCAAGGACTTATGTGCTAAAATGGGTTCCACGTCAGATGGGAGACATCATTATGTTGCTATATGCTCTCCTATGATGAAGAGGATACTCACACATCATAAGACATCTGCTGAAGTGATGTTTATAGATTCAAGCGGTAACATGGACAACTGCAATGCACGCATATTTGTTATTTTGACTCATAGTGTTGTATGCGGACTGCCAGAGGGCTTGTTGATTACATTTTCTGAAAGTGAAGAAATTAGAACAGCAGCTTTAAAATTGTGGAAAGAATTAATTCCTACCAATGCATTCTATGGGAGAGGTTTGAGAGGCCCAAAAGTTATTTTAAGTGATGATTCTGCTGCAGAGCGTAATAGCCTCAGAATCACCTTTCCAGAAGCTATTTTACTTCTATGTATTTTTCATGTCCTTCAGGCCATGTGGAGATATATCTGGGACTCTCATCACATGGTGAAATTTGAGGACAAGCCTTATGTTTATTACCTTTTTCGCCAGTTAGTATATGCTCCGTCCGTTGAAGATTTTAACTCTCTCTGTGAAGATGTTCTGGAAGATGAGAAGATGAAATCATATGGATTGGTGTTAAGCCATATTAAAGATCTATTTCATCGTGCGAAAGAATGGGCCCTTTGCTTAAGGAGTGACTTAATCCTGAGAGGACACAACACCAATAATCTTTCTGAGGTGGTAATGAAAATCATGAAAGATTGTATTCTTGGTCGTGTGAGAGCGTACAACACTGTTCAGCTTTTCAACCTTTTGTCTAATGGTTTGGACAATTACTACAAAAGAAAACTGGCGTTGGTTGTGAACAACAGAATTCGGTCTTCACGCTCCAGATTAAGGGTTGATCCTGCCAAATTAAAGCCACTTGTAGCAGAGAAACTTTTTTCATCAGACCATTTGTTTCGAGTGAAAAATACAGAGAAGAACACTGTGTACATTGTAGACACAGAGCTAGAAATTTGTTCTTGTCCAGTGGGCAAGTGTGGTGCACCATGCAAGCACCAACTAGCAGTGGTGAAGGAATTCAACATAAGCCATCAGCAATTTCTTCCCACAAACGATGCAGCTTTCAAGATGATTCTCTACTACATTATGTCTGGTGAAACAACTGCTCCAGATGGTTTTTTCAACACACTCAAAGGAGAAGAGGTGGCAATAGCTCCCATTGTTGTAGAAACACCAAGATCTGATATTGATCAGGTAATTTTTTAAAAGTCCTTTTTATTTCTTTCTACAAATTTAATTGCAGAAATATTGTTTTTATTTTCAATTCTTGATGTTGTCCAGGCTATCCAAGAAGACCAGCTGGAGATTCCTCTTACTTCAGATCAGTCAACCGAGTCAGTGAGGGAAAAAATTTTTGCTATGGCAGAGGATTTGTTTGAAAAGGTCTCAGGCAGTAGTGACTACCTCGCTGACCCTCTTGATAAGTTTCTTAAGACATACTGGACTATATCGAAAAGAAATGACAGAGATTCTACACTGAGCTCTGCATTGGCAACGTTTGGCAAAGATCAGAGTGTGCTGCGACCAGCTGTCATTGGGAAGAAGCTATCAATATACATTCAACCCTCAAGCCTTGCAAAGAGACTGAAGCCAGGAGAAGGGAAACATGCCCAGCGGGGAGGAAGGCCCAGAAAAAGTGACGATCCTGAGGCCCCAGAACATGGATATAATAGAGGGCAGAAGAGACGGCCAACTTCCACTGAAGCAGAACCATCTTGGGCTTGCCCTCCTAAGAAATCAAATAAAGTGCCTCATTGTCTGTCCAGGTGCGTTGAAGTCAATGCTCGGCTCCCAAAATGAGTGTTATCTTGAGTTAAAAGTGTTAGTTCTTTTGATTGCTTAATTGTTGTCTCCCATATCTAGATATCTTTTTTGTAAATGAGCCTATTGTTTTTGAATGTATGCCTTCTGGCTTTTTGTGGTGTATGTTTACCATATGGAATCTCTACATTTGTTAATTAATGTTTTAAAACAATTTTTAAATAAATTGGAAAATATTCATTTATTGAAATATAAATGTAGCCAGCATAACACTTGTCTATTGTTCATGAAAATTCAGTACCAAAAAGGGTTTAAAAACACTAAAATTAAATACATCGTCAAAACATTCACTCATACTACTTGCGGGTCTGCTGTGAGTAACTTAGTTTTCTTTTGTTCATTTTCCTCATTTCTTCTTTCAACTCCTTGATACCTTCCTGAAGAGACTTGCATTGGGCTGATAGGACGTCTCTCTCCTTAATAATTCCATTTAATTCATTCTGAAGATATGAAACCTGAAATAAATTAGATGGCTACATAAAAAAAAGATAGAATATATTTCTAACACAGATATGCAAGAGGGTATGTACATTATTGTTACCTGAGAGGTGAAGGATATGATACTTTCATTCATAAGAGTCTTGTTACTATTCAGGGACTCACATCTAGCTGATAGCTGATCTCTCTCCTCAGTAATTTCCCTTAACTCCTTCTGAAGATTAGAAACCTGAGACAGTAGTTGGCAAAAAAATTTAGATTAGACGGAGATCTTTTTAACACTATACATAAGCAAAAGCAGGGGAGATTGTTACCTTGGACATGTAGGCTTCAATTTTATCATTCATACGAGTCACATCACTATTATTATTTTCGAGCGACTTGCATCTAGCTGAAAGGCGGTCTCTCTCCTCTATAATTTCACTTAGCTCCTTCTTCAGATTTGATACCTGGAACGTTGACAAAATAATTAAGACTAACACAAATAAAACTTAGCAAAAACCAAGAGAGAGGGCCACTACAATTTTTACCTCTTCAGTGAGGCTAATTTTTTCACTTTGTTTCATTGAAGTGGAATCCTGCAAAGAAAAAATTGCGGTCAACGATTTGACACCAACAATAGAGAATCGAGGTCATTTGTAGCTGATCTTACCTTTCCTACGCTGTCTTTCAGCTGATTAATGTCACAATTAACCTTGGCTATGATTGAATGCAATTCATCACATTTCTGAAATAGACAGATAACCTGTTAAATCCACCACAGTAAAAATGAAATTTCTAGGAAAAATTGGCTGTTTATCAGCAACTTGCCTTGTTAAAAGCACGACACCATCTGCAAAACCATTTTGGCTGTTCTGTACGAACAAATTGAATGTGAAATTAATTACCTCAGTAACTGAAACTGGAGGAACGCTTCTTTCAAAAAATACTTACTGGAGACAGAATTTGCTGATTCCTGCGAACATCTACCGTGAAACCAAGTTTCACAAGAATTACATTGAACCATCCACCTGAAATTTGGCAAGGAAATGAAACAAGGAGCGCCTCCGAACGCCTATATTAGCTTTCAAACTATGCGTCATGTTAGCTTACTCATCGTCTTCATCGGGCATACCACACGGACAATTAACATGATTAGGTGGAGGCATTTTGACGAAAGGTAAAGAAGGCTAGCCTAATCCAAGCGTCTTTTAGCGACTGGGCTACTTGGAAGTGTCTTGCTCGCGCGCCAACGGCTCCTCGGGTCGAGTCTTCTCATATTGGGGGAGCGAGCCTCGCACCGGGCCATCTTCAGGGGTCCCTGAGGGAAGCTGGTCGCAATTGGATTACTAGCGTCAGTGGGAGCAGGAGTGCAGGTGAGTTCCGCCCTCGCAAAACGACTGTTTGAGTTCGCACGCATTCGACCCGCCCCTGCAGCCGCCAAGGTAAACCGCATCCGATGTGCCCACTATGCTTTTTGCGCTATGCACCTTCCGTGGTGCTGAACACAGGACGTTGAACCTTACGTCGGGTCTGCATGTGGCATGCACCCTCAATGCACCGGGTGCATAGGGTGCACTGCTGCTGCGGGCCCGAGAGGGAAGCCTGGGTATGGGGTACACCGCTACTCTCCAAGGACGGTCTCTGAACCGCGGACTGTAGAATGAACATTACTCTGCAGTCCGCGGCTCGAATCACGTGCAAAGAGAAATTGGGTTTATCTTATCACCCTGCCTGCTTGCAGCCCCGCTGAGGCTTTGCAAAGTTGTTTCTCTTTCGCACTGCTTCTTCGCACTCGATGTTTTACCGCGATGCTTTCAGAACCCTGTACACTGTTTCAGAGGACGGCGCGCGCACTGCCCGGTGCTTGCCACCAGCTTGTCAGTGTGAATCGACCGTAGCGCCGGAAGGGAGGTCCAGAGAGCGGCCTCGGATTTTGAGCCAGTCGCAGTCTTGGTCCGATCTCAGAGCGTGGCCAGTCCAGCGACCGCACCAGCAACTCGTAGGTATCGTCGTTCAACATTCGTCCCGTTTCCTCCCCTACGAATCAGGCTGCGCGCCCGAAAGCGCGCGACAGGTGGGCAATCTTCGCGGCGCGCTCGGTAGCGCCAACGAGGTAGGCCGACTCGATCGTGTCAGAAAGCGTCACCAAACTTATCGGCTTACACTCTCGCCACTTTTTCTCGCTTTCGACTGCACTCGACTGCACTTTTTGGAGCGCATGCCATCTGAGAGTAACGCACCTGTTGGGGCCCTTCTGCGTCGTACACGCTCAATGCACTCGCGCGCGGGGGCTGAGGCGTAGTTGGCCCAGGGAATTCCGGGGAGGAAATTACTGCTTCTCTCTGCTGACGGCCTTCTCACAACCTCTCTGTTGCAGGTGACATTTTTACTGAGCTCTGTCGGCACTACATGAACGGACACCTCCGGTCCGACACACACTGTCAGAAATTTCGTTGTTAATTAACAACAAATGTATTGCTAATTTTTTTTCTGACAACAGTTGTTTTTAAACGACAGTAGTCGTTTACGAACAGAGAATGTTGTTGATAAATGACAGTTGGGTCATTCTAAAACAACTTACTTGTTGGAAGACAGTTTTTCCGTCGTTTCAGTTTTAAACAAAGATGTTGTAGGAAAACGACCATGTTGTTGACAATTTTGTTGTTTTCGAACAATCGTTACGGACAGTGCACCATCCCGAGATATTCGTCGTCAGTTCGCCAACCACTCCCCAATGCGTGCCGAGGTGCCAGCGCTGCGGGAAAGCCTCCAACGCCCTGCAGGTAGGCAACCCTTCGCACTCGTCGTAGGTAGCGTCCGCTGCGCGCTCTATCTTTCTGTGGTGGCCGCTGGTAGAACTACGTCGGCGGCCGGACGCTCTCAGCGCGCTCTACTTTCTGTGGCGGACACTTGTGCAATCTCTTCGGTCGGTAATGGTCGGTAACAACAACAACGCAGGCCCGAGCAGCCGAAGTGAAGGAACAAAGTTTTTAATAATTGGTAACGAAAATGCTGTTTGAACGAGTCGCCGGCAGCTACTTTGCTACTGCGCATTGTTGAGTTCGTGTTGCTAGTTCTGCCGTTCTGCCTTTCAATCGTTCAGCCTAATAGTCTGATACTTCGTTGAAACAAATATCCATCTTAGGTTAGGTTCGTTCATGGTGAATTTTTCACTGTTCTGGCAATGTAGAAATAGTTAGGTTTTCTTTATTTTCCCCTGCATGCAATATCATACGTATGATCATTCAAAATGTATTCATAAAGATATTATTTGGCAAGTCAGAAGCTGCCATATTTGCTTCACATTCATTCGAAGCGTACAATTTCTGTTTTCAAGTATAAACAATCGAATGGATTCATTGTGTCTCTTATTGCAGGTGGCTGCAAGGGGAGTGCTGAATCTGTTCGCTTGAGTGTTGTGATTCCACCAAGTCTACTCCAAGTCGTCACATCAAAAACCCTGACAACTTCGCCATAAGGTTTGTTTCATTATTCTTGTCTTGTTTCTATAATATGATTCTTTTTCGATTTTTATTTGTAACTTTTTCTTCTCTCAGGGTTCTTCAAAGGCTATCGAACCCTTCTGGAGGTGGATCGTGTAGTCTGCATCATGTTAAAAAAAGAGATGACAACGCTTCGGGACTGCTACAGGCTTCTTGTCCTCCAACGGCTTTGCTTGGGCTGCTTTCACAGTGACATTTTCCCTGCATGATTTGTTTCCGTGTAGTCCATATCTAAATATTCAAACCAACCATTTGGCTTTTGTTTGAATGTAAGTGTTAGTGGCTTTTGATTACAGTGATCACAACTATTTACTTGAGATATAAGAGAGCAAAGTACAAAATGTATTGGATTATATCAGTGTATCGAGGGGTATCATATTGTTCTGATGTGGCCAGAGATAGTCGTAAAGATGGTTTCTTAATATTGGCTGGGTGAGTGCCCATGTCACATTTTTAAAAATTTTTGTCTCTCTGTCTTATCTTGCTGCCCAGGACCTCCTGACTCTGTTGAACTTGGGGCAGATAAAGATTTAGTGATAATCTCTTTTGTTTTAATTATTCAAGGGGAGTTGACAATTTTTCCTGGCAAAGACACTCAATTTCAGATAAAATTGTTTATACTGAACAATGGTTTATTTGTTTAGCAACTGTAATCTTCATTTAGTTCAAAGCTCCTTGCTTGGTATTTTTTTTTTTAAATCAGATGACAGGACTATTAATGGGAAACTTGAATTTCATACTGGTAATGTAACGGTTTTTAAGATTTTTTTTGTGAAAGTTTGCCCTCAGAGTTTGAGCGACAGTAGTAATCTCCCAGGAATAAGCATGGGTTCATTTGGTTTGTTTCCAGGAGGGCTACATTCTGACTCAGGATTATTTTGAAATGTTTGTAAGATAGCATTTTTAGAACAGACTTTGTCAGTTTTGTATCTGACTTTTGGATATATTAAGTATTTGATGTGCATGTTAAATTACAGTGACAATTCATCTTATTTCAGTCCTCATGTATTACTCCTGTTATATTTCTGGCTTCAAGCAAGAATCATTGAACTGAACTTAACTAGTGGGGTAGTGAGATCCAATTAATTAATTAATTAATTAATTTTACAAATTTGGAGGACAAAGTCGTATGTCATTGAGAAAGCAATAGTCTTTCTTTGCTCTTCGATATTCTTTGTTGTTGCTTTATTTGTGTTTTGTTTGACATTGTTAGTCTTTTTCTTTATTTTTAAATTACCTGTACTTTTACATGGTGTTTTAACATCATCAGACAAAATGCCTGTGGAATGGCAACATTGGGCATGTTTTCTTTAAATTAGCCATGAAATTTTAATGCTGTTTGGTAGTGGCATTTAACTTCTAAAACTCGCAATTTTGCCTTTCCTTATTTCTTTGGTTGTACACGGTGTTTGATGTGTATGATGTGTTTCAGTGACGATTGGTCATTTCATGCCTCTGTCTTTTCTTATACTTAGTCATTTTTATTCCAGTCTTATGGTACTGAATTTAAATTATTGCAAGCTCACCTGAGTGATATCAGCAATCAGCAGATTGTGTCAATATTTTTCATTATGAGTAAAATGTATTTTCTTTTCTTGTATCAGTTGCAACTTTTATTTTGGGTCATGCCTCATGTATCACTCCTGTAGTATTTCAGTCCTTTTCATAAGCAACAAAATGAGTGCTTTTATTGGTCTCTACAAATGCAAACCAAATGTGGTATAAATGACTGCTTGCCAGGCCCTAAACCACTTGTTGCTTATCATAGATGGACAAAGTGATGCTGCCTTCCAATCTGGTTTGAAACATATATCAGAGAACTGAAATTAACTGTGTGTGTAAGGGTGGTGGTGATGTTAGTGTGAGCCAACTAGTGGGGTGGAATAAGAGCCCTCCCTTCCATCATAATGATACTTTAACAAAACTCATTTCATATTCTTTCCTTTTCCGGCCTTTGGACTGTCACTGTATGTATTGTTTTTTATTATTTCTTTTATTGTATTCTGTTGCTTTGTTTTTGGTGCTTTGATGGAGTACTTGATGTGCCAGCATAAATCAATATCGTAACTTCTCTACTGTATATGTGATCATTTATTCCCTGGTTCACACCACCGGTTTGTCCCTCCCACTTTTGAAGACTTTGAGACAGCAACCGATAAGTGATGAACTATTAAATTAAGATCTACACGGTGTGAGAACTTGCCTAGTGCAATCAAACCTGCTACAAATAGAGTTGATCTACCATTTCTTTGGCAAATGTAAAAGAAAAAAACGAATACTCATGTTCGCAAACATTTTATTACATAATCTGAGTCAACTATTAAAATACGTGATGGATCAAGCCCACTATTTAAAACACCAAAAATGAAACAAAAAATAACTTGCCCCAATTCAAACATCTTAGAAAAATTAGGCGCCAACATTCGGTTTACATAACTGCGGTTCTGAACTGTGGTTCTTACTGAACAGAGCAACAATTCACTCAATTTCTCTCAATTTCACTGCTGTAGTGAGCTTTTATGCCCTGGTTTGTCACATTGGAAGCAATGTAAGTTTGGCAACTTGCTTACTGTTACTTGAGGCGGCAATAAATATGTATGGTGCATTTTTAAATTAAGATCCACATGACATGAGAACTTAGGAACAAAAATAGCTAGTGCTTTGGGCCAATATTTAACATTCTGAAAGAGTGAAGAAGTCAGGAAGTTGGAAAACCCCTTTAAATGAGCCATAGAATTATTTTTCTATTTCTGTTTCTGCTAACACTGGTGTGCTATGTTTTCACTTCTTCTGTGTGGCAAGGAGCTAGGCCTCATTTCTGTCTATCATCTTAGGAGTGGAGTAACGATTCCAATTAAGATAAAACTTCATGGTCACAAGGAAAATTTGCTTTCTTAAGCTCTTGTATCGTTGTTTCTAAGGCCTGGAGTGTGGTCGTTACTTATCTCACAGTAAGAAATGAGTGTGTTTATGATAGTGAGTTAATGATAGTTGCTCAGGGTGGATGATGAATGAAGCAGAAAAGTACTACCTTTACAGATTTTAATCAAATTCAGTTGGTAATCAAAGTTGAAACAAACACAGTGCTGTGGTCCCATGTTGCTGCTCATCTAAAAATGGAACTTGCGCTGATTCAGATCCATACTAAATGTCCACAGTCCAGGGGCTTCGTAAACAGGCAAAGCGCTTAAAGTAAGTCTCCAGATCGAATGATGCGGGAACTTGAAGGCTTGGCTTGGATTGAAGGTCCATTTTGGGGGAAAATGGGATGCAACTTAGGTAAAACCTACAAAGAAAAACACCAAATGAGGGCAAGGGCAGATATTAAAAATCAAGAGCAATGAAAATATGCGATGTTACTCACATTGGAATGCAGATTGAAAATAATTCCATGGGGCACTGCAGCTTCTTCGATTCAGGATTCCACCATCCTGACACCATCCCACCTTCTAGTTTGACATCAAGCAGAGTCGGTGAGTGAGGCGAAGACCACCAGGAGATTACTGGAGAACCCACAAACATAGGAAACTTTAAGAGTAAGAAGTAGCTATACCAAAGAAAGGGTAGAGCTGAATAGGAGGCATTGGCAAATGATAACATGATCACGATGCAAGCTTTAAGATACTATCAAAGGAACAAATCTAAATAAGGCAAGATGTATCGGGTGACATGGCTCCTTACAGCAATAATGACACAAAGACTAACACTAGCACCTAACATACTCATTGCCATTACAAGCATATCAACCAACAAGGAAAGACAATTTCATATCACAGAAATTAAAAATTACAGAAGAAATACAGGCAAAATAAAAGTAGTTCCAAGTTCGAAGTACATAAGGAATCTGAGGAGAATAGTATAAATAGTGTAGTCACCACAGAAATAGTGAAAAAAGTAAGTCACTGGCAACCCTGGTCTGACGTCAAGAGAGAAAGAACAACAAAAACACTTTCACAACAATAATAATAAAAAAAGTTTCATTTAACAGGCCAAAGGGGACAGTACAGATAAAATAATGATAATAAAAAAGATTCATCACAAAAGGGCAATGTACAAAACACAAAGGACAAGAAGATATCTGGGAAACAAGAAAAACTTACACTACATTGGGGGTGTGCCTTGAACCCCTTGTGCATGACAGTGGAAGTCTGGTGAACTTCAGTAACAGCAAGCTGGAGAATGGAATAGTCCCAGGAGGAAGCCAGGGTCATGATCTAAAACATTTCAAGCTTTTTATGACATGGAACGACATGGCACAAAAGTGATCCAGCTCTAGAAGCAATGATGGTACTTGCAAAATAAATAAAATTTAACAATCAAACCACAGCATGGAGGAAAAACTGTAAAGCTCCAGATACAAGCCTACACACAGAACAATCAAAACCTCACTTGATAAGAGAGACAGGGAGTGCAAAGTCAGTCATGAACAATATTCACTTGAGAATTGAAGACAAATACTACGAGAAGCAACATAACTCATGCACAAGGTTAGTCAGATACAGAACAAAGCACATTGGAACAAGGAAAATATTAACAAGGATCTCACAAGTGATGTCATCATCCATTAATTAACCACTACACCAACAGGAAACCAAGGTAACAAATTACATAGCACACTATGAATGAAGTCAATACAAAGAGCAAACACTTCATAAAGCAGACAATGTCCCTCTTGACACAGGTGGTAGAATTTAATTTAAGATTCATAACACTTTGGCATAGTGATCACACACATGACAAGAGCATAGCAACAAGTACACTAGTATAGCAAGACAATTCAATCATACAAACAGAGCCTTAAGGAAGGCAATCAAAAATCCAATCGAGGTAAAATAAAAGTAACACACAATACACCATCCGAGAGGCACAAACAGTTGAGTAATCAGAATGAGCAAAAGGGTGAACATATTCCATAAATCAATAGAGAGGCACTTAGGAGGGAGAGAGAACACTTAGGCAGCAAAGACACGACAGGTACAGCAAGAGAATGAAATGTTTCAAATAGTGAAGCAGCAGTACCTGTTCAGATAAGAGTTGACACAATCACCCTCCAGTAATATATATCTGCACATGGGTGAAAAAAATTACTGCTACTCTGCAAACCTAGCACCATGCAGGCGCCTTGATTCAGCATGTATACTGGAACACTGACTCCAATCGCAAACTATGCCATAAAGACCAGACAAGATCGACAACCACATAGTCAGACAAGATAAAGAAATGAGAGCCAGTCAAAACACTTCAAGACAGCAATGCAACAATGCACAACACAGTAATGGCAAACAAACAAACAAACAATTGAAAAAAGCTGTACAGCAGGCCTATTTGAGTACAGAACATTCACAATATGAGAGCAAAGACAGACATAGTAAAACAAGCCAAGCACATTCACTAACAATCACACAGATGACAAGAGCATAGCCACAGGTACACTAGCATGGCAAGACAATTCAATCATACAAACAGAGCATAAAGGAAGGCAAACAAAAATCCAATTGAGGTAAAACAAAAGTAGCAGACAATACAATATCCGAGCGAGAGGCACAAACAGTTGGGTCAGCAGAACGGTCATAGAGTGAACATATTTCATAAATCAGGATAGAGGCAAGCAAACACTTGGGCAGCAAAGCCTCAAGAAATCACAGACGTATCACATTTACGCAAGCACACAGAAACAGTCAATTTAACAAATGCATCACCCAATACGATACAAAGAGCAGACTGACGAAAGACACTGACGCTCATTGACACAAAGACCGAGACAGAACAGGTATCAAAGCAAATGAACAGTAACATATTCATAATGCAAAGTCACAGGCAGGACAGACATCGAAGCAACAAAACCAAGTTCAAAGGAATGGCCAGTTTGTAAAAACAGCATATCGGGCAAAAAGTTAAGAAGCACCGAGAGGTAGCGCTGAAATCTGCAGCACCAAGGCACTGAAATAGGAGGGAAGTTGGAGGGCAAGGACAGAATTAAAGGAGCGATAAGAATGAAACCGTTACTTAGCTTTTCACACCAGCAGTTGGGACGAAGCTGTGGGTCTGTACTCGTTTAACCTCAACAGTTGCACAATGGAACTTCCCCGCTTGCCAAGCATCGAACGAGACGATTAAGTGAGGGAGAACGAACTGGAATCATAAAAAATATACGATTAATATCTGGGAACGGCCGAAATAACGACTGCTTTCAAACCAGAGGTTTTGAAAGTTCGTTGGACATACCTCATAACTATTTCTTCTGGTAGCACATTAGATCCATGCGACTCAAAGCAGAGTGCTGAGAATGTGGCTCACGCGTTCATTCATTCAATTTGAAACAGCACAGGACAGAAATTATCCGGAAAATTTGCAAGCAAAGCAAGAAAAGCGGTTGACTGTTAACACGTTTGAACCTGTAGCCTGTGGCCTGTAGCCGAGCCGTTACGACACCGCGATGTTGCCAACTGTTGTCGATGAAGTTCTTTTGTGGCCGCGTTCGCAAACGTATCACTTTAAGAACAGAACTGTAAGTCTGAATCTCAATAATTTATTAAGAATTATTTAGCAGTGCTCTGAGTCTTTAATTCACTAATTACGTCGTGTTCAGTTGGTCTCTTTGGGAGGTTGGCGTCTGTTGGTACGACCATGGCGGACGGGGCGGATAACGACAATAACAACAACAAACAGGTGCTTGCCCTTGCGTAATAGCTTTCAAGGGCTAGTATCACTTTATCTGTCGATTGAAAAAGTACACCATACGAAATGTGAATATTTATCGCATCTTAGCAGGAAATACTTCAATTTGCTTATTTGAGAGGAAGAAAAATCGGATTTCCTCGTGGTGACACGACCTTTCTGCTTGTTGTGATACGGAACTACTCTACGCCACCTCGGCGCCATGTTCTTCTTCCTGTTCTTCTTTACGCCTAAGGTGTTCAATGTCGTCGATCTGCTAGAAACTTTTACACCAGAAAAAAATGGATACGCACTTTCAAAAACTTTTTAAGGAGGCTCTTTTTCAGGGCTATAATTTTTCTGTTTTTTGTCCTTTGTCGGTACGAACACGATCAACCCTGGCTAGCAAGAGCCTCTCGGCTCCGAGGCCGTGAAACCAGGTCTCTTTTTTTTTATATTTTTATTTTTCTAATTCTTTCTCTCTCTCTCTCTTTTCCTGCTCTGCTGTTGGAGAGTTAGAGGTGGCAACGACGGCGCGATCGGATCTATGTGGTGTGGTGTTTTCAGAGATGGCAGTTGCTTGAGGCTAACCCTTTAGTTTTTTGTATGCTCAAGTTGTTCATTAATGAAGGTAAATCAGTGGCACTAAGTGCAACGTTATCAACCACCTGACCTCACTTATCGTTGTTTTGAATCTTCAGCGATTGGAAAATGGCACACAATATAGCCAGGGAGCCCGGTATGAGAGAAGACACTTTCTTTTACCATATTGAAAATGGTTACTATTTTCACGAGAGTGACCAGCGTCACGGTACAATTTACTATAAGTGTGTTCGGGCTGGAAGATCTTGTCGGGGGCGGGCCTCATACGACCCAACCGAAGGTTTTGTAATGACTGGTCATCACAACCATGGCCCAGATGCCCACTACGGCGATGAGATGGCTCTACGACGTAACATCCTTGCAAGGTGTGCTAACCTTGAATACGCGTCATTTCAGAACATCATATTGGAAGAGAGTCTCAGGTGTGTTGACATCTATTACTTTACATAGATTTACATACATTTATTCTCTCCAATGTAATGCTATTGCTTTGTACGTCTTAACCATTCAGGTTTGCCCCAGAGGTAGCCAGAAGGGTCACTTATGCTCGAATGAGAACCCCAATGAGGAACGCTCGGCTACAAAGGTATCCTCCACCTCCAGAAACCTTACGTGATCTCACAGAAATTCTGCAAGACCCCCGGTTCAGCGTTATTACTCTAACTCAAGATGGACAGGACAATATTTATGGGGGTTCTGTCGACGATGCAGATGGAGAGCATCATATTTTATTTATCTCTCAGCGAATGGTGGAGAAGTGCAGGGAATTCTCAGTTCTTCATGCAGATGGTACCTTTAAGTCAGTTCCAGTTGGAAGGCATTTTGCTGCCCAGGTATTATTAATACTTTTGCATTATAACATATCATTTATTTCTGCGTATTATGTTAAAATTTGTCTTTCTTTCTTACAGGTGTTTTGCATTGTTGGTGAGTGGGACCATACTGTTATTCCGCTGGCTTGGTCTCTTATGTCCCGCAGGACAGAAAATGCTTACACAGCTGTTTTAGGTCTGTTATTGCATCTAATGGGTAATGAATTTGATTTGGAGCGTGTCATCACAGACTTCGAGCCAGGTAATTGGATTGGTTTTGGTTTTTATGTTATTTGTTTGAGAAGAACTCGTAGGAAGCCTGAAAACTTGGACTATGAAAATTGTTTGCTTGCAACTTCCTGTTACCTGATTCGAAATTCTTTACTTCATGTCAACAGCTGAACAGAATGCGTGGCGTAACACTTTTGATGTCCATGTCCAAGGATGTTATTGGCATCTATGCAGAGTAAGAAATTGTTTCTCAGTTATATTCTTGTTAGAACTCAATTTTGTGTCACTTAAGAAATGAAATTATTTTCTAGGATTACATTAGGATGGTTGCCATACTTAATTTGATAAGGCATATGAGAGGAATAGCAGAAGTTCGTTACATCATTAAGGAGACTATGGCTATTCCTTTACTGCCAGAACAATTTATCCGGATGGGTTACCTTATCATTTTGCGAAAGGCGAGGCTTGAGGGAAGGTACATTTTCAGATTGGTTAAGCCCTTCCTTCAATATGTTTGGACAAACTGGGTAAGGCGTCCAGTTGTAAGACGCAGGATGTGTGTTTATGGCAGTGAACAACGCACAAACAATTGCTCAGAATCTGGGAACAAGTCTCTGAATGATGAAGTGGGTAACCACTCCAGCGCCTTCAGATTCCTAGGTAATTACCAGTACATTCAATAAAACCCACACCTCAATGAATGTTTACCAGTAGCCTGGAAGGTCTCTGGCCTTGGTGTGGATCTTTGCCACACTTCATATTTGAGGCTTAGTCTGCATAGCCCAGCCAATTAGCTTGGCCTATGCAGACTTATATTTATATGGTTAGGCATGTTATCTATGTACTCTAGTAGTTTTATACCTCTTATTTACAGAGGAGGGCACCGTCATTAAAACACCTAATTTAGAAGTGCTTTCCTTTGCTCTGCAAACTAATATATATTTTTTTAAATTTATTTTTTAGAAGGTCTTACGAAATTAGAACAGAGGTCCCACAACAACTTGCTTGGACTGGAAGAAGGACGGAGAGTGGGAAGAGCAAGGAGAGTGAGCAGTTACTTTAATGATGCAAGAATCAGAAGACTTGGTGAGCAGCTTCTGAGGCCACATGGGAATATAAGAGCAGCGGTAGCAAGATTCCTGAGAAGAGCAGCCCATCTTGTGGACAATGTTGTTGAAAATTTTGTGCTTGGACATGAACAACAAGCAGCAAGGAGGGCAAACGGGCACTGAGACCATATGTGTATGGGAAATGTCTTATGGTTGCATATTGCATACTTCAATAGATTTTAGAGTCTGTGATGAGTGATGATGTTTTCCAACAAAACTGACATTTTTGAAAATGACTTACGAAGCACATTGCTTTTAATTAATGTGACAAAGTCATGTGATGAGTGATGATGTTTCCTAATAAAACTGAAACTCGAATTGTATCATTTCTCACATTTACCCTTTATTCTGCAAGCAGTGAAAGAGGGACTAAGATTAATGGAAACACAAAAAGTAAAAGCAATCTTTTTTTAACAAAAAAGAAATGGGGCAGCTTTATTACTTGATACACTACAAACAAAACCAGTGAGTTTCCAACTAAGAACACTTAATTACAGATCTGTATTGCTTGAACAAAGACTTCCAATGAACCATGTTGGGGGAAGACTGACAATTCTCAAACCTTTATCCTGAATATCAACCATCTCTGGTTGTTCAACAGACAGCACACACCCACAATCCCCAATATAAAAGTACGTCTGTAATTTACATCATGACTTACAAACAGGTGAAATAGGTGTGTAGTCAGAGTAGAAAATGACACATGAGAGAGAAGAGATGTTCAGCCTATGAGCCAACATATTGACACAAAAAAAGCGATTTCAATTTCTAAAAATACTTAAAATACTGCGTCATCAAATTACATAGGAAAAGAGAGAATACAACACCTGCTCCACTATGTAAACCTGCCACATCTACTAGAGATACATACAAATACAACTTTTGAAGTAATAAATATGAAGGGAGGACATCATATGAGAGGAATACAGCAAGCGGGCGGTTAAGTGACATTTCAGCAAAAAAATAAAGGTAATATTTTAGTGCACTGATGAATCATTTTTATTTATTTACTAGTCCAGTTGAGGGAAAAATCGATTTTAATGAACAATACCATCTCATGCTTCTCAAGCTTAAAACATATTTTAAGAAGATGGACTTAGGGCCAATTAGTATTCGACCAGGAACCACCTTCAAAGTCAGCAATCAATTAATTTCCATCGTGAGGGTCTTGCAGAATTGAAGTGAGGACAGGCATTTCTGCAGCTCGAAGCCTTCTCATTTGAGTTCTCATCTTGGCATAAGAGAACCTTTCGGCAACCTCTGGGGCGAACCTGAGTGGTTGGGGCAAGCAAAAGGACAGCATTAATAGAGATTTTGAAGGACAAATCGAGTCACCATGATCAAAAAATTATGTACAGTAAAGTCAACTCACATCAGACTTTCTTCAATCAGAATACTCTTAAATGACTCATTTCCAATGTTATTTGCGCACCTTGCAAGTATATTGCGCCTTAAAGCCATTTCATCACCATAATGGGGATCTGGCCCATGGTTATGTTGACCAATCAGTAAAAAACCTTTGGTCGGGTCATATGAGGCCCGTCCACGGCACGAAATTCCAGCGCGAACACACTTTAAGAAAACTGTCTCATGATGTTGGTATTCCTTGTAGAAGTAGTACCCATTATTAATGTGGTACAAATACGTATGTTTTCTCACACCGGGCTCACAGACAACATTCTGCGCCATTTTCCTGTTGGCGAAGAAGAAACTTAATGTCAGAAGAAGGCAAAGGATTTGATTAAAATTCACTTTTGTGTCTTATTTACCTTTTATAATGCACAGGACAGGGACAGCAATCAATATGTACACAGACACAGCGTCACGCAGTCAGCTACTGGAAAGTGCTGGAAAAGCAGCAACAGCAAAACAGTAACAATAACAACAACAAGCGGCAGCATAAGGGAGGGGGGGGGGGCTCAGCATGAACCTACTTTCAAAACAACTGACGATCATTTGTCTTGGACTATCGATACATCCTACATGGCGTCCATCGGTTTAAAAAATAGTAACATAATAATGAACACCGAAGACAACCAACCCCTAAACGAATTGGAGCCCTAGAGTTCTTTGAGCAAATCGATTTAAAACATGTGGATCTCGAAGATATTTTTTCTACCACTTCCGGGTGTTCCCTTCCACAGTTGTCATATTTCCACATGTTGTCATACAGCGTTTTTTGTTTGATCTGATTCCGACAGGTTGGTTTTGTCTGATATTTTTTAAATTATTTCAATTTAAATCATAAATTAAAAAAAACACGACATGAGTATATTTTGTATTTCATGTTTTGAACTTGGAGGCACGTTCATTTCCGGTTTAGGCATTGTTAGGTTGGTAGTCGTTCCTAGGCCGTCAAGTGCACACATTTCAGTTTCCTGTTCACAAGGCGTTGTCAGGGCGTGTACTCTGTACTCCTATCTGTACAAAATGGATAATCACAATCCAAATAATTATTTTATGAATATCCCGGCACCGGATTTCAGCCGCCCACCACCTGGCTATCCGCAGTTTACGTCGGCCTCTGTGCCCACATCTGCCGCGGCAGCCACGGCGGCGGCACCATTGGAGGGTGTCGTTTTCGAAGAACTGCTCCGTCGACGAGCCACTGTAAGTTTTGATGAAACACAATGCGTATGTAGCTGCCTCTGCCATAGTTTCAATTTATCAGCCTGGGGACTCTGGGGAAGTTAACCTTCAGATCATCCTGTGGCTCATAATTCAGGGAACTTCCTTCATGCAAGGGTTATGGTTCCGTCGTGTAGCACGAGGCCCGCTCCTTTGCATTGATAATTCATAGGTTTCTTGCGCACTTCATTTTCACTTATGGCGGTGGGGCAATGAAACTGGACGACGATTGATCGTTATGAGCCCTCGGGGCATCTAGCTTCACCCGCCCGTCCTCCACCCGACGCAGAGCGCAAGGCGGAGTGTCCAATAGTAACTATATCGCCTTGATTCTAGTTATTGGTGTGCGTCAAAATGGCTAATCCGGCTCATCTATCATTTGAGCGAATGATTTTGGTCGAAGATGTATTTTCTTCTCGTTTATCTCCGTCTTCTTGAGTAAGGTCCACATTGTTGCCAGAAGCTGGCCGAATCTTCATTTTCAGCCAAATTACTTGCTGTAGTTATGGATGAGCTTGTAGCCATTTTCGCAACCCAAAAACAGGAATAGCAATGGCAAAATAGCATCCTTAAGACCCTTTTCGCCTTGCGCTTGTCTGGTAGGTTGACAGGTGGGTGAAGCTACATTCCCTGTTTACTTTACAGACCTATTGTTAACTGTCATCTTTTTGTGGCAGCAGTTTTATGGGGTCGGCAGCCAGGCCCAGTACCCAGGAGGGTCCCAATTTTCTGGTCCATCCCAATTTTCTGGTCCATCCCAATTTTCTGGTCCATCTCAATTTTCCGGTCCATCTCAATTTTCCGGTCCATCCCAATTTTCCGGTCCATCACGTGGCAATGTAAGTGTCCAATGTGGCCAGAGTGTGATAGAAGCTTTTATTTGTGTTCGTCTTCAAATATGACAAGGATGCTAACTTAATGTCATTTTTCAGCCGCACTTTTATGACTACGGTGGAGCTGGGGCGGCATCTTATGATCGCCTGTTGAGACCAGAGAACATGACAGGCCCCAATGTACTGGTACCTGTAAGCTTTTATTTATACTACAGCCTCTTTACTATTTCAGTTTGAAAATTTTTGATAAAGATTAAATTTCTTGTTTTTAGCAACCATACCAAGGAAGAGGTGTTCCTATTCAGCAGAATCATCAATATCAGTACCATGGTCAACCTGGTCAGCCTGTGACGATTCCGATGCTCCAAGAGAGATGGACACCTGCCCTCATGCCTGTAAGTTGTTGTCAACAAACTTGAATTTCCCATTGTTTTTAACTATATACTAAAGTATTCTGTTTTGCAGCCACCATTTTGTGAGCCTTTGGCACCTAGTGCTCTCGCACCATTGAATGGTGCAATTATTGCACCTTGCCCAGACCCACCGATCCCTGTGAGTATTTTATTCAAAAGACGTATTTACCTGTATATCTTTGCCATCTGCTCAGAACTTTTCTTTTTTCCAGGAACGATTTCATGAGCCTGAGGCAGTGATTGATAATGCCCAAGCCTATCCTTATCCCACTCAAAGAGTTTTGCGGAGCAGGGTTGTCAAGGTACCTCTTGCCTATTATCAATTTTTCCCGCCTCCAATCACATTTTCTAGTTAATATTTCATTTGACGTACTCCTGATACAAGTACTACCTTTGGAAATCATTTATGTATTCATCACGTTCAGTACAATCCTAACAGCTGGGGGAGAATATTTCTTTCTGGAAGTAATTTTAATGAAATTGATTGTTTCAGATCACAGAGGTAACTGATGACAAAACAGCTACGACCTCAGAAGAGCAAAAGGTTTGTTCATTGGTGTGAATAATTTCATAGTGTTTTCTTATTATTATGTATGATGTCAAGAAATGAGTTTGTTACACACTAATTGCGACATTGTTCCAGGATTCGTCTGACTCTGAAGAACCACCCACTGTCTTCAAAAGGCAGATGCCGAGTGGTAAGGGCAAGGCCACCATCACAGGGCCGCAAGCAAAGCCCTCTTCCTCAAAGGATAAGGATGAGGTTTGTGGTGTGCAGATTTATATCAGATTATCAGACTACCAGGAACCAGTTTTACTATCTGTATTTGTCCCAGGATTCGTCTGACTTCGAGGCGGAGCCCACTCTCACCAAGAAGCAGCTCAAGCCCAGTGGTAAGGGCAAGGCTACCGTCACAGGGCCGCAAGCAAAGCCCTCTTCCTCAAAGGATAAGGATGAGGTTTGTGGTGTGCAGATTTATATCAGATTATCAGACTACCAGGAACCAGTTTACTATCTGTATTTGTTCCAGGATTCGTCTGACTTCGAGGCGGAGCCCACTCTCACCAAGAAGCAGCTCAAGCCCAGTGGTAAGGGCAAGGCTACCGTCACAGGGCCGCAAGCAAAGCCCTCTTCCTCAAAGGATAAGGATGAGGTTTGTGGTGTGCAGATTTATATCAGATTATCAGACTACCAGGAACCAGTTTACTATCTGTATTTGTTCCAGGATTCGTCTGACTTCGAGGCGGAGCCCACTCTCACCAAGAAGCAGCTCAAGCCCAGTGGTAAGGGCAAGGCTACCGTCACAGGGCCGCAAGCAAAGCCCTCTTCCTCAAAGGATAAGGATGAGGTTTGTGGTGTGCAGATTTATATCAGATTATCAGACTACCAGGAACCAGTTTACTATCTGTATTTGTTCCAGGATTCGTCTGACTTCGAGGCGGAGCCCACTCTCACCAAGAAGCAGCTCATGCCCAGTGGTAAGGGCAAGGCTACCGTCACAGGGCCGCAAGCAAAGCCCTCTTCCTCAAAGGATAAGGATGAGGTTTGTGGTGTGCAGATTTATATCAGATTATCAGACTACCAGGAACCAGTTTACTATCTGTATTTGTTCCAGGATTCGTCTGACTTCGAGGCGGAGCCCACTCTCACCAAGAAGCAGCTCAAGCCCAGTGGTAAGGGCAAGGCTACCGTCACAGGGCCGCAAGCAAAGCCCTCTTCCTCAAAGGATAAGGATGAGGTTTGTGGTGTGCAGATTTATATCAGATTATCAGACTACCAGGAACCAGTTTACTATCTGTATTTGTTCCAGGATTCGTCTGACTTCGAGGCGGAGCCCACTCTCACCAAGAAGCAGCTCATGCCCAGTGGTAAGGGCAAGGCTACCGTCACAGGGCCGCAAGCAAAGCCCTCTTCCTCAAAGGATAAGGATGAGGTTTGTGGTGTGCAGATTTATATCAGATTATCAGACTACCAGGAACCAGTTTACTATCTGTATTTGTTCCAGGATTCGTCTGACTTCGAGGCGGAGCCCACTCTCACCAAGAAGCAGCTCATGCCCATTGGTAAGGGCAAAACTAGGCTTCAGTATCGGCCGTCAAAAGCCTCATCTTCAAAACCCTATGATGAGGTTTGTGGCATTTCTGTTTTCTTTCATATCAAGACTTTTACCTTGATAACAGTTTCATAATCTAACTGACTTTGTTTCAGGATTCCACCGAGTTCGAAGCTGGCCCTTCAACGTCGAAAGGGAAGAAGAAAGGGAAACAGGATGATAGCATGGATGAGCAGTCTAAAAGGTTGATCGCTGATCTGGTATGTTTTGTAGAGTTAAACCCTTTGTGCAAGGTGATGGGTGTATAGTGTATTAATTAATTCTGGTTTGACAGTTCGCTGACAGTTCCGAAGAAGATGAAGATGACACTGGCGGTCCTGAACCTAAAAGACCTAAAACCTCCACTGGTAAAAAATCTGTAAGTAAATTATTTTTCAGTCAACAAATTGGCCACAATACTTAACGTTAAATTCGCCACCTAAAAGTTTTAACTTTGTTCAAACACTTCCCGTAACACTTTTTCTACATTTGTTATTCATGTCTCTCATCTATTCAATAGTCATGTCCTGAGACGGTAAATCTGCAAATTCTTTCAGAAGCAGCCAGGGAAGCGCCGAGGCCAGCAGAGCCTGGAGGATGAGGATGCAGATGAACCCCCTCTCCCTCAACAGCGGGCTGGTATTCATTTCTGTAAGTCCAATGAACTTTTGGCAATTTATTTAAATTTTGTTGTCTTGGCAGAAACGTAGGATATTCTTTGTTCGTTTGTGCAGCTAATGACTCTGAGGTAATAGTGGTCAGTGACTCACCTGATGTTAATGATGAAAGTGATGACTCATTACCAGACCTAAATATAGACATGGTAATAAATTTTATTCGCCTAATCAATCATATGTAGGTTGTCTAATCTTGTTTTAATACTGTTTCTTTTACAGACATGCCAAAACGTGGTGCCAAGTAGTGAACAACAGCACCTTTGCTCAATTGAATTGGAGCCATTGACGCCTTTCACGGAAGTAGTGCAGTGCATACCATGCTTTTGTGCCAATGCATGCATTGAACACGCCACACAGTGGCTGTCTGCCAATAACAGGTGTTACCACTGTAATACAGTGTTTGATGGCACAGAAGTAATTTTTTATTATGAAAGGAGGTACAAAGGACAATAATTACATTTCATCAATATATTTCTTAATATTAGCAATCTGCAATTTTATTTTTTATGTATGTACTTTGTTCAGCAGCATTGGTATCAGTTTTTTTTTTTCAAGTATTGTTTTTATTTGTCATTATTTTATTTCTTTGACGCAATTAATGTATCTTAGCTTTGTGAGAGGCGGCAACATAAGAGTGCAAGATTTCCGAGAGCTGCACATGCACATCTTGTTCACAATGCCCTAAAGTGGCAGGTCATGAGCAGCAACTGGCCAGGAACTTTGTACCAATAACTTTGTGCCACCTTGTTGTTAAGTGAATTAGGTGTTTTTGCTATGCATATTGTTTTTCCATTTGGTTGGCACTGTCACCTTGCCATCTCCTGATATTTATACTCAATTTTATTGTGTGTTTTAAGAAGAGGCATTGGTTTATTTATACTCAATTTTAGTGTGTGTTTTAAGAAGAGGCATTGGTTTTGTGTGTTTTTGAACATCCATTAGTATTGTTTAATGAACGTTTATTGGTAATGTTTAATGAACGTTGATTGCTTCTGTTTAATGAACATTATTTGGTAATGTTAAATGAGCGTTGATTGGTAATGTAATGATTGCATATTGCATACTTTAATTATGTGTTTGTGAAATCCTGATGATGTTTTCTAATAAAACTGAATTTTGACATCTTTTCTTACATACGTCCTTGTTCTTTTCTTGTGATAGCGAAAGCTACCAATAATGAATTAGTGAAAACATTAATTTCAGCTGTCAAGCGGCTTGTACCACACTATTTCTGAAATAATTCTTTGTATCAGTGCCTGCTGCACATCTGTGACAGGTGGTGTAGTTTTGGGCTATTGAACTCATCCATGAATGGGATGGTGTGATATCACGAGCGATAAGAAACGACAGCTATTAGAGCTGGACTGTAGATTATCTGTACGAGAATATATTCAGAGTAGTACAGTTTAAAGCGAGGGTGTCATCAGGATAGCTATATAACATTTGGGATACCTTACTTTTGTTTATCAATATTTTTCATTCTGACACCTTCTTTAGTAGACCCTCCACTTTGCCAACAACTTCAGGTAAAGGAGAAGGCTTTTTTTTTTGGCCAGCACTTGAATGTTGTGTTTCATCAGGCAGTCTTTAGAGATCTGCATTCTGAAACTTGATTATCAACATTTCAGAATTGACAGCCAAAGGAGACAGTATTAACTCTAGCTGATGCAAGACTCGTCATGCTGTGCCTCTCTTTGGGATTCACCAATTTACATTGTTCACACCAAAGGGGTTTGAATTTATAATCGCATCTGGCAGCAATATTTCTTCAACAAACTCAGTGGTCATGATGGGAGTGTGTGTAAAGAAAGAACAGTTCAGATAACAAAGAAGTTCCACAAAGCCTTGGCTCACTTTATTTCATATTGCAGCCACACAAAGAAATCGTATTTAATTGGAAGAGAAAATCAATGATAATCATAAAATTACACAGAGCGTTGGCATGTTTCTTGTTCCTTGAGGCAAGTACTGGCAGTTTTGAGGTCCACTACAGTCGAATGAGGTGGCTTATGATCCTTCCTTTGAATCTGGAACAAACAGGATTATCAAATATTAAATGAAACAATTAAGTGGTATATGCAATTGAAATGATATGTATGTTAGAAACTCACCACTACATGGCGAGGAATGATTTTCATTCTCATTTGAGTGTCTCTCTCTATCTCTACAATAACTTGAACATGATCAATAGACAACCTGAGAAAAAGGAGAAAAGACCAAAATATTAACATAACAGATGCAATAAATTCACAACACTTTAAGAAGCGGCGAGACACATTAACATTGTACAACAGAAATATTTCACCTTTGAATTTTAGCAACAAAAAGAAAACCTTGATATACTGTAATTCAGTCACTTTGTAATAAGAAAAACATCCAAACAACTATGCAATTAATACCCATTCTCTTTTGTGGGAGGAATGCTGAGATATGGGTGGATAGAACTAACATCCATTTACAGCCATGTAATGGTGTGTGAAAGCAATAAAAACAAGAGTGTAAGAATGGTTATATTAAATTCTCGAACAGCAATCTTAATCTTAAATGTTCTGCTTAAATTACCACAGAGACACCATGAAACAAAGTCTCTACTACATTAATATACAGCCTTTTACACAAAAGCTTGAAAAGGGCAGTCATAAGTTCTAATAAAAAAGGGAAATATGGTTCTGGTTCTTTTGAAAACAAAATAAAAAGCAAGCACCTAATAGCGTCACATTATTCAAAAAATACTCTTCCTCTTGATAATAATACTTACATAAAGAGGGGGATGGAAGAAAAATTGCTTGACCTTGATCAAGTCCCAGTCACCGATGATAGAAAAACTGAAGACTGACTAATTCGTATTCCATTAGCTTCTTCAAACTGTGGTTCACTTCGACACAGTATCTGCAGAAAAAAAGGCACAGGATTATCAACAGTATTAAGTGAAGTCAAGTACACCACACAGCTGCGCCTGACAAATGGGATTGTTTTATCAATAAGATGAAATAATTCATACTGGCAAATCACTCGAGGAATTGGTTGTGCTATGGCAGAAATTGCAACAAATTTACTTACACACAAAGTGAACAGAGTCCAACAGCCTTCAATACAGTACAGATAATATACATGTGCAATTGACGAGACAACTTCTTGTCTGACGTAACGCAGCTGTAGATGAAAATTTTGGTGAAGCACACAAAGAAAGCACCTAAAAGGGAATAATTAAGAATGGTAAAACATTGAATAAACTGTTATGAGAATGACACACATAAAATAACTGCAGAAATTTGTCACCTGTGAACCACACAAAAGCCCAAAACAGAGCAGTGACTGCATTAGGCTCTTAATCTTATCAATTCACAGCCTAAGCACCTTCTAGCATCAATGCACAACAAGTTGGTTGTCCACCCTAATTGGGTCAGATGGATCCCCACATGCAGCACAAAAGCATGAATTATTCAATCCACATCCTCTAATCCTTGCAGAGTTGTACAGAGAGTGGGCAGCAAATCACCTGAGAGAAAAAAATTATGAAGAAATGAATGAAGACAACAGCACAGATAATAATTGTGAAAATAAAGAGGCATTAAAAATAAGAAATATCTGAGACTCCTGGCACACATAAGAACAGAGTGAATACATCCAGGTCTCTATTTTAACTGTTAGAAGGCTTAAGATACCTCTTGCAGCACTGAAACTTCCATTATTGTTTTCATTTTAGGGGCAAGAAGAAAGAATGTGCTTTTCTTTAACACAAACAAAAACAACAAATTAATTTTTTGTCATGCACTCCAAAGAAATTAAGAGGACCACTATACTGAGGCCACTTACTCCACTACACACAATTAGGAAATGAAAAACAAGAGTGCGCTCCAAATGACAATCCCAATCCTCACAACCATCATTATTTGGTAGATTCTTGGCATGGTTTTTTTTCACGTAATCAAGAGGAAGGGAAATTCTTTATTCTATATATTAAAAGCAGCTGGTCAAAAACAGATGAAAATAAGGGGGTGGGATCATTCCTTATTGGAGCTACTTACTTGCCCATGTGCCGATCGAGGGACTTGTTTCTTTCCATGCCCTCTTCCACCTAAGAGGGCTGTATAAACAAGAGCAGATGCAATTCGGTATGTCTTCAGCACTTTCCAACCAGCAAATAGGATCAAGGTCATATCCAAAAAGCAACCTCAAAGTTTTTGAAGAGACACTTTGACTCCTGTTTCAAATGAAAAAAGGACAACATTAATACAAGGCAGTTGTTTGTTTTAAAGAAGGTAGAACTCAAAAGAAGAACTCACCACACACACACACACACCCTGGAACAATACTGCGCAGCATGGTTGTATTTCTTGACTTTCCGACAGAAGCAATAGTTCAGTCGCCAACTAGTACATACAAGGTAGTTAAAAACAGAACAAAACATTTCAGAGGCAAATGCCCTTGAAGAGGAAAGTATGTCAGCAACTTACCACAACACAAGGAGGCATGATTTCCATTCTCACTTGGGTCTCTCTTTTTTTCTCTTTCTCTCTCTCTCTCTCTCTCCCCCTGTCCGTGATTATTTGAACATGGCCAATAGACTACTTATGAAATAGAAAAGACCAGATAGAGCAAATAGAGCAGAGGCAAAAAATTTGTTAACTCATTCAACTTATGAAGAAGCATTCAGACACATACAAGTATAGAAGAATTGTTTCACCTTCAAATCTTGACACTGCTTGGTCCGAAGCCTTGGATGGCTTCTTGCCTGAATGTAAACCATTTGAGAGCCTGCACCTTTCTTCAAAGATGATCTGATGTTGCACTTGCTGTACTTAGAGCAAGCTTGATACGTGAGTGATTCACACATGAGGCACACTAGAGGATATGCTTCAATCCACATCGTCCAAACCTAGGATAATCATACAGTGCGTGCCGGATGAGGGCTGAAAAAGGAAACAAAAACAGAAAGTTATTGCTTTGGTAACAAGTGAAACTTTCTACTTTAACGACAATAACTCCTCACAATATCTGAGTGTCATTGCAGTAGAAATGAACTATGGGCATACAAATATCAACAGCTTCAACCATGCTTTGTAATAGAGTAACGCGAACTAGAGGGCCACTATTATTTCATATTGAGCAGAGCCTTGAGTCTAGCCCCAAGGTGTCGAACACAACCTTGCAAGCCTGAAAAAAATCTGAAAAAATACCATTTTTACAAAATAAATGAGTGATGGCTTAAGGAAAAGAAGATAACCCTGAACTCATAAGACCTTGGCATAGCCTCCACAAAGAGGGAACATTAAAGTAACTATGAGACGCGATGAAGACATGGTTCACAATGACATGGGCAAATAAGAAATATATGATTGTCGTCACACATTGGTGGCACCGACACGGATAGAATATAAAAATAAACCAATAAAATAAATTATAAAGTACACCCACCCAGGCCACAGCAGAACACCCGCCACAAAAGGATTCGGACGACGCGACAATATTGTCTGATTGCAGATAAGTATTTCCTGCTAAGATGCGATAAATATTCACATTTCGTATGGTGTACTTTTTCAATCGACAGATAAAGTGATACTAGCCCTTGAAAGCTATTACGCAAGGGCAAGCACCTGTTTGTTGTTGTTATTGTCGTTATCCGCCCCGTCCGCCATGGTCGTACCAACAGACGCCAACCTCCCAAAGAGACCAACTGAACACGACGTAATTAGTGAATTAAAGACTCAGAGCACTGCTAAATAATTCTTAATAAATTATTGAGATTCAGACTTACAGTTCTGTTCTTAAAGTGATACGTTTGCGAACGCGGCCACAAAAGAACTTCATCGACAACAGTTGGCAACATCGCGGTGTCGTAACGGCTCGGCTACAGGCCACAGGCTACAGGTTCAAACGTGTTAACAGTCAACCGCTTTTCTTGCTTTGCTTGCAAATTTTCCGGATAATTTCTGTCCTGTGCTGTTTCAAATTGAATGAATGAACGCGTGAGCCACATTCTCAGCACTCTGCTTTGAGTCGCATGGATCTAATGTGCTACCAGAAGAAATAGTTATGAGGTATGTCCAACGAACTTTCAAAACCTCTGGTTTGAAAGCAGTCGTTATTTCGGCCGTTCCCAGATATTAATCGTATATTTTTTATGATTCCAGTTCGTTCTCCCTCACTTAATCGTCTCGTTCGATGCTTGGCAAGCGGGGAAGTTCCATTGTGCAACTGTTGAGGTTAAACGAGTACAGACCCACAGCTTCGTCCCAACTGCTGGTGTGAAAAGCTAAGTAACGGTTTCATTCTTATCGCTCCTTTAATTCTGTCCTTGCCCTCCAACTTCCCTCCTATTTCAGTGCCTTGGTGCTGCAGATTTCAGCGCTACCTCTCGGTGCTTCTTAACTTTTTGCCCGATATGCTGTTTTTACAAACTGGCCATTCCTTTGAACTTGGTTTTGTTGCTTCGATGTCTGTCCTGCCTGTGACTTTGCATTATGAATATGTTACTGTTCATTTGCTTTGATACCTGTTCTGTCTCGGTCTTTGTGTCAATGAGCGTCAGTGTCTTTCGTCAGTCTGCTCTTTGTATCGTATTGGGTGATGCATTTGTTAAATTGACTGTTTCTGTGTGCTTGCGTAAATGTGATACGTCTGTGATTTCTTGAGGCTTTGCTGCCCAAGTGTTTGCTTGCCTCTATCCTGATTTATGAAATATGTTCACTCTATGACCGTTCTGCTGACCCAACTGTTTGTGCCTCTCGCTCGGATATTGTATTGTCTGCTACTTTTGTTTTACCTCAATTGGATTTTTGTTTGCCTTCCTTTATGCTCTGTTTGTATGATTGAATTGTCTTGCCATGCTAGTGTACCTGTGGCTATGCTCTTGTCATCTGTGTGATTGTTAGTGAATGTGCTTGGCTTGTTTTACTATGTCTGTCTTTGCTCTCATATTGTGAATGTTCTGTACTCAAATAGGCCTGCTGTACAGCTTTTTTCAATTGTTTGTTTGTTTGTTTGCCATTACTGTGTTGTGCATTGTTGCATTGCTGTCTTGAAGTGTTTTGACTGGCTCTCATTTCTTTATCTTGTCTGACTATGTGGTTGTCGATCTTGTCTGGTCTTTATGGCATAGTTTGCGATTGGAGTCAGTGTTCCAGTATACATGCTGAATCAAGGCGCCTGCATGGTGCTAGGTTTGCAGAGTAGCAGTAATTTTTTTCACCCATGTGCAGATATATATTACTGGAGGGTGATTGTGTCAACTCTTATCTGAACAGGTACTGCTGCTTCACTATTTGAAACATTTCATTCTCTTGCTGTACCTGTCGTGTCTTTGCTGCCTAAGTGTTCTCTCTCCCTCCTAAGTGCCTCTCTATTGATTTATGGAATATGTTCACCCTTTTGCTCATTCTGATTACTCAACTGTTTGTGCCTCTCGGATGGTGTATTGTGTGTTACTTTTATTTTACCTCGATTGGATTTTTGATTGCCTTCCTTAAGGCTCTGTTTGTATGATTGAATTGTCTTGCTATACTAGTGTACTTGTTGCTATGCTCTTGTCATGTGTGTGATCACTATGCCAAAGTGTTATGAATCTTAAATTAAATTCTACCACCTGTGTCAAGAGGGACATTGTCTGCTTTATGAAGTGTTTGCTCTTTGTATTGACTTCATTCATAGTGTGCTATGTAATTTGTTACCTTGGTTTCCTGTTGGTGTAGTGGTTAATTAATGGATGATGACATCACTTGTGAGATCCTTGTTAATATTTTCCTTGTTCCAATGTGCTTTGTTCTGTATCTGACTAACCTTGTGCATGAGTTATGTTGCTTCTCGTAGTATTTGTCTTCAATTCTCAAGTGAATATTGTTCATGACTGACTTTGCACTCCCTGTCTCTCTTATCAAGTGAGGTTTTGATTGTTCTGTGTGTAGGCTTGTATCTGGAGCTTTACAGTTTTTCCTCCATGCTGTGGTTTGATTGTTAAATTTTATTTATTTTGCAAGTACCATCATTGCTTCTAGAGCTGGATCACTTTTGTGCCATGTCGTTCCATGTCATAAAAAGCTTGAAATGTTTTAGATCATGACCCTGGCTTCCTCCTGGGACTATTCCATTCTCCAGCTTGCTGTTACTGAAGTTCACCAGACTTCCACTGTCATGCACAAGGGGTTCAAGGCACACCCCCAATGTAGTGTAAGTTTTTCTTGTTTCCCAGATACCTTCTTGTCCTTTGTGTTTTGTACATTGCCCTTTTGTGATGAATCTTTTTTATTATCATTATTTTATCTGTACTGTCCCCTTTGGCCTGTTAAATGAAACTTTTTTTATTATTATTGTTGTGAAAGTGTTTTTGTTGTTCTTTCTCTCTTGACGTCAGACCAGGGTTGCCAGTGACTCACTTTTTTCACTATTTCTGTGGTGACTACACTATTTATACTATTCTCCTCAGATTCCTTATGTACTTCGAACTTGGAACTACTTTTATTTTGCCTGTATTTCTTCTGTAATTTTTAATTTCTGTGATATGAAATTGTCTTTCCTTGTTGGTTGATATGCTTGTAATGGCAATGAGTATGTTAGGTGCTAGTGTTAGTCTTTGTGTCATTATTGCTGTAAGGAGCCATGTCACCCGATACATCTTGCCTTATTTAGATTTGTTCCTTTGATAGTATCTTAAAGCTTGCATCGTGATCATGTTATCATTTGCCAATGCCTCCCATTCAGCTCTACCCTTTCTTTGGTATAGCTACTTCTTACTCTTAAAGTTTCCTATGTTTGTGGGTTCTCCAGTAATCTCCTGGTGGTCTTCGCCTCACTCACCGACTCTGCTTGATGTCAAACTAGAAGGTGGGATGGTGTCAGGATGGTGGAATCCTGAATCGAAGAAGCTGCAGTGCCCCATGGAATTATTTTCAATCTGCATTCCAATGTGAGTAACATCGCATATTTTCATTGCTCTTGATTTTAATATCTGCCCTTGCCCTCATTTGGTGTTTTTCTTTGTAGGTTTTACCTAAGTTGCATCCCATTTTCCCCCAAAATGGACCTTCAATCCAAGCCAAGCCTTCAAGTTCCCGCATCATTCGATCTGGAGACTTACTTTAAGCGCTTTGCCTGTTTACGAAGCCCCTGGACTGTGGACATTTAGTATGGATCTGAATCAGCGCAAGTTCCATTTTTAGATGAGCAGCAACATGGGACCACAGCACTGTGTTTGTTTCAACTTTGATTACCAACTGAATTTGATTAAAATCTGTAAAGGTAGTACTTTTCTGCTTCATTCATCATCCACCCTGAGCAACTATCATTAACTCACTATCATAAACACACTCATTTCTTACTGTGAGATAAGTAACGACCACACTCCAGGCCTTAGAAACAACGATACAAGAGCTTAAGAAAGCAAATTTTCCTTGTGACCATGAAGTTTTATCTTAATTGGAATCGTTACTCCACTCCTAAGATGATAGACAGAAATGAGGCCTAGCTCCTTGCCACACAGAAGAAGTGAAAACATAGCACACCAGTGTTAGCAGAAACAGAAATAGAAAAATAATTCTATGGCTCATTTAAAGGGGTTTTCCAACTTCCTGACTTCTTCACTCTTTCAGAATGTTAAATATTGGCCCAAAGCACTAGCTATTTTTGTTCCTAAGTTCTCATGTCATGTGGATCTTAATTTAAAAATGCACCATACATATTTATTGCCGCCTCAAGTAACAGTAAGCAAGTTGCCAAACTTACATTGCTTCCAATGTGACAAACCAGGGCATAAAAGCTCACTACAGCAGTGAAATTGAGAGAAATTGAGTGAATTGTTGCTCTGTTCAGTAAGAACCACAGTTCAGAACCGCAGTTATGTAAACCGAATGTTGGCGCCTAATTTTTCTAAGATGTTTGAATTGGGGCAAGTTATTTTTTGTTTCATTTTTGGTGTTTTAAATAGTGGGCTTGATCCATCACGTATTTTAATAGTTGACTCAGATTATGTAATAAAATGTTTGCGAACATGAGTATTCGTTTTTTTCTTTTACATTTGCCAAAGAAATGGTAGATCAACTCTATTTGTAGCAGGTTTGATTGCACTAGGCAAGTTCTCACACCGTGTAGATCTTAATTTAATAGTTCATCACTTATCGGTTGCTGTCTCAAAGTCTTCAAAAGTGGGAGGGACAAACCGGTGGTGTGAACCAGGGAATAAATGATCACATATACAGTAGAGAAGTTACGATATTGATTTATGCTGGCACATCAAGTACTCCATCAAAGCACCAAAAACAAAGCAACAGAATACAATAAAAGAAATAATAAAAAACAATACATACAGTGACAGTCCAAAGGCCGGAAAAGGAAAGAATATGAAATGAGTTTTGTTAAAGTATCATTATGATGGAAGGGAGGGCTCTTATTCCACCCCACTAGTTGGCTCACACTAACATCACCACCACCCTTACACACACAGTTAATTTCAGTTCTCTGATATATGTTTCAAACCAGATTGGAAGGCAGCATCACTTTGTCCATCTATGATAAGCAACAAGTGGTTTAGGGCCTGGCAAGCAGTCATTTATACCACATTTGGTTTGCATTTGTAGAGACCAATAAAAGCACTCATTTTGTTGCTTATGAAAAGGACTGAAATACTACAGGAGTGATACATGAGGCATGACCCAAAATAAAAGTTGCAACTGATACAAGAAAAGAAAATACATTTTACTCATAATGAAAAATATTGACACAATCTGCTGATTGCTGATATCACTCAGGTGAGCTTGCAATAATTTAAATTCAGTACCATAAGACTGGAATAAAAATGACTAAGTATAAGAAAAGACAGAGGCATGAAATGACCAATCGTCACTGAAACACATCATACACATCAAACACCGTGTACAACCAAAGAAATAAGGAAAGGCAAAATTGCGAGTTTTAGAAGTTAAATGCCACTACCAAACAGCATTAAAATTTCATGGCTAATTTAAAGAAAACATGCCCAATGTTGCCATTCCACAGGCATTTTGTCTGATGATGTTAAAACACCATGTAAAAGTACAGGTAATTTAAAAATAAAGAAAAAGACTAACAATGTCAAACAAAACACAAATAAAGCAACAACAAAGAATATCGAAGAGCAAAGAAAGACTATTGCTTTCTCAATGACATACGACTTTGTCCTCCAAATTTGTAAAATTAATTAATTAATTAATTAATTGGATCTCACTACCCCACTAGTTAAGTTCAGTTCAATGATTCTTGCTTGAAGCCAGAAATATAACAGGAGTAATACATGAGGACTGAAATAAGATGAATTGTCACTGTAATTTAACATGCACATCAAATACTTAATATATCCAAAAGTCAGATACAAAACTGACAAAGTCTGTTCTAAAAATGCTATCTTACAAACATTTCAAAATAATCCTGAGTCAGAATGTAGCCCTCCTGGAAACAAACCAAATGAACCCATGCTTATTCCTGGGAGATTACTACTGTCGCTCAAACTCTGAGGGCAAACTTTCACAAAAAAAATCTTAAAAACCGTTACATTACCAGTATGAAATTCAAGTTTCCCATTAATAGTCCTGTCATCTGATTTAAAAAAAAAAATACCAAGCAAGGAGCTTTGAACTAAATGAAGATTACAGTTGCTAAACAAATAAACCATTGTTCAGTATAAACAATTTTATCTGAAATTGAGTGTCTTTGCCAGGAAAAATTGTCAACTCCCCTTGAATAATTAAAACAAAAGAGATTATCACTAAATCTTTATCTGCCCCAAGTTCAACAGAGTCAGGAGGTCCTGGGCAGCAAGATAAGACAGAGAGACAAAAATTTTTAAAAATGTGACATGGGCACTCACCCAGCCAATATTAAGAAACCATCTTTACGACTATCTCTGGCCACATCAGAACAATATGATACCCCTCGATACACTGATATAATCCAATACATTTTGTACTTTGCTCTCTTATATCTCAAGTAAATAGTTGTGATCACTGTAATCAAAAGCCACTAACACTTACATTCAAACAAAAGCCAAATGGTTGGTTTGAATATTTAGATATGGACTACACGGAAACAAATCATGCAGGGAAAATGTCACTGTGAAAGCAGCCCAAGCAAAGCCGTTGGAGGACAAGAAGCCTGTAGCAGTCCCGAAGCGTTGTCATCTCTTTTTTTAACATGATGCAGACTACACGATCCACCTCCAGAAGGGTTCGATAGCCTTTGAAGAACCCTGAGAGAAGAAAAAGTTACAAATAAAAATCGAAAAAGAATCATATTATAGAAACAAGACAAGAATAATGAAACAAACCTTATGGCGAAGTTGTCAGGGTTTTTGATGTGACGACTTGGAGTAGACTTGGTGGAATCACAACACTCAAGCGAACAGATTCAGCACTCCCCTTGCAGCCACCTGCAATAAGAGACACAATGAATCCATTCGATTGTTTATACTTGAAAACAGAAATTGTACGCTTCGAATGAATGTGAAGCAAATATGGCAGCTTCTGACTTGCCAAATAATATCTTTATGAATACATTTTGAATGATCATACGTATGATATTGCATGCAGGGGAAAATAAAGAAAACCTAACTATTTCTACATTGCCAGAACAGTGAAAAATTCACCATGAACGAACCTAACCTAAGATGGATATTTGTTTCAACGAAGTATCAGACTATTAGGCTGAACGATTGAAAGGCAGAACGGCAGAACTAGCAACACGAACTCAACAATGCGCAGTGGCAAAGTAGCTGCCGGCGACTCGTTCAAACAGCATTTTCGTTACCAATTATTAAAAACTTTGTTCCTTCACTTCGGCTGCTCGGGCCTGCGTTGTTGTTGTTACCGACCATTACCGACCGAAGAGATTGCACAAGTGTCCGCCACAGAAAGTAGAGCGCGCTGAGAGCGTCCGGCCGCCGACGTAGTTCTACCAGCGGCCACCACAGAAAGATAGAGCGCGCAGCGGACGCTACCTACGACGAGTGCGAAGGGTTGCCTACCTGCAGGGCGTTGGAGGCTTTCCCGCAGCGCTGGCACCTCGGCACGCATTGGGGAGTGGTTGGCGAACTGACGACGAATATCTCGGGATGGTGTGTCGGACCGGAGGTGTCCGTTCATGTAGTGCCGACAGAGCTCAGTAAAAATGTCACCTGCAACAGAGAGGTTGTGAGAAGGCCGTCAGCAGAGAGAAGCAGTAATTTCCTCCCCGGAATTCCCTGGGCCAACTACGCCTCAGCCCCCGCGCGCGAGTGCATTGAGCGTGTACGACGCAGAAGGGCCCCAACAGGTGCGTTACTCTCAGATGGCATGCGCTCCAAAAAGTGCAGTCGAGTGCAGTCGAAAGCGAGAAAAAGTGGCGAGAGTGTAAGCCGATAAGTTTGGTGACGCTTTCTGACACGATCGAGTCGGCCTACCTCGTTGGCGCTACCGAGCGCGCCGCGAAGATTGCCCACCTGTCGCGCGCTTTCGGGCGCGCAGCCTGATTCGTAGGGGAGGAAACGGGACGAATGTTGAACGACGATACCTACGAGTTGCTGGTGCGGTCGCTGGACTGGCCACGCTCTGAGATCGGACCAAGACTGCGACTGGCTCAAAATCCGAGGCCGCTCTCTGGACCTCCCTTCCGGCGCTACGGTCGATTCACACTGACAAGCTGGTGGCAAGCACCGGGCAGTGCGCGCGCCGACCTCTGAAACAGTGTACAGGGTTCTGAAAGCATCGCGGTAAAACATCGAGTGCGAAGAAGCAGTGCGAAAGAGAAACAACTTTGCAAAGCCTCAGCGGGGCTGCAAGCAGGCAGGGTGATAAGATAAACCCAATTTCTCTTTGCACGTGATTCGAGCCGCGGACTGCAGAGTAATGTTCATTCTACAGTCCGCGGTTCAGAGACCGTCCTTGGAGAGTAGCGGTGTACCCCATACCCAGGCTTCCCTCTCGGGCCCGCAGCAGCAGTGCACCCTATGCACCCGGTGCATTGAGGGTGCATGCCACATGCAGACCCGACGTAAGGTTCAACGTCCTGTGTTCAGCACCACGGAAGGTGCATAGCGCAAAAAGCATAGTGGGCACATCGGATGCGGTTTACCTTGGCGGCTGCAGGGGCGGGTCGAATGCGTGCGAACTCAAACAGTCGTTTTGCGAGGGCGGAACTCACCTGCACTCCTGCTCCCACTGACGCACCGCGGGCCCCCGAGGCACAAGCAGCCCTCCGGTGCATCAGAAGGCTGTCTTGCGGCCCAGGGGCTTGAACGCGGATGCGTGGGGAGAGGAGTACCCGTACCCAACCGCGATTACGAGACCATACGGACGAACCACAACTCCGAAGAGAGCTCATCCTGCACACACTGCGAGAACAAGACCACAACAAAAGTACACAAATTCCTGGCAAATTATTTAACAGGAATTTATTGTACTTTCAAAGTACAACAATTGTTGTACAAAGTACAATGGAACCGGCATGACGAGTGCTGTGCAGTCCAGGCCTCGTGGTTCGTACAATTCTCGTTGTACTTTCTACAATCTCCGTTGTACTTTTTTTTTTTGTACAGTTTTTGTTTTACTTGCAGTGCATGAGCAGCATTGTGCGCATCGCTCTCACCTGCTACTGCTTCATTGATACGAAGATACACAAGGAAAGAGGTGAGCTGTATTAACAACACTATCACCCCGAGACTGCAGCAATAAAGTGCGCAGCGCGTACCGCACGCACGCATGCATGCATGTTTCACGAGGGGGTAACGACTTCGGGAATCCGGCTGACAGCAAAATGGTAATCCGTAATCCGGATGACCCGAAATTTTGAGGTAATCCGGGGTAATCCTGCCAAATCCAAAGGCAATCCAGGGATTTTTTTGTTGTAATCCAGAGGTAATTTAGGGGTACTCCGGGGTAATCCGGGGTAATCCGTAATCCGGCTGACACGAAATTTACCAGTTGTTACCCCCTCGATGTTTCAGGACCAGACCACAACACCTCGCCGCCAATGGGGTGGCGATGACGGTCCACTGCTCTAGCGCCAAAGCGCCGAGCTCATGTCGGGGCGAACTTGCGATGCGGTTGGACTTCCCCCATTCCTCCCGACAACGCCTTGCGCGGTCCGTGTGACGGAGCAGGACGGGTCCGGCGGGGCGTCGTCTCCACTGCGGAGCATAACTGGGACTTTTGTTTCTTACATCGCTCCTTAGGCAATGTGGTCAGGTTTTCTCTTTGCCTGATACGGTCCATCGTATGGAGCATTAAAAACGTCTTTTGTATCATGACCCACCGAAGTGGAATCCACTTTGCCCCTCACGATCCATCGCACAACCGGAGTCGGCGAGGTGACCACGACGCAAGGCACCTGGTGCTGGGGATTGCGCGTGGCGCAGCACGCAATCGTCTGCCCTCCTCTGGCGCGGTCTGCACGGCCACGTCGGCGCGCCGCAACCCGCGATAGCAGTAGGTGTCTCCGGCCGTGGCTTCGACCGACAGAGGACTCTACTCTAGCACGGCCTGAACGGCCACTTCGGCTTGCAGGCGTCGGTGCCTTCGGGCAGCGGGGCCACAGCACGTCGACCCTGGCATCAGCAAAGGAGTTGCAAAGGAGTTTACTCTAGACCGTCGTGTACTGCATGCTTTACATTAGCGAATGACGGAGGCGGAGTGCGTGTCACGTCTGTTGGTCAAGGGACTTCCCTCTGAATCCGCGACGGCCACCCACCGCCTGTCTGCGGCCGCGACGAAGGCCGCGGCCACGGCGAGGGCCGCGGCCACGGCGGCCGGAGCGGCACTGCCACTACTACCGGCGCGCGTCCGGGAGCGTGTCGCATTGGTTCCCTGCAACGACGCCATGGCCTCTGGACCACGGTCCTTGGCCGACTCGGGACCCTTAGGGAGCTCAGCGCGGCCCCGCAGAGCGGCGTGCACCGCTCTGCAGCAACGCCGTGGCTCCCTGCAGGGAGGGCTATGACGACGCCCCTCCTGGACAACGGCTTTGGTCAGGTCCTCGAGCACCGTGGGGCGAGGCGCGACCCTATGGGCAGCACGCTGCGTGAGCTCCTAAAGCAAGGACCACGTCGAGCTTCGCGACTTCAACGACACGCGTCCGCGGAGTACACAGCAAGCTCCTCCTTCCTAGAGGGGGCGCTGCCCACCGCAGAAACTTGGACGTAAATTCAGAGCAACCTATTTCTTCGTCCACATGGACGTAAATTTCACCAGAGACTGCCATCTTCTTCCACGCGGGCTGTCCAATGGATGAAAACCAAAGCGTTGACTGTTGGAGCTAAATAATTTTTTTCCGAACTCTCATTCACTTTTTTGCGTGGAGCTTAAACACGACATTCAAAAAAACATGTCCACGACCGTGGATAAAAATGATGGCAAGACATTTTTTACCTCCAGAGAAATTTCGAAAGGTATCTTGTGGAGGTAACGGTTTTCATTTTTGTGGATGAAAATGTGTTCTTGACCCGAGGGGGTATTCACTCGAAGTATTCATTGTACACGCCGGGATATTCATATTCATATTCACAATATTCTGAAATATTTATGCATATTCAGGTATTCAAAAGATATTCACGATATTCACACATATTCGGAATATCTTAAAGTATTCACATGTATTCATTAGTATTCAGAATATGATAGCATAGAATTTTTGTAAGACGCCGTCGACACGTGGCTTTCTCTACACGGAGAAGCATGGAGGGCAGCTGAGCAGAGTTGAACAGGCTGCCGTGTGCGGGGAAAGAGAGGAGAAGACCCACCGCCAACAGCGCGGCGTAAACGCGATTTGTGTTCCGGTCTTCTCAAAGATAGTCCGAATGACATAAAACTGAATTATAATTTTATTCAGATACTTTCCTGATGACCTATTTTTATTGTGAACAATGAAAAGTAGTTTCCTTTCGCTATTTGTATTTTAAGGTTGGTAGTTACGGTGTAGCCAGTTGAGTGGGGGCATCGCGTTGTTGTTGTTGTTGCTGTGAGGGGAGTGCGTTGCTGGTTGCAGCTTGCCCGTAGTTTGTAAGCGGACGGAGAAGAATTAGTTGAAATGAGCGGCCAAGGTGCCGAAACACCTCCAAACACGGCGGCCACGGCGACCGAGACTGCGCTTGACCCAAAAGAAAAGGTTAGCTCCCACCGATGTTCCAGAGGGAACTCGGCCAAGGGGTATCGGCATCGTTGCTAATTTGGACAGCATAGACAGCTTAGGTATGTTAGAGAGAACACAGAAAACATTTGTGTCTATGGATGCGTATAAGTTTACCATTAAATTGACCGAAAATCTTTGGCAATGAAATGCATTTGGACGTCCTCACTCTTAGCATGCTTCCTCTGTGAGCAACATGTACTGAATTGTCAACTGAAAATAAAATCTACGGTTAAAACCCCATTTTATCACGAAAAAAACTCTCACTGAGCACTGCCACAACGAGTTATTAAGTGTTTAATACAAATTTGATGATATTCATGGGGTATTCATTTGATATTCATGAAGTATTCATTTCATATTCATAATATTCACACATATTCACCAGTTTTACCCGATATTCATTAGTATTCAGACCAATATGTGTATTCACGAATATTCATGATATTCACAAATATTCACGCATATTCATATTCTCTGTACACGAAAATAGCGAGTGATTACCCCCTCGTCTTGACCAGTGGAGCTAGATCGTTGGGTACCACGCACATGTCATATTGTTCCACAGGTGGAGCTAAATTAAACACGAACAAAAACACCTCCAAGACAGTGGACCTAAATGACATGGATGTATGTTGCGGTGAGTCTACAGCCTGGACGCATTTCTTGTGGAGGTAACAGGGCGAGCCCGAGGCAATCTCTAACTGTGGGCCAGCCTGCTCCTCCCTTGCGCGCGATCTGAAACATGCAGAAATGACAAAGAAAGACGTAAAACAAAGGACTCATACAGCACGAGGACCACAAAAGAGTCGCGACCATAAGCAGACAGAACACACTCTACCTTTTAACAGATTTTCTCATTTTTGGAGATTCAAGAAGATAACGAATCATGAATAGAGCCAGAATATAAAGCCCTCATAGCAAATACACAGTGAGCACGATGAAGTTCAGTAGCTCAAGGCAAAAAGCAATCAAAAATAACTACCCAAATAAAAGAAATAATCGGCAGGTGAATGAGTCATGTTGACACCGCCATACACAACCTGCAACAGTCAGAAAAAACGGGATGTAATCAAACGTCACATGAAGCATGAAGACAGCGATTAGAATGCGACATACAGTCAGCAGACAGAGACTCACCCAAGTATCACAGCCAGTTAATCAGGCCGCATCAAAGAAGCAAGAGTATGAAACACTCACAGGAATAGGATTTGTTTATGAACAATCAGCAAACAAGTCCGTGGTTGAAGGTCTTCAATCAGGCATGAAGAAGACACTATAGAAGCATGAGACACAACACAGACACATCAAATCACACCATCTATTACGAAATCTTTAATGTCGTACAAAGCATATAACGCTTCTTACCTTAGGCAAACTCGAGTCAAACAAAATGTAATCCACTGACGCCCTATCTACTTTAGCGCTCAACTCTATGCTCATTGTAACGATCAAAAATTTATCTCACATGGATATGTTGAGAAAACAAATAACAGTCGTGATTCAAATTATCACATAGATCATCATGGTACTACAGAGACGTACTCTGCGATAAAAAAAAAACGAATTACAAGGGACAAATCAGTTGTATCATCAATGAAATCAAGTTTGAACGTAAGCAACAAATCAATCAAACACGTAGTAGCATCTGCCAAGTTGAGGCAGACACGCTACATCAATTGGGCCGGCCTGCTTCTCCCATGTGCATATCCTGAAACATTCCACAAAAACATAAATACGTGTGCACAAAACACATCCGGTCATGATCAGTACGACGACGGTACATACCTCAAAGATTCAGCGCCGAAGAATATTACGGTAAACGATGTTCTTCGTTACCGTCTGATGACGCTGCCCTTTTCCGCCTCGGAAGTGACTACGCGGCCCTTGCTGAACTCCTTTCATAACTATTATGGACACATTCTTCTTGGAGCCAGCCCGGCTCACAGCAACATAAAACTGGCCGTGAGCAAACACGGCACGGCGCAAGAAGAGTCCAACTCGCTCGAACGTCTGGCCTTGACTCTTATTAATCGTCACGCAGAACCCCAGCACAACAGGAAACTGATATCTCTGAACGCTCCCGGCGATCGGTATGTCGTCGCTTCGCATCAGCATACGGGGTAGGAAAAATTCATCACAGACGCCCCGAAAAGGGATGAGCCGCTTCACACAGATGGCGTCTTTCAGCAGTCTCGTGGAGCAAAATCAAATAAGACGGACCACTTCTTCCAGCGACCCCTTCCGATTTGCCTGAAATTTTGTAGGCTTATTAGGTAACTAAAGGAGAGTCTAAAGCCAAAATATTAGGTCCGGCAAAAATTTATTGGCTAAGATATAGCCAATTTTCGTTTAACTTTTGGAGGAAAAACACGAAATTGGGTATTTTGGCCTGAGTCCACACTTTTCATAGCAGAGGTCTAAAATTTGGTGTCTCAAGGTAAAATTGGCCAAGGAACAAGAATATGACCACCGATTTGACCTCCGACTAATATCTCGAGCGTAAACCCCAGAAAACCCCCCCAAAAACACCTAAAAAACAGTTTTTTCTTGGGATTTTTTAGAAATATTTTTTTAAATTTTTTTTTTTGTATTTTTATTTTGTAGAAAATTACGCGCTGAATCGAATGAGACCAAGCGCAGATTTTTATCTCAAACCATTTAGGAGATATGGGGGTTCGAAGTGTGCCATTTTTGCCCTTTTTCTAAAAAAAAACAAAAAAAAAAAAACAGGGTTTTGAGCACCGATTGGCGTTCCCTGCCTTCTCGGTGTCTGTTTGTGTGTGGGATAGAGGCGGGGAAGGGGGCGAACAAGGTTAAGAGTGAGAAGGGGTGCTTTAGCAGCGCGGTATCAAAGGAGAGTCGTAGAGCACCCAAGAGCCCCTGCGCAACCCGACCAGGCATGCCTGCCGGACACGCCCGTTGGGCAGGTGGCCTACCTTGCCCCTGCCCTCTGGGGCTAACCGCCTGCCGCCGCCCGCTACCCCCCCCCCCTTTTTTTTTCTAGCACCTCCCTTTCTCCCTGCTTACCTCGAGCCCTCCCAAGGTACTTGATACCATGTACTTAGTGTGTTTTTTTTTTGTGAAAAGGTGGTTCCCATTTATCTGATTTGTGTGTGGTGTTTTTTTCTGTTACCAAGTTGAATTGGTTATTGCAAAGAAATTGAACTTTTTTTAAAGAATCAAAATTGGTAAATCTTTTATTGAGAACAATGTTTAGATTTAGCGTGGCCTTTTCAAGATTCGCAGGTCATAAAGTTTGTTAACATCCTCATAAGTTAACTTGACTTTTTCACCTTCATCACATAATTTCACCTCACACAAAACATGAGGGAGAGGGATGGTGGCTGATTTAAGTTCTTTAGGCCAATGGAACTCGTTAGCTGGAAGTTTTGGCATGAGCAGAGAAACGTCAATTTCTGCCTCATCAGTGTAGACATCTGTGACTACAGCTACATATCTGTTCTTGGCCAATCGAATTACAACATTCATTCCGTTAGTGACAGGAACCATTTCAATCTCCCTGGTCCGGGTCTTGGTCAAGGAATGTATCAGGGCAGGTGCTTCATTCTTGTCATTCGAAACTCGCCAGCAGGCAATTTTATCATCTAAAGAAAAAGAAAGTTTCTAAAATTAGGTAAAAAAAACTTTAGACATATAGAGGGTATTTGATGTATCGAAAATTTAACACCTTACCAGATAGTGGCTTAAAGCAATGGAAAGTCCTTGTTCCAGGCAGTGTGATGAGAGTTGGCTTGATTTCCAAGTACAGTTGACGGTGAGGATCCACCTCAGACTTGGACACAAAAAAAAATTGGAAATTGTTCTTCATCTCAGAAATGCAGAAATCAAACAGATCTTGTGCATTTATAATTTGGTTTTCCAATGGCCTTTGCAAGCTGGCCCTTCTTGCTGTTCTCTTCACCGAACCCCCATTCGCATCACATTGTGATTTTCCATGGCTGGTTCCAAAGTGGGTATGTGTTATTTTCATGTTAAACTTTTCTGCCTGCTTACAAAGCCATTTAAAATACCCTTTGCTCTTAAACTGGCATGAGCATCCATCTGTTACATACTCCACTTCATCTATGTCAGGAAAATTTTGTTTAATATAAGCCAAGGTTTTTTCCTGGAAAACTTGAACCAAAGGAACGTCATGCTCCAAGTCGTCAGAGATAAATATGATGCTTTTTTGCTGAATTTGATCATTGGCATCCTTGAAGTAAATAACTACTGGGAAAACTGTAGCCTGCTTTGGCGACCAGTGATACGACTGGACAGCAGTTTGAATTAAACAATTATAGTTCATTGCAAAGTCCATTACAATAATTGCTTTCTTGTGTGTCAGTTGTTCTTTTGCTTTCTTGATATATTCTTGCTGGCTGCGGACAATGAAGTCATGCACGACTAGATCAACCATTTGCTTAGCTGCATCTTCGATTAAGTCAGCACGAGAAGCAATTTGAACTATCATTTCAGTCCGATCAGTGGACTTCCACTGCCTGTATTTGACATTCTCAGAAAAAAAGTCATAATCTTCATTAGCTGAGGACTCTTCAGAGTCAAGCTCTGGTCTTGGAATTGCATTCTTCAATATGTTTTTAATTTCTGTTACACCCGGACAATTTTCACAAACTCTCAACATGCACAATCTGTTTCGTACATTGCACACACACAATTCTATTAGTTCCCGGTAATGTTTCTTGATGTTCAATGCAAACATTATTAGATTGAAGTTCTGGTGAATTTGACACACACATTGTTCGTGTGTCCCTGCCTGACCAGCAGATATGCACCACTTTGGTTTCAGTGAAGAAAATACAGTGAGCCCAACTTTAAGATTTTCATTCTCTTTTTTAAATGCCTCATAGAGTTCGGGCAAATTGGCAAGAAGTAGGCGCTTCTGTTCATAAACACCTCTTTTAAGGCTAACACAGTCACGTTTGCCAGGCATGACTTTAGACTGTTCGTCATTACAGTAAAATTGAACTATAAGCAGTCTTGTAGACTCAAGGACTCGTAAAGATCTTGAGAATGTATGCATCGGCAGAATGCCTTTTTCTTCAGTCACTTTTCTAACTCTCCCTATAAGGTTTTTACTAACACTGAAATACTCTGCAGCTTCTCTATCAGTCATACTCAAAGTGACCAGGGAAAGCAGTTGGTACCTTCGTGATTGGCTAGCTGAGGGAAGTTCCATTTTTATCGTCTCCATAAGCAGATTGTAATTGTTTGCTTTCCTTGCATTGTCAGTTATTACCTCTTCTTCAGACAACCCCAAAGCACGGCACACTTTCTTCTGAACAGTGGCTGTAGCATCTTCGACCTTTCTTTTAGCCTCACTCACAGCCGCTGTTTTTGTTTTTAAACCAGATGTTACCAAAGGCGATGCTCCAATCTTTTCTAGAGTGCGACTGGCTGCTTCTTTCAGCACACAAGGACTCAGTGATGGAGAGCCAGTTGTGCCACTGGACTGACTTGACGCAACTACTTCTTGACTATTGGGCTCTGAGTGGGATTCAGATGTTTGAACAGGCCCAGCTGACAAAACACAAACAAACATAGGGATTGGGGAATTATTAAAAATGAAAACTACGCAGTCAATTCACTATGGGCATGGGCATGACAGGTCATGTCGTACTCACCAGGAGACACTTTGCGACATCTATCGCACCAGTGTAATCCCAAAGTTAAAGAAGGATGGCGTTTTAAGTCGTTTTCTCCTATCACTCTGAGTGATTTATAAATAGGCTGAGCGTGAATGCTAAAAGGATTGCAACATTGCAGTTGGACTTCTGCAAATACATAGTGGGTGGTTAATGGAAAATATTTGGCTTGTTTCATCAACACTGTAGCCAAAACAAATGTAAACAAACCACATACCAACTTTGCTTTTCCTGCAATTGTCACACCAAAAGGAGCCGACTGTTAAGTTGCCATTCTTGAGAAAATCAGCTTGAGTAATTGCTCTCAAATTCTTGCTGATCGGAACTTTATGCCTATCGTATGGATCGCAGCAAAAATTTGCTTCTAAAAGTGAAACAACAGGTTAGGGTTAGGATCTCATCACTCATGTACCCAACCCAATATACCAAAAGTCAGAATAATTCATAATGATTGACACACCTGACAAAGGCATATCAACAACCTAATCGGCAAAAATAACGGTCGCTAATGACGTCTCAGAATCTCAGAACTGGGAATAACCAGGCATCAAACACGACGAAGTGATACAATGACACAATGACACAGCAACGGCAAGACAAGCGGTGGAGGGTGGGGGAGCGGAGGGGAGGGCAAGGGGCAGGGCGTAGGCAAAGGAGGGAGGGTAGAGAGGAGAAGGGGGGCGGGTAGCGGGCGGCGGCAGGCGGTTAGCCCCAGAGGGCAGGGGCAAGGTAGGCCACCTGCCCAACGGGCGTGTCCGGCAGGCATGCCTGGTCGGGTTGCGCAGGGGCTCTTGGGTGCTCTACGACTCTCCTTTGATACCGCGCTGCTAAAGCACCCCTTCTCACTCTTAACCTTGTTCGCCCCCTTCCCCGCCTCTATCCCACACACACACAGACACCGAGAAGGCAGGGAACGCCAATCGGTGCTCAAAACCCTGTTTTTTTTTGTTTTTTTTTGTTTTTTTTTAGAAAAAGGGCAAAAATGGCACACTTCGAACCCCCATATCTCCTAAATGGTTTGAGATAAAAATCTGCGCTTGGTCTCATTCGATTCAGCGCGTAATTTTCTACAAAATAAAAATACAAAAAAAAATTTAAAAAAATATTTCTAAAAAATCCCAAGAAAAAACTGTTTTTTAGGTGTTTTTTGGGGGGTTTTCTGGGGTTTACGCTCGAGATATTAGTCGGAGGTCAAATCGGTGGTCATATTCTTGTTCCTTGGCCAATTTTACCTTGAGACACCAAATTTTAGACCTCTGCTATGAAAAGTGTGGACTCAGGCCAAAATACCCAATTTCGTGTTTTTCCTCCAAAAGTTAAACGAAAATTGGCTATATCTTAGCCAATAAATTTTTGCCGGACCTAATATTTTGGCTTTAGACTCTCCTTTAGTTACCTAATAAGCCTACAAAATTTCAGGCAAATCGGAAGGGGTCGCTGGAAGAAGTGGTCCGTCTTATTTGATTTTGCTCGTGACGACAAATCTTGTGCCGTTGCAGAGTCCAAGACGTTTGTTCAGGTTGATGAGGAGCATGACTATGCAACCCACTCTGAGATGCAGGTCGTGCGGCGGTAGATTTGGGGCATGGATGTTTTGAAGCTCCTCCTCTGCCATAATAAACTCTCCCAGATTGTCCTCATTCTGAGCCCCACGATCCTGAAAGGCAACGCTTGTCCTGCCGAGATAATGTTTGGATGAACCATGAGCAGACATCTTATGGATCGCGATGCCGTTCACCATCCGAGCGTCCTCGTTGGTGGGTGCGACCATGATTCCGTTAGCAAGGTCTTGGTGAGTGAAGGAATTGTACACCTGTCACAAAAACATACAAATAAATGTCAAGATACGAGATTCGACAACTCATCAAACCGTCAAAATATTTAGGCAGATCAAGATAGTCATCGCTACGAAAAAAAAATATGGAGTCAATTCCCGTTTAAACATTATGTTCGAATAAGATGCGTATATTGAAATCCGTGGAAATGTCGATAAACTTTAACTCTATACCCAGAAGAACGAATTAGATGGATTTTTTTCTCGCTGATCATGATCAAATTCATGGGTCTGTTTTCGTTCTTATCCAAATTATTTACACTGCGCAAGAATTTATTTAAATCTATAGACCTTATTGGACACCACAAAACAAGTGATTCAACAGGCCAATTTGATATCCTATAAAACGCGTCCAGATCAACGAGTATAACCCCCCTTCGTATATAAACGAATCGTTTCTTCAACTCGCGCATGACATATACTCTAAACGCCGGCACGTTCGAATTGAAAAACACATCCAACAATGCAACTTTTGTGAGTGAACCAAGAGTTTTTTCAAACAGTGATGGTGGATTGAAGACCGCCATTTTAATTTAAATCCAGAACGCAACCCTTCCTTCAAACTTTAGTATGACTATCGACTAAATGATGTTAAACACAGACGCTCGTCTTTTTCTAGATTTTCTGTATACCAACAACTGCTTACCACTATAAAATAAAAATAATAAATATCTGGATTCAATTGGAACCCTTGCGGCAAGCAGTAATCGTCACACGCGACAATATCAAATATCAGAATTGAGCAACGAACGAACGAAACAAACAATATAACGATCAAATTACAAGATTTCAATTTTTTTGTTTGTTTGTTTTTTATCAGGATCGATCACTGCCTCTCGCATCTGAAGACTGGGCCAGCAGCACATTGAACCATCCGAACTGACTTCGAACCCTTGCAGTAAGCAGTTTTCATTTCCATGGCAAGCAACTTCGTGTAAAATACGAGATTCTCTTATGGGTCTTAGATTGGCTGAGTCTCCAAAGTGTATAACCATATAATGTATCTACAAATACATCTCCAATAAGAATTAAATTTAACGGCCTGTCTTCGTCACGCCCGAGTTCCCCTAATGATTGAACACATTTTTCGTTTATAGACATGGGTCTACATCTCAAGCCAAGTGTCTCTACTGGCCACTTTTTTCGCTGATAAATCAAATGTAATGGAACTATCATAATTTCTTCTTTGATTTCAATTGCTCGTTTTCTTAACTCTTTGAATATTAAAATTTTAAATGCCGGAACATGAACATTGAAATATCTATCGAGAAGTGCATTGTCTGGTAGACTTTCCAATGTCAACTCGACAAGTGTGGATGGGTTGTAGATCTGTCGAGAAGACATAATTTAATAGGAGAAAGGTTACCAAATTAAAGAAACTATTTAATATATTTATATAAACTATTTAATATGATATTCAAATTACAGAATGTTTACAATATATAAACAAATTGGTCCGATCGGAACCATTGCGACAAGTAGTTGTATTTGTTTTAAAACAAAATCCAAAACAAGAAACCAAAAGAAATCTATAATTTAATGATTTATCGTGAGTTGACGTAGTCAAATTATCCGAACGTCACAGTTAGTTTGTAATATTCGCGCAACAAATACCACTACTTGTCGCATAGGTAGAAACGACCAGACACGCATTGAACTATCCGAATCCAGAATGCTCATAAAATAAATAAAATAGATTCGAATGGAACCCGTTTTGGGGAAACAGTGACTTTTTTCGTGACAAAAGAAAACTACGACTATATCAACTGTAAAATGTAGAACAATTAATTATCGCATGTTTCTGATGATACGCATTCGTCGTTTCCAATCTTTCGAGTCTCGTTTTTCATTTTTTTTTTCGAATTCTTTCTTTCCTTTTCTGTTGTAACACGAGTCTTTCTCGCCATGCATGTGACAGAGGATCTATATTTTCCTCATATATTTGCTCTATTGGACTACCTGGAATTGGTGTAACTGGTTCAGTTTCGGTGTCAGAAATGTTCTGCTCGTTGTCCGTTTGCATGTTTTATTAAAAACAACTATCAAATTGTTAAGACAAATGTCACGACTCCAAGTCACTGCTTACCCCATCTAGAGAATTTGATAATACTACACTGAACTATTCGAACCTCGGTTCGAAAAACACGATCGAATTCATAAAGGAAAGGAGAGCATATTGACTGCATCTCAAGTTTGTGAATCAAACCATCAGAGTAACCTTTGTGAAGTTGTCCATCCGAATATCAGTTCGAAAAACGTGATAAAGATGGAGTTCATAAATAAAGAGAGAAAACATTGTGTCTCATATACTTTATTATCTCATGCTTAATTTCGATTACATAATTTTGTCATGATTGTCATATTTAATGATTCTTTCCAACTCGAAGCTTCATAGAAAAGTCTTATTACAATAGCACTACCCGACATAACAAACGCCTTGTCTTGGAACAATATTGCCAGTGATCCGGAAAAGTTTTCTGTGGAAAATATTATTCGCTCGTGTCGACTTGGTGGTGACTGCGGCTTGGTGAGTGTTACAACTGCAACGCACATGCCTGTTAAAATATATGAAGGTCAGTAAAGTTAAACATTGGATTATAAAAAATCGAGTTGTATACGATCAAGGACAATTTTCATACCTCCAATAAGATGCTGTCGCATATAACAAGTCGACGATCCTGCAAAAAAAAAATGATTAACTCAAAATATTGTAAATGGTTTCAAAGACAGGGAACGTGCCCCAACCACGCACGTGCCGGTGATTGCCAACCATAATATCCCGCCATTTTGGGACACGATTTTGCAACCTCCCAGTCCCTTTCCGGAACTCTGTCTAAAACATTTTTTTTTTTTTTTTTGATGGAATGGGTATGTTTATTACAAATTTATGTCGAACAGAGACATAACAATATGTTTCAAACAAAGACATAACAATATGTTTCAAACAAAGACATAATAGTCATTTTACAAACATAGAAAATGAAACGAGAATAATCTAAGACAACAACACATACAAACAAAATTTCAATACTCAATAAGTAGAACATTACATATATAATGCCATTCAGTTTATAACAATCAGTCATCCACCTCACCATCAGAGGAAGAAGAGGAAGAAGAGGAGTCCTCTTCTGCAACAAATATATCAGCAGCGTTGATCGGATCTACTGGAGGCACCTGCAACAAAGGCGATTCAGTAACACAGATATTTACCAAATTCGTCTGTTCATACAAACAAGAATCTTACCCAATTACGTTTGAAGCATTCTGAGCTATCATATAGTGGCATAGCTTGACTCTTCCTGTTTGTTAATCCGATTCCAGTCAAATATTAGTTATTTCCTCTTTCAGTCTTGCTTCATCGTTGTTGCACGCTAACAGTTTGTTTACCACTGTAGGAAGATGGAGCGGGCCTCTGCAGTGCTTGGCAAACATCCCTTTGGCAAACGCTTTTATCCTGTCTGGATCGTCAGTCTCAGCGTGTGTTTTCCAATGGGACGCAAGTTGGGAACATTGCTTGTTGCAGCGCGGGCATATCTCTTTGCTGTCCCGGCCCGCCTCTGTCCTGTTTGCAACTCGATACTACAAACAAAAGAAAAAGTTAGTTACGAAACAGGGAGACACGACTGACCATCGACATTAATAATGAACTTACGCCAAGAGAGCGACACAGCTTCACATCTTTGTTGGACGTATCGCAACGTTCCTTAGCAGATAATTTTTTCTCTCTTGTCTTTTGTGGTGTTGTCAGTTTTTTGGCATTTCCTTTCACCCACTTTTGAAAGGTTTCAATGGGACTAGAGAGGTGAGCAAGGTAGTCGCTTATAACCAACCCGGGTTCAGATTCTGCATTGCTTTGTTTGCTGCTGATTCCCGACTCACTGTCTGTCTCTTTATCTTTCTTCTTTGTCTCATCAACATTCTTTCTCTTTTCTGTTTCTTCTACCAAATACTTATCAATTGTTAACGCCATCCCTCTCTCTCTCTTCTTTGCATCTTCAGCTTTCCTTTTCTTCTCTCGTTCTGCCGACGCTTTCTCTTTATCTTTCTTCTTTGTCTCATCATCATTCTTTCTCTTTTCTGTTTCTTCTACCAAATACTTATCAATTTTTAACGCCATCTCTCTCTCCCTCTTCTTAGCATCTTCAGCTTTCCTTTTCTTCTCTCGTTCTGTCATTGCTTGTAGTCTTTTCATAGCTTCTCTCTCTTTACGAGTCTTTTCCATTTTCTCGTTCTCCCGCTTTCTCTTCGCCACGCTTTCGACGATGGCATCATCTCTTACTCGTCGTTTGACGGCCACTTCTACTGGCCGCCGGAGGATTGGTTGTTTTGGTGACAACGACATAGATCTTATTTGGTCCTTGCAAACCGATGTTGTTGGTTTTGACGCATCGGTCGTTGAGGCCGCGTACGTCACACGGTCACCTGACCCCTTCAATTCAATTCCCGAAGGCTTGAAGACGCCTTCGCCACTCAAGTCACGCCCTTACCGAAACATCTACGGGCAGCCCGGCTTGGACCAGGGAGAGGACGCGGATGGCTACGCTGAAGGACCAGCTGCGGAGAGCTCGGAAGAGGATGAAGCAAATCCTGAAGGAGGAAAGGATGGAGAGGGCTCTGAAGATTCTGGTTCCAGTTCCGATTCCGACGGCTCATCCTCTGAAGAGGGGGAGGACAGATCTGGAGATGAAGGAGATGATGCGTGAGAGGAAGCGTGATATATTCTGTATTTTGTTTTTGTCTTGTCTGGTCAAGCCCAGTGATACTCTACTGTACACACAATTCTAGTTATGAATATTACATTTAAGTCTGTTTGTTATTTTAACGGTGATTGATCGTATTTTGTTCGATATTTATGCGAAGTCTTGTTATGAATATTACATTTAAGTCTGTTTGTTATTTTAAAGTTGATTGATCGTTTTTTGTTCGATATTCATGCGAAGTCTAGTTATGAATATTACATTTGTTTGATATTCATTCAAAGTCTGTTTGTTTTTTAAAAGGTAATTGATCGTTTTTTGTTCGATATTCATGCGAAGTCTAATTATGAATATTACATTTGTTCGATATTCATTTAAAGTCTTGTTATGAATATTAAATTTTAGTTTGTTTGGCATTTGAAAGGTGCCCCATGGGAACACCCACGTTCAATCCACGTAGAATCCACGTGGATCTAGGTGGATTAGGTGGATGAACTTTTTCGACCTAAAATCCACGTGGAGAGATCGTCGATCTGGAGTCGAAACAGACACGTCGATATGTCAACGTTGATTCCACGTCAATTTTTTATCGAAATTTAGGCGCGACTCATCGACGTTTCCACGACGTCGACATTTCGTATCTGGTGGCATCTTACTGCTTTCCATGCTACATCCACGCTGAATCCACTCAAGCCTTAATCCCGCAAAAGTCCCGCAAAAGCCACAGCGCGCCTAGGATGCAGGCAGTTCCGTTGCGCGGTGCTGCCATCGGGTTGCCTACCTGCCGGGCGGACGGTGCTTTGGAACTCACAGCGGCAGCCCCCGCGCCCCCCCTTCCCTCCCCTCGCCCCGGCTGGGGACTGGCCGTGACGAGCTAGCCAGCCTGGTGTGCAAGAGGAAGGGAGGAAGGAGGGATGGTCGTGGACATCAGCATCACGTTTATAAATTGATCATTAATAGTGTCCTATGCTAACAGCATTATACTACCACTTCAACAAGTGAGTTGATTTGGGTGCAGTACTGATAATAGCAATGCTTTAGAAATAGACATCTTTGTCTTATGGAGTGTCTGCTGAACAATTCGTCATTCAGGCATCATTCTAACCTCTTCTGTCCGCAATAAATGCTGTCTGCTACCTTTTGGCTATTAAAAGTGGGCCATAACACCAATCAGTATCTTTGTTTTCGTTTTGCAGAGCATTACAATCTTTTAAAATGTGGAAATTTTATTGGAAATTATTAAATTAATAAAAAGGTTGTATTATTTTATTTTATTTGATGATAAGATTTTACATTAACAATAAAGTACATATGAAATGTTGATAAGGCTTTGGCTTGGCAGACTTAACATGTAACAAATTAATAAACAATTAATAACTAAAAACTAATGATTAGTCAGATCTCAAAACAAGTTTCGACAACGTCAGTAATTATGTTGATATGACAAAAAATTAAAACAGTCGTCAAAATTTCTCGTGAAGCATTGGAATGCACACTCCAGTCATGGTCTCCCAATCTACATCCCCACTCTCCGTATCTTGTAAAGGGAGAAGCACAACTTTCCTTTTAATAGAATCAAAACTGAACTTCTCTATGGAACCTAATTGACCAACCATGAAAATACTAAGTAATGAACTGTCAAAGGGATAGACAAAATAGTTGGATTTGTTTAAAAACATTCTACCAATGAAGTAAACTTCTGATTCTGTCTGAATAATATTACAAACAATCACAACTTCGCCAGATGAAGTCAACACACAAGAGTTGGCACTATCACAGCGTATGGTGAAGTTAGGTAGTTTAATCATCCTGTACTGGTTACCTTCATTGTCAAGCACAGGACCCCCTCTATGGCGGTGGCTGAGTACATTTTCAGTTGCTGCTGACATCAGCACAGAAGAAGAAAGGGATTTTTCAATCATTCTGCACATAATTTGTTGCAAAGTTCTTCCCGGAGCAAGAAGGTAGCCCTTAATCTGACCAAGATTGTTTTCATACTTATAGCAACTAAAGCTGTTCGGATCCCCATGGAGAATTATATCATAATACAGGTGGATTAAGTGATGAATGTTGTACACAACAAAAGAAGCACCCAAAACATCATAGCTATATGATACAAAAGTCACAAGTAATTCGTGAGCATCTTTACCATACTTTTCACGTAACTCTGTGTCCAGGAAGATTCGCATGGCACAAGCCAGAAGTAGAAAACAATTGTAAACTTCTTTATGTTTCTGTCTTTTAAGAATCAAAAATCCATCATATAGAAGAATCCTCCTGAACTCAACTGCTTTGTATATAGCCCAATGAGAAAGTGGCCTTGGCTTCCGAGCAAATTCACAGGGTACAAAATTGTACAGAAAACCGCAAAGTTGGTCAAGACTTCCAACAGTTTCTTTCGACAACTTAAATTTGCTCCCCTTCTTCTTCAGTAGAACTGCTAATAACCTTTTAGTACATCCAAGATCCACTAAATGCATGATGTCCAATGGGAATTGAGAAATCATTGAGATTCCTATACTCAGAAGTGTTGATGTTCCATTGTGGTACTGAGGCTGGTTCTGATCCTTGAAAGATTCGTTTGTTCTTAGAGTTGCCTCACAAGTCGGGTCATAAGTCATTCTACGGAATTTCCACTCCCCTTTAACAGTACACCTAAAATAAAGAAAGAAAAAAAAACACTCAAAGTTATTAATATAAAAAACCAAATTTTCATCAGTTAAAGAATTATTTTTACCTTTCACAAGAAAAATAGCTCCCATGTTGATTGACCTTTCGGATCCAGGCTCTGGCTGGAGCATCAGCAATGAAGTTACGTATTTTTAACTTAAGGGTCCTGTTTTTAAACAAGAAACCCTCTCTCAAACTTTTGAATTCCTCGATGAAATCATGGAGATACTCATCTACAGACTTGGGATCTTTCGATGGACCACACCAAATAGCAATCACAAATGGAGTTTTCTGACCTGCAAGGCATCCTGCCAATGGCCATAGATGTCTCTTCACACTCTTGTAAGGGCTAATGCCATCCGCAAAAATATCGATCTCAACTTCGTCATTTTCAATTAACAATAAATATTGCTCTGTTAGTACCGATGATAAGCCTTGAAAGATTCCACGATACCAAAATTGACCTCCTGCAACAATTCTGATATGTTTATCAAGACCTCGTGGAGTTTTAAGGAGTGTTTTGGAGCACAATGGCAGTGAGGGATGACCATGATCATTAAGGATATGTAATAGCGAGTCCACAGCATTTCTTGGTACTGTTTTGAACTGCAATGCCCATGCAGTCAATTTTGACTTCAAAATATCTTCTGAGCTAGGCTCTTCTTTTCCACCAGTTCTTATTATCCACACATCCTGTGACACATCACTTTTATCCAGCTGATAAGTTACTAGCTGGTCAGGAAAATCAAACTTTGTCAGAGTCTCTTCACTTACACCATAGTCAAAATACTCCTCACAATATTCTTCATCACTGTCACTGTTGTCATTGAAATGAAACAAATGATCATTATGATGCCTTAAGTCGATGCTATTATTCTCATCATTAGACAACTCGAATTCGAAATTATTAACTGTGATGAAGTCTTCGCAAGCAGAAGAGAAATGGGCATTGGCTGAGAGACGGGAATCTTGGCAAGGAATTGCAAGCCGGCTATACTAATGTGAAGAAACCGGAGGGTCTGGATGACAACTTTGCTTGTAGTTTACACTCAGATCAGCAAGTGCAGTAGCGTGGTCTTCCTGAAGAATATAATCAATCCCCTTTTCTGCCTCTCTTTGTCGTTTTCTACATTCTGTCTGGAAACAATCACAACCAACCTATTAGACATGACCAAGAGTTTGAGGAGCAAACACAATTCCTCAATAAAAATACATACCTTTCGGGACATCTTCGGTCTTGGTTAGTTAAATACACCAGAGGCTTCTTGTCCTCGTCAACTTTGTTAACATTCCATCAAGAGCACAAGTTCAACCTAGAAAGAAACACAAAACAACAACAACAGATGTAAAGGTTATGAACAGCTGAGGTCGGAAAGTTCTTGTAAAGGAAAAGGTAGTACACGTACCAGGCCATGGTAGATGCAAGTTTAGAAATCAAATTGATTCGATAATCAAGTGTTCACAGTCAGTAAGCTTTAAAAATAAGTTAATTTTATCTCCTTTCTTGGTAGCAGACAGATCGTGTTCTCACAACGGTACACATGATCGAGAACATCATGGATGTAGTAAAATTTGTTGTTAAACCAAAACCTTCATAAAAAACCGTTTCCAAACTTAATTTTGTTGTTCCTTTCATTTCATGTCTTCCATTCTTTCTTGTGTTTGACGGCAAACTTAAAGTCTCCGTCCGACCGTCATTACCGCCATTACTGGTTTAGCCGTTCTTCCAACATAAGAAAATCAAAATAAAATAGTACTAATCTTGTCGCATACAGTAAGGCTCTTATTTGATTTCTTTTTCCTTAAAACTAGTAATATTGCTGTTTCGTTTTTATTTCTAAGTTACTTGACTTTCTACCTCCAATATTTGTAAATTGATAGTTTATGTGGTGTTGGTAGCACGAATGACAAGCGAGCATCGGCATCGTCGCTGGAGCTCAGCTGATGGCGATGGGAGAAGTTCTGAGATCATTCGAGAGTTCGGCTTTGTGCAAGCTGATTAGCCTGTTTTCCTGACGAAATCTGCGATCAAGATGGACAACGAAGTTACGGATTACTCCGTCCCTGAGGACAAGTTGGTAAGTTGTGCGCTGCGCTTTGTCGATATCGGATAGGCTTCAAGTTTCCTCCAGTTTCCAACCAACCTAACCTAACATGGCGGCCTCGTTTTCTGTAGCATTTGCTTTACCGCAGATTTTATTTGTGAAATTGTTGTTAGTTGTTTTTAGTTGTGAAATTTTAGTTATATTGCCTGTGTTCTCTCTTTTTCAGTATTCTGTTATTGAGTTGAATGTGGACAACTCAAGTGATGGCATCTATGCTTGTATTGCTAGTTCTTCTTGGCTAAGTAAAGTTACCAGAAGAATAATTGATGATTTGATTAGATATCATGGTGATCTACAGTGGCCAGAAGATGAGACTGAGCTGCAACCTTTCCTACAGAAGCCACACTTGAAACCACCAAGCCACTGGGTTACCCATGCCAGGGTTAGGATCCTCAAATTCTGTTGTAAGTTTGTTTGTATCGATATTGGCCTTTTCTTTATTTATCTTGTCATGCTATTTGGCTTGACACTTTTCTGAATCTGTTGTCCTGTTTGCAGCTACTCTTGGCCAGGCAAAAGGCGTTGCTGACTTGGCTACAATGAAGTCGGACTTTACCGAGAGTGATGTTGCATCCAACACGAAGAGCAAGAGACTAAGGAAGCCCGTTGAAAGACTAAGCTATGACTACAGTGCTGACAGTTCTGACTCAGATGATCATGCTAGTGCCCCACAGCTTTGTGGTTTGAAAATAACCTCAGGTAACTCTTCATTTTACTGGCATATTGGTGCGAGTCAACTGAAGACAAAGTTTCATTTTGAACACAGAAGCTGCTTCAATGTCGCTTCTTTAAAAGAAAACTAGTTTCTGGTAGACTCCACCGCCTTTTTAAGGTTCTGTGATTTCTCAACTTTGTGTGCATAAGTTGCTCTTCAGTAATGTGCTTTGAATTTTATGTTCCTCTGGTTGCACAGGCAATCGCAGTGGCAAGTCATCAGTCCGAGACAAGGCATCCACCCGCACCAGGTTGAAAAGGATACGCCTGATGGAACATTCACCTGGTATGTTGCGCATTCGCTTTTTGATTTTTCTAAATTAACAATGCTATTGGCTCTCAGTGGTTTTTTTTGCTTCTTTCAGATTCAAGGATTAACTCAAGCCCAGTTCACGGAAGGAGCTCCCAAATTATCATCACATCTGCTTCTTCGTCTCCGGATATTTCAGTTCAAGGGCCCGTTCCTGATGCTCAAGGTTCTATGACAAACAGTAGTGCACAGTTTCCATCTCGTAGAAATTTAAATTCTACCTTCACTCCTTTGACAAGTAATGCAGTTACTTTGTTTATTCTGATTAGTTTCTAGAGTTTACTTCTTTCATTAATTTGTTTTGGTTTTTTATTTTCAGGTGTCCGTTTGAACAGAAGTCAGTCACAAGATCCAGCAGTCAAAGCAACTGAAGACAGATCTGTGAATCTCTGTACTAGTGGAGACAATAGTAGTAGCCGCTCTGTATCTTTTTCTGGCGAACCTCGCAGTATGTGCTTTTCTCAATGTCTTTTAACTTCTTGCTCTAATATCGTTATCACCTGTTTCCACTTATTTTTATTATCTTTATTCCAGCACTTTTTGCTGAGGCTCGCTCAGATAGTACTCTACGGCGTTCATCTCCATCAGTTTTGAGGCATGCCAGCCCTCGTTCTCAGACAAGAGTTTATCCAGTTACGGTTTCTCCCCACAGGAATAGCAACGCAGCTTTAGGTAAATGTTTTATTTGATTATTCTGAGTCGAGTGATCTTTGTTCCACGACCACTTCTCCTGATATTAATTTAACCCTTTTCTGTACTCTTAGGTGTGTCAAATCGCTTCTTCTTGCGAGAAATGCAGGAAGTGAAGACCCGATGTGACAAGCTCGCCATTATTATTAACAAGATATATAACTGCGTATGCCCAGTGCTGGAGACTTCTCAGGAGAATGATGGGCGAGGTATGCCTAAACTCCCTAATTCCTCATTTGGGGAGATAGTAGTATGGGAGGAATTCCTTAAAGACCACGACAATTCATTACATGTGGTAGGTGTTTTCCTCACGCTTCTTTGTTTGCTAGTCTTGTTTGTTGATTTTAGCTAATCTGTCTTTCTGTTTGTGTCTTTCAGGTCCGCCTTTTGTCAGACCGCTGCTCAGCTAATACTTTGAGGGACTCGGTGAACAACATGCTTCGCTTTTTCATGTCCAACAAGTTAGCCTGCTGCTTCAATTGGAAAGGAAAGAACAAGGCTGATGCAACAATGACCAAAGTGGCTTTTGAGGGCAGCAGGTCCTGGACTGTCATTCTAGGTAACTAATTTTGCATTCTCTAAACTTGATCGATGTATTCACATTCATAGTAATTAATTTTTGTTTCGAATTACAATAGGGCATGTGAGAAATTTTAGTCTAAACAAGTTAGTTTTTCCATGGCTTCCAGTTTTAAAGAAATCTTCTTTTTGTTTCAGCTGGTGTTACTGCGTTCAAGGCAAACATGGCAAAGTCGGGTGGTTCCCTTCATTACTCTATTTCACCGATAGATGTTGGCAATGCTGTGGGAAGGTGGCTAAAGGATGCACCGAAGAGATACCTTCTGGACCTTAAGTGCGACAGGACTGTAGCGTCCAATGCCACTAAAGTGCCTCCTGAAATGTTTTTAATTCCCCCTGAGGGCTTCAAACTTGTTAGTGCTTCTTAGTTCTGTTCAAATGTGTAAATATGTGAATATGTTATTGCACCAAAGACTTAATGAAATGAATTTTCAGAAATAATAATTAATAATTATGGTGGGCGGTGTTATATTTCGTTTGTATCCTATCAAAACCACCCTGGACGCGTGGGAGGGAGTGGGGAGAGGAGTGCAGGGAAATCTATTTTGAATCGACGTGGGTAGCTTGCAGAGATTCAACGCAGATGGGATGTGGATGGCAGAGCTTGCTACCTCAACAATACATCCACATAGATAACACGTGGAGCGAGCGACTTCCCTCATCCACGTCCCATCCCCGTCGCCTCGAGCGTCACTTAAGGCTCGATGTCGACTCGATGATGCACGTCGATTCGACGTTGGTGATCAATATCCCATCCACGTCTCATCCACGCTCATGTTCCCATGGGGTGACTGATTGTTTTGTACGCTACTTTTTTAAGAGGGCTTAATTTTAGTTATGAATGTTGCATTGTTGTCAGTTCGACGCACTGATTAAAGCAAAGAGTCTGAACAAGTATTTTGTTTCAACATCCGATCCCAAAGAAAGCGAACACAAATCCATGAACATTACATTGTATACATGAAAAGGACACAACTCAATATTTGTCTACAAATACCGAACCTTATTAAAAGACCCTTCCTTACACGGTAAAAGCACCATTAAAGAAGTTATTATGCAAGGAATGCTTCAGAGGTACTTACTTTGTCACGACCAACCCAAACAATAAAATGACACTAGCATGAGGGTATACATACAAGATCAACAAGATCACTTGTAATGATAACAAAATTAAAAAAAATGGCTAGTATGTGAGCGTTACAAAAAGTAAGCCCAAGCTGAATATATGAATCCATTTCAAATGGGCAGATAGATAAATTCATTTTCATCTCCAAAGGAGACACCTCATTCAGCCATTTACAATGCCAAGGAATGAGAAATCAAATCATAACAATAAGCATTAAAATATTCTTCTGCCTCATTGCTCGGTGCCTCGCAGCCTGAGAGTACTAGCTAGCTGACACATTATTTACACTATTATTTTATTTTGTTTCCTGTAAATGTGTAGTGTATCATCTGCTAAAAATTGAAACAGAGGAAAGGATGACCACACCCAATTACACTGATGTACACATACAACACTAAAAAATTAAATCTGCATGACAAAAAGTTAGCACAAGCAGAATATGGTTCCATTTCAAATGGGCAATATATATAAATTCATTTGCAGCTCGTAAGGAGACACCTCATTTGGCCATTTATGACGCCAAGCAATAAGTATGGAAGTCTTAACAATCAACTTAAAAAATTAAACTATCAGAGAGGATGCCAACACCCAAACATTTATGTAGACACATCAGTTGAAAAGAAATCTGCATGACAAAAGTTTACACAAAGGACAATATTAGAATCCATTTAGAAATTTCAACATAAGAAAGTATTACCTCACTCAAATTTATATATGTGTCAACAGAATAGTTAATAATACTATAATGTATCAGTGTGCCACTTAATGTGCGTAGAGACAAAGATCCATTTTGCGCCATTGCTATCACCGCATTGCAGCCAGTGCCACGGATAAGAAGCTTGCCATAAAACAGAGATTAAGCTAGCCACCCATGAGCTCTTGCAACAAACAAGCAGGAAGTGCAATCATACCACCTCATGCCTTGACCCACGATCCTCTCAAGTAAGTTTTCAGCTTGCAGTTTTTTCAAAAACTTGACTGTAGCTTGTGCTTTGTGCACCACACGAGTATGCTCAACAAGTCTTGCAACACAGTCCTTCCCCCTGAACACATCATGACATATTTTGCACTTCACTCCTCTCATACAGAAGACATAAGTGGCAGGAACATCCTTTGTGATGCAATATTGGCGCATGATCCTTGATGAGATCTTAACAACTCCATTAGGAGGCAGGTCATTTTGGTCTTCACATGGGGACATAGGTTCCGATTTGTTGAATTCCACATAAGGTGCTTGCATTTGAAGCTCCTCTAATTCTTACTTAACAGAACCTTCATCAATGTCGATATTGTTGCCTTCTGACAGGAGAGTGTTGCTGTTTGCAGGCTCACTTAGCTCTTCTACCTAAAAAAAGGAGAGAGAGGCAATTGAAAAGTGAGTCTTTACAATTTTAATAATGAGACAAAAGAACGATTCAGACTCCTATCCAGTACTGGATGTCTAGAATTTCAATGTTTGATGTAGGAGCTACATTACATCAGGGACGGAAATATAAAAATGAAAGTTTATCTTTCTTCATAGTTTCAAAATCTCCAGAATGAATGAACATTAGAATAATAAATGGTCAAATGCGAGGCCACTTGACCAACTCACAGAAAGGGTTGGCTTCCTGACATCAGCAAACTCCTTTACAAGCTCCAGAAGAAACCTTCTGATCATGCCAAATCCAGCAGGAACGGAGCCACTGTTCATACTTCCGATACTAGCAGATGATGAGAGACCAATCCTTTGTGCCTGCATGTATCTAGAGTAAAAGGCAATGACTTCTTTCAGCGGTGTGACAATACGAACATCCTGTAGGCTGTGTAAGATGAAGAGAAGACAATTGTTAAATTTTAAAACTCATATGTAATCTTGTATTAAAGTTAAATAACAGTAAGGGGAATGTGATGGACACCTATCTGGCAAGTCGATTGACGCCAAGAATGCAGAAGAGGTTTTTTCCAGTCAAAATTTTGACCGTTTTGCCGTATCTTTACTCCTTCAGGGCGAAAAAAGCGAAATCGTTGCAAAAACATCTTATTTAGCTCAAAACACTATTTTAGACTACGTTTTCGCTTTTTTCGCTCTGAAGGAGTAAAGATACGGCAAAACGGTCAAAATTTTGATCCTTGGGCGTCAAAATCACTATATTTACAATATGGCGAAGGTCCTCCATCGAAACTTAGACGTTGAGTCATTAAGGGCTGTTAAGGCGCACTTAAGCCCCTTTCGCGACCTTTTCCGCTGGGCCGATTTTGCCGGCTGAGGTGCCAAAATTCATCATATGGAAAGCGGAACCGAATGAAAGTTACCCAACTCCAAAATTTGAACATGAAGGAAAAACGAACCACTCTAGCCAGGCTGATGTCAGTTCTCAAACACTAGTAAATATTTATGTCTGAGTTCAAACCAGTCTACAAGTGAGTTTACCATCGATAAAAAGCAAAAGGCAATAGTTTTTTTTCGGGGGGGGGGGGACTTTAATGGACGCAGAATGAAGACCAAAACTTCGATTGAGCGACCTTGTTTTGCTTCTGCTCACTTTTTATCTCTGTTTATTTCTTCTCCTTTGCATGCATCAGTAACCAGACTGGCAGAGAATGGCACAATTGAACCTAAACATAAGAGATAAGAGAGGAAAACATGAAAAGTATACAAAGATCAAAACACATATTTCAAATTGAAAATTTAGACATTTAAGTGAGCAACATCTGTAACAATTTTTCTGCTTTTCAAAACGAGAATCCAATCTCTGCCCCGAAAAATCCCCATCACAGCCTTGGATGAACAGAGCACAAACAAACATCAAAACTAACGTAAGCCTCGAGCAGACTGTTTTTAAGCGATAATTTCATTTTCTTCGTGGCATTAATTTTCCATTGATTGTTTGAAACTGAAGAGATTTTGCGGGCTTTGTGGTTTAAAATTGTTATGGTATCCAATATTTAAGTCACGAATACGATAGAGGTGAGCACCAACCTCAGAGGCCTCAAAGGGAACAACTGCTGCATCACTATGAAACTATGAATCTTAGAATTCATTTGCTTTCTCTTTTGATCTGTAAATATCAATGGCTTCAAGAGCTTTCAAAGAAGAACTGGGTGTAAAGGTATTCGTGATCACGGAAGATAATTAGAAACGCCCAGACGTTCTTTTAGAAAGTGTTCTGGATGAGGTTGTCCGTGAGGGTGTGTTTATTGTGAGTGCATGAAGGTTACCAGTCGTACAGTAACTCGATACCAGTGGGGTTGGGTGTGATTTACCTCATGAATGTAAGTACATGGCTTTTTTTATAGGCTAGGCTCAACACATGGACAAAAGGGCATGGACAAAACAATGTCTACATTGTAAAGAACTAAATAAAGGAAGACAGAAACTTCAGTGTCTTCCACCCAGATTGGCTGAAGAGGGACACGATAATAGAGAAATGCGCCTCTTTTATTTCTCCATTTCATTCACAAACAATTGAGGACAAAGAAAAGGCAAAGCTAGGCGGAATGCAAAGAATGATGCAAAAGGAGATACTACAGTCCAAATTTGATGATGAGACCACCAAATCTAAAATGTAAGTGTTCCCTCTAATTCTGATGATGAGACTTTCGATTACGTGATGCAGTTCATCTCTGTTTTACTTTCAAGTGCTTTAAAAGAAACTGACTTTTATTCGATGATGATTGTTACAGAGAAGAGACACTTGAAAAAAGTGGTGTAGAGGCATGTCTTGACAAGATACTAGAAAGATTAGAAGACAGAACAACTCATGTTATATACCTACAAAATGTGCACCTTTAACACAGTCTCAACACAACAGAGACAGTGAGCATGAGCCATATGAGAACAAACCTGTCTAATTTGAATGGCGGCCAGATAATTCCAGGAATCAACAGCCTTACGGTTTACGTAGGTTTCCCATTGGCTACTTTCAACTGCCATATCGAAGATATGGCTTTTGCAGCTGTAAACAGGCATATAGCAGGCTCTACAAAAATTTGGTAAATGAAGAAAATGGAGTAGAAAAATGATGTTATAAGTGCATTGGTTACTTTTCATGATATTGGTGCAATGTTCCTCAGGTTCTGCATTCCGCCAAGATTTCACAGCGCCTTTCAAAACTATGTGAGGAAGCTGCCCATTAACAAAACCTTGAAGACACTAAACTGCTTTAAACAACTCAAGGTATTTTGGGTGAATCCTCGACGAGTCATTGAGGCTGGTATACCTGTCAATTTTGTAAGTTATTTAAGTTACTCCAATACAATCTGCTGTAAATGAATCCTGATCCTCCTCATCATATACTTGACATTTGATTTTTACAGGTTGTGCAAAGACAAGGTGACATTGTGTATTTACTGCCAAACTGCATTCACTGGGGGGTAAATTTAAACACTAACATGAACGAAAGCATTAACTTTGTCAGCCAATCATGGGCTCTGCCTGGATTGCAAAGATGTCAATGTAACCCGTAAGTATGGTTCCCAATCTCTTTAAAGCAACTGCATGAAATGTTGGAGCATTAAACAAAAACAAGAGAATACCTAACTCTTGCTTGAGATTTATGATACTTAATTTTTTTCAGAGGATGGGAAGCCAAATTTGATATGACCCAAACTCTTAAGGATGTAGGAGATGAGATGGACCTGCATTCCTGGGCAGTGCAATTAACAGCCAACATATCGGCACAGCTCAGGAAGAGGAGGCCCCTTCAACACCCAGAATTATGCACTCCAGGCAGTGGGATCGTCACGTCACAGGAAGAAAGCGACAAAGAACAAGGGGCATGGCGATGTCCCCTATTGAAAGAAGCCTATCTGAACGTTTCCGGGAGAAGAGGCATATCTTTCCGTTACCGTGTGAAGATGCCGATCTGCTTCGGAAGGTCCTCAAAAATCGTCATATTTGATGGTAAAAACATCCTTTTATATTCAAGACGATGTCTTAAAGAGCATCTGTGACCTCTATATTATGTCCTTACGACATCGTTTTGAATATAAACGGATGATTGGACCTTCAAAAATGTCGATTTCTGAGAACCTTTCGAAGCAGATAGGCTTCTTCACGCGGTAACGGAAAGATAGGCTTCTTCTCCTGGAAACGTTCAGATAGGCTTCTTTTAATAGGGGACATCGACCTTCACTCTTCACTCTCTTCACATTGTGAAGAGGAGGGGAAAGGTTTCCCTCATTGCCTAATTTGCAAACCAGAATATTGCCCAAAGAAGTATGGCGAAGATGCTTTCAAAAGGTTAGAAAACCATGCAAAGAAAAAACACCCTGATGATGCTGAAACAATGATGGTGAAGATAAGGAAAGTATGGAGCAGCGAAGAGAGAGAGGAGACCTTCAAGGGAAAGACCATTGATTGTGATCAATGTGGGGCAAAAATACATGGCAAGATGCAGAATGTGATGGATCATCAAGAGTCGAAAAATTGCAAGCCTAAAGGAAAGAAAAAGAAAAGCAAGTGATGTGATGTAAACATAGAACAATGCAAAGAAAGTGTATAATAAATATAACGTTTTTTCTTAATAAAACTACCTCGGTTATCAGTCATTCTTCCCACTCATGTAAGAACAGCCCAGAATGGGCCATTCTCCCCACTCATGTAAGAACAGCCCAGAATGGGCCATTCTTCCCAGTCATGTAAGAACAGCCAAGAAACAGATGCGGAAAGCCTTTAAGTAGGGAAACCCCAGGGACTAATGGGATTCCAACTTAAAATTTGATCCATGATAGAATCACAGTCTTGTCTCAAAAGAGCACATACAGAAATGTTTGTGGCTGGCTGACGCTTGAACCTACAGTTCTGCGACACCCACAGAAATGCTCCCCTTTAAAAGACCTTTAAAATGAATTATATATGGGCTCTGTGGCTCTCCAGGTGTGGAAATGCACCTGCTGGCAGAGAAATTCTACGAACATTTGTGTGCTTGGAGGCCTCATGTAGTCATATTTCTTTAAGGAAGGTCCAGACAGATGATAAATTATTTTGAAAGCAGAATTTGAGACTGTTAGTATTTTTTCACAGACCTCACCTTGCCATCAAAGAGTTCCATATTCAATCTTGTGAGATCTGACAAGCTTTATCGTGAAGAAACCCATGAAAAAAGTGAAGGTTTCCGAAGAGTTTTCTTTGTTGTCGAGTGTTTAGTTTCACTATCATAACATAACGATGACTTTACCTCGAAGCTAAAAAAACGGTACAATTTTGAGCAAATTTCGAATGAAATCCGGACTGAGTGGACACACGATTCCCGAAGTTGGTAACCCCTCGCCGTCACCTCATCCAGCAGTTACGGATGCGAGGGCCGAAGGCCCGACCGCTCCATTCGAAGCCAGTAACGAGTACTCACTGACGCGAGGGCCGAAGGCCCGAGGGAAACGTCCGCCTTTTTGGCGAAAAAATTTTGGCCAGAAAGAGTTAAGCTTTACGGATCGCGCTTAAGATAGCCAAAATCATAAAAATCGATCTCAAAAGAAAATTCACATCAAATCAGTGAAAAGCAGCAACAAAATGACATAAAAATGATTAAATAAATAAAATTAGACTCCAAAAATCACCTAATTTCCATTCCCTTCACACTCTTATGCGTTCAAGGCTCTATAAAACCAACATCTATGGTGGTTCAAATTCATAGGAGTTAAAAATCTTAAACAACTTGTCCGTCTCTATCGTTTGAGACCCACCAGACAATTTGAACCACCACGGTGGACTTTTGGCAGCGCTCCAGACATGCCCCAGTAAACGGTTTTGTAGCGTTTTCTTCCAAGTTTGGAGTGTCAAATCTGGCCAGCCTTGCTGGTTCAAATTCATAGGTGCTCAAAATCCTCAACTACTTGTCCGTCTTTATCGTTTGAGACCCACCAGACAATTTGAACCACCACGGTTGACTTTTGGCAGCGCTCCAAACATGCCCCAGTGAACGGTTTTGTAGCGTTTTCTTTCAAGTTTGGGGTGTCAAATCTGGGCAGCCTTGGTGGTTCAACATTTCACATCGCTGGATGGAGTGGATACCTTTCGCGCATTGTTCTTGTAAGGCACTACATTATATGCATAATATTTCTTTGATGAGCTTACTCCAGAGTGTAATTTTCCAATGAGCATCAACATCTGGAGCTTTCTGGTGTCCCAGTGTGGAAACTTTCAACATATTTTTGATGTGAGCAAGCGCCACTGCATTCACTCTGTGGTGGAGTGACTCTGGCACCCGCAGTAGAAGTCTGAACTTAATACTCAACGTACAATTCAAATGGATACTTAAAACATTTAGATTCAACTTTGTCACCCCATTTTTGCTAGTTTTACATTGTGTAGATTTATTTTGTAACTTCATTTCGCTTAAACTTCATACATGTCTTCAAGGCCACCATCTTTTACACGAATTTTCAATGCTCATTATATTTAATTTACTACTTTTCTCTCTTTGTTGCAGGAACTTACTGGAGTGAGGAACGCAGTTTGAATTGTTAAGCCTTTTATTCCAAAGGCACATTAGCAGCAGTTACTCGGCTTTTTCATCCACCTTATCTTTGAAGGTAAGAGTGTTCTCTCACTTGTATATCAGTGTGAATCAGTGCAAAATGCAATATCACTCATTTTCTTTCTGGCCTTGTTTTCAGAACACTTCAAAGGCGTTGACTGCAGAGAGACAACCGCTGGGAGTGCACTTCAAATCCAAAGACTTTAGTGCTGCTATATGTTATGTACAGACCTCCGTAAATTAAATTGTGGGTGGTGCAAGTTTTTGTTACATGTTCCTTCCCTATTCCTTTAGATTTGCACTCATGTATATGTTTGTGCCATCTGTAGTCTTGCACACTTTGTTGCTCCATTGAATGTGTGTGATTACACTCGTACCAGTTCTTGTTGCTCTGCCGGCAACAAAGTTTTCAGAGAACTGTAGGATCGGCAAAGTGAGTGCTTGTGATGGAAACCATCATTCTACGATTAATGATCACTCTGACCAATACCATTCCACTACTTCTTATTACGATCATGAGACTGTTGCATGAAGTTAGTGATTTGGGATATGAACAACTACAAAAAGGTCTTCAAAGCGCACCATTTTTAATGGAAATTGAATCATTTCATATTATTATACTTTGGACTAAAATAAATATAGAAATAGGATGCTTGCTCAAACAAGAGAAAGAATGAATTACACACATACACACTGAAAATCTTAATTAAAAGGAAATTTAATGATTTCATTAAACTTCGGACTAAATTAAATATAGGAACAGGATGCTAGCTCAAGAATAAATTAGACCTGTGGACACTGAAAATTTCTCACAATTTGATGTTAAATAGAATTCACAATAAGGCTTAATCATTCAAATTAAATCGCATGTTCAGTCAGAACACAGGATAAACTTTCATGAATAATAGTAAAGCTGAATTAAAACCGCAGATAAAAAGAAATATTTCTACCATAAAAATTCACATTGACTAGGAGCTCATACATAAATATGTAAATGTCAACAAATAAAATATTCTTACATTCTTACATCACATAGCAAAATAAAAATCACTTGTTTCTTGGGAAATGAAAATGCTACTAGTAAGATACCAAGGTAAGCAGTTTGATTGTTCCCCAGTTACTTGGTTGGAGAGTGCCAGCCTGGGTCATAAAACCCTAAAAATCAGAGAAATTAGTGACGTTATTAAAAAAAATTGATATTATTATGCAATGAAATTGATGTTATTGTTCATTTACCTGGAGGGGTGGGTGCTCGCTTTGGTTCCGGCTGCTTGTGTTTGCACAAGAGTCTTACATCTTTTGAGTCCAAATGAATTGCAGTAAAAAAAACTGCATTTGCCGAGTTGAGAAAAATGAGGGAAAAAAAGCAATGGCTACTTGTCATTACTAAATCAAGACATTACTTACACCCTTGCACTTGTCACATGGGTAGCCAGGATATAGTTTTCTTTTTGCCCCTCTTGCCGTTACCTTCACGCAAGATTGAGCAGCATCCAGCTCTGGCTCACTGGAACAATAATTAAGATTTACATCACCAACTATTTTTCCACTATCTTACATCGCAATTGATCGTGATCAAATAATCCAATAATCATTGGATTTGAAGATCGTACATGTCTTTTGAAGGTTGTTTCATCTTGGGTTTAGGCTGGTTTTGGGCATTTAAGAGACGTATCACTTCCAAGGGATGAGGTAGCCCATCGCCCAAGTCTTTCCTGAACCCTTTTATCTTTTCTACCGGCTGCTTCCTGCTGCTGACTGTTTTTGGTTGAACTGCCTCGTTTCCACGCCTCTCCTCTGTTGGCTTTGGCTGCTCAGTCACAATTGGAGACAGCTGTTGCATTGCTCGAAGATGATCTGCCATCGTCGCTTTGATGGGTTCTTTCATCCTTCAAACAAAATAAGGAATCACATTACGAAAATGATGCAGGCATCAGGAAGATTATAGGGAACAGGATGTGAGTTTAAGAAAGGAAAATATAACAGAACTTATTATATTGAAGCAAACTGTTTGATGCTCCCTAGCCAGGAAAGCCAGGCATCATGAAAATGTATTTACAGAAAGCATTTATCTCTGGTACTTACTGAGCAAGTTTATCCATGTGCTTCCGAAAGGACACCCAAGCCTCATTTTCTACTGCTTCTATATTAGCAAGCCTTTCTTGCAGGTTTAGCAGGTAACTCATGTTAATTGAATCCACTACCAATGTGCCTTAGAAAATATCTGTCTCGAGGGATGTCTGTCTGTCTTCTGTCAGGTGCATAGAACAACCGCGAAAACAGTACCAACCGCTTTTTACCTAGCAAATACTAAACGAGCAGAAGTTTTTTTTTTCGTCAGTTCTTAAATTGATTAAAATTAAATGCTTTGTGGCGGCTTAAGTGATATTTTACATAATATCTACTCTGTTTCCAATTACAAGCAATTTGAGAGGCAATCTTGGTATCTCAAGGTGGTGTACGTGTGTCAACAACGGTTGCAATAGCCATCACTGAAACGTGTTGAAAACAATGACTTCAGGATGATTTCTTTGAAATGGCAGGTAACAAAAATCGGTTTAAAAATCATGCCACAAACCTGGAGAGTGACCGGATGGCTTTGGTCAGCATGCTGCAAGTGGTGACGCACGAGTTTCTAGTCATGCAAAACACGATGACTGAATCACCACTGCCTATGGACTCTAGAACGAGCTTTGCAATGACACGATCGTCGTGAAGCTCGATCTTTCCACATTCCCGGAACCACTTGTCGGTTTCTTCAGACAGCACATACTCGCCTTTGTTCATAAAGTTGATCCGTCCCTGCCCGTCTTCGGTCCGCGTAATGGGGATGGCTCGACCGGACGAGATAACCGTTTCACGAAGCTGACGGGGACGCCTGGTGACATTGAACACGTTGCATGCTTCAGACGATCCGCCGCCTAAGAAATCGCGGAGGGCATTGGGATTCCCCACCGTAGCCGACAGACCGAGCATGGTCGTGGAAGGGTCAGCCCACCACAAAATTCCGACAAAGAGCTCTTGCAACACGGCTCCTCGCTGTCCGTCACGGATCATGTGACATTCGTCAACAGTCACCAGTCCGACTTCATTCCTTCTCTGGCCATCTGCACACAGGGTCTTCCAGATTCCGTTTGCCTTCTCCGGTGTACATACGTAAAAGGTTCCCAGGGTGTTTTTTCTCTTCGGTATGGGAAAGTGGCCCTTCGAACCCGCATACTCTGCAACGGTGAACATGGGAAGGCTGTTCGCCAACTGTTGAAGATCGTGGACCTTTTCTGCGGCTATGGCAACATAAGGAACAACGAACATGCAGTCCTTTCTGTCAAGGAGCATGGTCCTGAGCATGAGGATGATGGCAATCAAAGTTTTCCCGCCACTAGTGGGTGCGAGGATCAGGGCGTTCTTCTTGCCGTTTTCATATTGAATGTGCCGTTCAAGCATCTCCGATTGCCACGCGTGAAGTTCCTCTATTTTGAAAGACAGAAAAAGAGCTTTCCTCACTTCCTCTCCCAACCCAAAAAAGGAAGAATTGGCGTCCTGCAAGTACTCAATTGGTTGTTATTTCAAATTTTAAAAAAATAGAAAAAGAACACAACGAAAGAAAAAACGGCGAAATGATGTCATGGCACGAAGAATCTTACGTCACTGGATGGGTGAGAGTCGCGGGACTTTTTGGGAGCGCGTTCCAGAAACGCTTCCTCAGCCCCACAAAAGGCATACAAGCGATCATTCTGACGAGTGAGAGTAACTTCATTGAAGTTAAGTATCACGTCTTCGTCCTTTTCCTGCTCCAGTCCACGATAATGAGGCGATTGCGTGATTGGATCTTCAACAAGAGAAGTACCTGCCGAAGATTAAGAAGCCGAATTGAATCACACTGACAGGAAAGCCCAGGTAAGTCAGCTCGAAACGTTCATGACCTTCACCAATCAGCGAGACCAATTCTGTCAACGCCTCATTAACTGGGACATGAAGATCTCCTTTCTCGCTCATTCTCTCGCCATCTGCCAGGAAAGAGGATGATTAACACATTGAAGGCGGAAACGAGGCATACACGAAGCCGAATGGAAAACATATTACGTAACCCAACACAAAACGAACCTCGGTAGGACAGTTTAACGGTCGCAGTGTAACGGCCATCTTGTAATGAGCCATTTTTTTCTTCCCTCTTGTAGACACCTGCCGGCAGAACACGATGCGATTATAGAATAGTCCTCACTGAAGAACAACATAACCTATCGAGCGACATAACCTTTAGACTCTGTTGACCGCATTACCTACCTTCGGACGAAACAGGGACAGGATCGGCAAAAAGTGAGGAATGGTCACTGACACGTTCATCGTCGGTACTCATATCGTCGTCACTGTCACTGAAAATCGACGTATGCCTCTTCTTAGCCGGTGGCTCCTTACTGAACCCGATTTACTCGGCATCCTCCACCCCAGAGTGATCGCTTTCTTCCGCCGATGAAGTGATTTGGAGGACGTCCTCAGTATTGTTCGCCATCGTCAGCACTTTACTTACACTCGGAATCAAAGAAATTGACCGACATTTGTTTGTCAACACACGGACGACTGTGGCCGAAAAGCAAACATTCACCTTCATACAAGAACGACGGAGTCAGTCATGCCAACGTCAGAGGGATTCACAGACTCGTTTAACCACTGTTTTCGATTCAAGGATGTGAGCCCCCCTAGAAAGTTTGGTTTTTTAATGCTGATTTCAGATCTGATCTCGTTTTTGCCGAAATCCTACGGGAAAGTACCCCTACCTCCCGTATTATGTCAAAAAGCGGCAGTTTTTGAGATTTCGTTAAAATTGACGAGTTTTGGGCCATTTGTTCCTGTTTTAGAGGCCTGGGGCGACGGCGCTCGGTTGGTTTGCTTCATGTGGCACTAAAAGAAGGGATTCTGACCGGCGGAGCCGTTACTGCACCCCCCATGAGCGTCCTATAGGCCAAATTTAGCCTCAAAATGGGCCAAAAACGCGTTTTTTTTAAAGTTTTTTCTGGTGGTGCCCGAATGACTTTGGACCAAGCCAGTGCATCAAATCCAACCTACTGAGCCCGAGGAAGGCCATGAACAGCCACGGAGCAGTACCCGAGCCCTGGCGAGGACAGGGACACCAGGTGACTTTGAACAAAATTACTTTAAAAAAAAAAAAAACTTCAAATTTCTCGTGGAATTGACTTTGGCGACATATTATTGAAAAACACACGAGATACGACTAAAATAACACCGAAGTATGTGTAGACTTACTCAATAGTTAATCCAAGGTTTAAATTTTCATATTAATTTTAGAAAAATTAAAATATATCCACAAAATTAGCGATATTTTTAGCATTTTAGTACCAGGGAACTTGTCTTAGAGTGGTTGTAAGGAAGGATTTTCTAGAACATTGGTAAAATAAGTGAGAAAACAAATTTTAATGCACAAATCAATGACAAAAGTTGGAAGATGCGATCTGAATAGATAAACAATGTACAAAACCTTTTTAAATGCACCAATTTGTTGTCACGGTAAGAAAAGTCTCTGGAGACAAATAACACATTGCGTCACAGCAAGAAAACACTCTGGAGTAAAATAACACAACAAAAGTAATAGCCTGCATCTTAAAACATTAACAGCATACACAGAAAATAGACTGTAGATGAAACAGATAAAACAAAACCGGTGCATTACATAGCTAAACAACAAAAATTAAAACTTTCAAAACAAAAAAAAAACTGTGACAGAAAATACACATTTTACAATTTATGAATTATCTTTCTCACTCGGGGCCTTGAACTTGGATTTCGTGGTGAACGTGGGCATAGCTGCCCTGGCGTCCACTTTGGTCCGGACGAGGCCGTCTCGTTTGTCCTGTCCGGCGACGTGCGACGCTGCCACCGTCACCTCGTGCACGAACCGCTCGACGGCCTGTGTGTGGCAGGGCAGCGGTGGGATTCGGAGCAGTCCAGGCGCTTCCACACTCTCCAGCAGCTCCGCGTCAGAAATTTCCTCTAGCAGCGGGGGCGGTGTCGCGTCGCACTGCCTTCAGTCCACCAGGTCCCAGTACTGTGTGGCCTTGAAGTCAGTCTAGTGGGGGGACTTGGAAGCGGCGGATCACGAGGGTGGGGCGTGAGCGGGCTTCGATGATTCGCTGCACAGCCACCTTCCGGACATCCTGCCGCTCATCCACCACCATGGCGAGGAGGAGGTTTTCCGGATGCGCAAAGAAGCCGTTAATTTGGATGGATTCCTCTACAATTCGTCGCATCTTCCTGGGGAGAAACCTCGACAGTTCAACATGTTGGAATGGGTGCCTAGCCCCTTGGGTGGCGAGAGGGGCCTTCCTGATGGCCCACCAACAGGGGGCGTACACCTTGACGATGTACGCGGCGATGGTTGACAGGGTCGTCGAGGGCCTCGACGTCGCCACGTACAACCGCAGGATCCTGGCCGCCGTGGTCACCCAGCAGGCTTGGTGCAGGCCGCCGGGGCTGCGGTTGGCCAGCCTGTCGGGGCAGACTCCAGATGTGACGGCCAGGCAGATCTCGAAGAGGTATTTCTGCTCCCAGCTCAGAACCGCCACGTGGACGTCAGGGGCTGGCGCTGGGATCGCCCTGAACCTCTTTACGGGCATGGTGTGCGCGTTCATGCGCTGGCGGCCGATCGGGCCGGTCCAGCTCTGGGGCCCGCTGGTTGGCCCGTCCTCCTGCTTCATAAGGCGCCGAAGCGGCAGCTCGTTGGAATGCAAGAGGCAAATCAACCGCTGCAACGGGTGACCCAGGATTCGCTCCAGACAGGCCAGGACTCCTTCCGCTGCGCCTGTGTTATAGGAGGTGCCATCGCACCCGGCAGCCTTCATCTTGCCCGTGGAGACGTTCCTTTCCGCCATGGCGCCCAGGAGCGCCTCAGCCTCGTCCTTCGCCAGCGGGCCTGACGGGGTGACGTGGCCTAGGTAGGGGCTGCCCGGCTCCTCCAGCATCACCACGTGGTTCTCCTTCACCGTGTGGCGCCAGTTGCCGCCACTCTTGACGGCGATGGTTTCATTTTTTCTGCCGTCAAAGAACAGGGCCACTGGTTCGGAGCAGGCGCTGGTGGTTGCCTCGTTCGCCGACTGCATCACCCGCGACTGGACCCGCCACATTTTGTGGTGGTCCACCACGTTCTTCCTGTCCTCAGCGGTGACGGCGCCTGTGTCCACGGCGAAGGCGCTGGTGATAGCAGCCGCCGCGCGGCTGGACACCTTGAACCGTGCCGCGGTGGCGGCGGTGTTAGTCAGGCTGAGGACGTTATTGCGCGTGGACCGGCGCGGCCGCGGCGCCACCACTACGAAGTCCGTGTCCTGCTCCTCGAGCCAGCGGCACCTCCTCTTGGCAGGGCTGGGCACGGACGACGAGGATGATGACGAAGGCAGGTCACTGGAGGAGCGGGAGAGCGGCTCCTGGAGGGTGCGTTTCCGTGACGGCGACGGCCTTGTCACGCGCGGAGTCCGGGGCCACGGCAGGGACGGTCATGGCCTCAGCAATAGTCATCTTGCGGCCAAGGCGCTGGTCTGCCAAGAAAGTCCTGATGCGTTCCCCTACACATTCACACACCTCACTGCACTTGCACCTCGCAATGTCGAACAGGTGGTCGCAGGTCACCAAAAAAGTCCTCTTGCGTGTGTCGAACGCTGTGCCCCTCTTAGCTTTGGGGTAAGAGGACAGCGCGAACAGTTCGGTCAGGTTTCTCTCGATCACGCGTCGTGCCGTCTGGACACACACGACAGGCAGACCACATGTCTCCCCCAGAGAAAATGTCTCTTGCAGCACAAAATCCCTTACACGAGCGCGTGCAGGCTTCGTAACACCGCTTCTCTTCAGGTGCTCTTGTTGGTGGAAGTAGGCTGAAATTGTATCACCAATGGTAGGCAGCTTGGTGGCTTGAATGGGCTTGGCACTGACCCCAAGCACAGGCACGGCGGAGACGAACTCGTCCCGTGTCCGCAGCCGAGCCATTTTGACAGTCAACTGCCGACCGCTCAGCTGTTCCGTCGCCTGCCGCCCAGCCCAGCCGCCGGCCGCAACGAATCAAATAAAAGCGCGCGAAAACGCCGGCGCCCCCCCCCCCTCTCCACCCGAGCGTTCAGTCGGCTGCCGCTCGGTGGAGGCAACGCCGGGCCGCACCCCCACCCCCTCTCCCTCGCGACGGGCCGCCAGCCAGCCACCCCTCGCCTACGGCCGAGAGCGTTTGTGCGCGGGCCGGCAAATAAGGTACTTTTTTAAAAAGCAAAAAAAAAAGTAATATTGTTCAAAGTCACCTGGTGTCCCTGTCCTCGCCAGGGCTCGGGTACTGCTCCGTGGCTGTTCATGGCCTTCCTCGGGCTCAGTAGGTTGGATTTGATGCACTGGCTTGGTCCAAAGTCATTCGGGCACCACCAGAAAAAACTTAAAAAAAAAAAAAGCGTTTTTGGCCCATTTTGAGGCTAAATTTGGCCTATAGGACGCTCATGGGGGTGCAGTAACGGCTCCGCCGGTCAGAATCCCTTCTTTTAGTGCCACATGAAGCAAACCAACCGAGCGCCGTCGCCCCAGGCCTCTAAAACAGGAACAACTGGCCCAAAACTCGTCAATTTTAACGAAATCTCAAAAACTGCCGCTTTTTGACATAAAACGGGAGGTAGGGGTACTTTCCCGTATGATTTCGGCAAAAACGAGAGCAGATTTGAAATCAGCATTAAAAAAACAAACTTTCTAGGGGGGCTCACATCCTTGAATCGAAAACAGTGGTTAAACGAGACACCCTAATAGACGGCCGTGCCAACGGCAAGACAACGAACGAAGGCCTGTTTTGTAAATGATTTATGACTCTTCTAGGAACATAACGAACATTCCCGCAAAATGACACAAAAAAAGAAGAACCGAAGACGGTGTCACAAAGGTTTGAGCTATTGTGTTGGCAACAACAGATTTCTGGCTCCAAAATGCAAATGCTCCATTGTACCAACAACACATTGAAATGAAGACATAAGAAAACAATTGAAGAAATCACACAAGAACACACACCCCCAGCAAGTCTGACTTGTGCCTAGAAAGCGACACTTAATAACAAACGAGAAATGATCCACTCAGCTGCTGACTTGGCGCTTCATACGCTGGCCCTCTATTGTGCCGACTGGCTTGGCTTGTGTGAGATAGCCCTCCATTGTGCCGGCTGCCTTCGCTTGTGTCAGAATGAGTCCACTGTACCGGCTGGCTTGGCTTCTTTCAGTATGTACCCCCACCCATTTTTTCCAAAAAAAAATTCCCAAAAATAAAATTCCAAATTCAAAACTCCCAACGCACAGTATTTTCCAAATTCCATTTTCCCCAATTTTTGAATTTCCAATCCAAATTTCCCACTGGTCAAATTTTGGTTGGCAGCACGTTTTATGTACCTGCTCAAGCTTTCCTAGAGGGCGGAGGAATATTTCAAAGTTGGCACTGCCGGTAAATGGCGTCAATGCCGATTGTTGACCGTTGTTGAGGCGGGTGACATGGCTGACGACGAGGCTGCTACTATAATAACGTCAAGAAAGGGAGGCAAAAAACTGCTATACAAAGGCTTTATTTACCACCGCCGTGACAGCAGGAAAGCCAATACATACTGGGCATGCCACAAGAAGGGTGAGTGCAAGGCCACAGCTGTGACACGCTACACCAACGGGGCCATCGAGGTCCTCAAGGAGAAGGACCACGTCCATGCTCCCAACCGAGAGGAGGTGGAGGCCGAGAGAGTGGTTACCAACCTAAAGAGAATTGCAAGTGACCACCCTGAGCTACCACACTGTAAAACCAAACGTGGTCTAGACCACACCACTGGTGCGGTCAAATGAGTGCCATTTTGCCCGCATCAGTTGGTGTGGTCTAGACCACGTTTAGAGTGCTCTGGTGTGGTCTAGACCACGTTTGGAGTGCTCTTTCAATGCAATGACAACACCAAACGTGGTCTAGACCACACCAACTGATGCGGTCAAAATGGCACTCATTTGACCGCATCAGTTGGTGTGGTCTAGACCACGTTTGGTTTTTCAGTGCACCTGCGCAAATTTTGCGTACGGAATTACCAAAATGCTCAGAGGGCGTGCTCAGCCAGCTCCCCGAGAGGGAGAACCTCAAGAAGAGCATGCGGAGGGAGCGGGCCCGTGACCAGCCCAGTAACCCCCTGACCTTGGCTGAATTGAGGGAAATCCCCGACAGGTATGTGTGTGCATTGGTGTGTACGTCATGTGACAAGTAGAACTGGACAATTAATTTCTATTTTATTTTTGTAGGTATCAATCCACTCTTGCTGGTGAGCAATTTGTTATGTACGACTCGTACGAGGACGACGATGAGGAAGCTGACGATGAAAACAGAGTCATAGTATTCAGCACTAGGAGAAACCTTGAAATCCTATTCAAATGTGCACTCTGGTTTGTTGATGGAACATTTAAAACAGCGCCCCACATTTTCCTTCAAATTTTTACAATTCTTGGGCTGGTGGTACGGTCGGGAGCCGATGCTGCGGATCCTGATACTTCTGTTGCTCTGCCACTTGTGTATGCCTTACTCCCCAACAAGACGCAGGAGAATTACATCAAAGTACTGGACAAGGTGAAATCAGTTGCAGCAAGGTTCAGGATACGTGCAACATCGCCAAGTAAAATAATGTCCGACTTTGAATTGGCCATTATAAATGCACTCCGAGCGGTATTTCCTGATGCAATTATTCGCTTGTGCTTCTTCCATCTGGGACAATCAACCTACCGAAAGGTGCAGAGTGTTGGGCTCCAGGAGCAGTATAATGATGCAGAAGACCGCTCTATCAAGAATGCTGTGCACTCTATGCTAGGCCTAGCATTCTTGCCGACTGACAGGGTGATAGACGCGTTTGTTGAGCTGGAACGAGTGTCTCCCCAAGCGGCTGGTCCAGTATTCCGCTACTTCGACGAGACGTATCTTCGTGGTCCTCGAGGCCGTGGAGTCAGGAGGAGGGCACCAGCTGCGCCGCGGTACGCTCTGGAGGACTGGAACGCGCACGAGGCCACCCTGGCGGACGAACACCGCACCAACAATTTGAGCGAGGGATGGCACAATCGGTTCCAGGTAAGGGCTCCTGAAATAAACGGTAATGTCTACAAACCTTAGTAAAATACTGACGAAAAAACTTTGTCCCTGCAGTTGGTTATTGGAAAGAAGCATCCGTCCCTCTACTCTTGTCTCCATGAGCTGCAGAAAGAGCAAGGAGACACCGAGACTGTGCTGACCGAGATGCGACTAGGAAGGAAGATAAAGAACGCTCCCAAGAAGAAGTGGCAAGATCTTCAACGGCGCATCAGGACTATTGTGCAAGACCTCCACACCTACGAGAACGTGGTCGACTTCCTGCGAACCGTTGGACACCACTTCCAGCTGTAATCAGCGTCCGTCAGTCAGAGTCACTCCGCGTCACAACTTTTGGAAATAAAATTTGAAAATTTGGCAAATGTTGTTATTGGAAAACTTATTATTGGAAAACTCAAGTTTGGAAAACTTTAATCTGGGAAACTGTACTCTTGGAAAAGCAGAATTTGGAAAAAAATATTTGGAAAAGAAAAATTTGGAACAAAAAGTAATTGGGAAAAACCGTTTGGGAAAAATGACCGGGAACCCCTCTGCGAGCAACTGAATGTCTCCATCCCCTGTGGGACACGATCTTTCAAATGCACCCTGCCGGTCCCTGTTTATCCCAACATTCCGTTTTTGCCTGCCCCACTGACCATGCCACTTTGTGTAACTTCTTATTTTTTTGATTCCTCCAAACACTGATGATGACATGCTTGCCTCCGAACAATCTATATGCTTTGGCTCTACTTCTTTTCCATCCAAGTTATTGCCCCTGCCACTTGACCTATAAAATACTTATGTCTTCATTCCATGCCTTGCCTTGTGATAACTCCTTTTTCCGATCAATGTTCCACTCTGACTGCCTGCCTTGTTATTTCTTCCGATATATTATTTCTTGTGATAACACTTCTGGCATCCCTTCATTTAATTTTCTACGATCAATTTTCCCCTGTGACACTCTGTCCTGTTATTTCTTCCGATATATCATTTCTTCTGATAATACTTCTGACATCCCTTCCTTTATTTTTCTACGATCAATGTTCCCCTCTGACTCTCTGTCTTATTACTTCCTCCGATATGTCCTTTCTTGAATTATAATTCTGATGTCCCTCTATCCCACTGTTCATTCTTCTGATGTTTTCTTTCTTGACATAATTCTTCTGCTGTCCCTATGTCACTCTGTTAACTCATTTAATTTTTTTTCCATCTGATAATCCTTATGATGTCCCTCTGCCTTACTGTTAATTCATTTGATGTTTTCCTCTCTTTTCATCATTCCGATTAATCTTTTCCTGTCTCACTCTGTCTCTCCGATGATTCTTTTCATGTTTATCTATCTTTCTCTTAATTCTTCTCATGATCCTTTTTATGTATCACTGTCTCTTTCACCCTTTTCATGCCTCATTCTCTCTTGCTGATTCTTCTGACTTTGATTTCTTACTCTGTCTCTCCGTCATTTCTTTTCATGTCTCACACTCTTTTCTCTCTCCGTTAATTCTTTTTATGTCCCACTGTGTGCCTGACCCTGCTTTTCTGTTTAATATTTCTCTGTCCCACTGTGTGTCATTCTATCTGTCCCACTGTGTGTCAATCTATCTGTCCCACTGTGTGTCAATCTATCTGTCCCACTGTGTGTCATTCTATCTGTCCCACTGTGTGTCATTCTATCTGTCCCACTGTGTGTCTGGCCCTGTCCCTCTGTTAATTCTTTTGATGTCTTGTCACTGTCTGTCTCTCCCTGAATTCTTGTGATGATTCTCTTCATGCACCTTCAAACAAAATTAAAAAAAAAACAAACAATATAACCAAACCTTACTGTGACGCAACTGATCTGATCACTCCCTATCTTGAACCCATCACACTGTCTCAACAAAAAAAACCTTTCCACCCTGTCACTGTCTCCGTCTTAAATCTTCCCATGTCCCTGCGACTCTCTCTCTGATCATTCCTTTGATGCCTGTCACATTCTTCTTCTTCTTCTTGTCAATTCTCTTGATGCTTCCATTACCTCTGAACATAATTCTTTTGATGTCTCTCCGTTAATTCTTTTCATCTTGTGATGTCTCTTTTGATGCCTCTCCGATCAATCCATTATGATGTTTCACTCTGTCACTCCGTTAATTCTTTTCATGTCCCACTGTGTGTCATTCTATCTCTGTCCCACTGTGTTTCTGACCCTGTCCCTCTGTTAATTCATTTGATGTCCCACTGTGTGTCATTCTATATCTGTCCCACTGTGTGTCTGACCCTGTCCCTCTGTTAATTCATTTGATGTCTTGTCCCTGTCTCTCCCTGAATTCTTGTGATGATTCTCTTGATGCACCTTAAATGAAAAAAAAAACAAAAAAAAAATCTAACCTAACCTATCCTTGACGCATCTGATTACTCCCCACCCTGAACCCATCACACTAGGGGCCGTCGTCATTCGGCACTTTTCGATTTCGACATCGTAATAGCACTCAAAAGTTTCGTTTTTTAATGCTGATACCGGATATGACTTCGATTTTGCGATCGGACATCATCTTCGTTGGGCTACCAGCCGATTAAAGCAAAAATGTGCCTTTTTCCGCTTTTTAACCGTTTTTGAGCTACAAAATGGACCCGGAGCTTTCCGGGCAGTAGTTGCACGACAGGTTGGTCTTCCCTAACACCAAAGTCAATGATTTGAGGCATGGGAAGGTGTGCAGAGAGACGCACGTGCGACCCACACTTCAAAATTGACGCATTTAAGGTTAAAAACAGCATTTTTTTTGACCTTTTAACGGTGTTTGACGGGACCTGTGAGGGCCTACAATTTCGGTAACGCGTGTAAAAGTGGCCAAGTAGTGTCCCGGAGTCGGGGCAACCCAGCGCTGGAACCGCCGGTTGCTCATGGAGGCAGGGGAAGGGGTGGGGGAGCCAGTAGCGTACTGATTTTCCGCCCAAAATTTGCCAGTTTTAAAGCAGCAGCGCACAGTCGTCGTGCGGCGCGCCAAATTTTGGGCGAAAAAGCAGTACGCTACTGGCTCCCCCACCCCTTCCCCTGCCTCCATGAGCATTCGGCGGTTCCAGCGCTGGGTTGCCCCGACCCCGGGACACTACTTGGCCACTTTCACACGCGTTACCGAAATTGTAGGCCCTCACAGGTCCCGTCAAACACCGTTAAAAGGTCCAAAAAAAATGCTGTTTTTAACCTTAAATGCGTCAATTTTGAAGTGTGGATCGCACGTGCGTCTCTCTGCACACCTTCCCATGCCTCAAATCATTGACTTTGGTGTTAGGGAAGACCAACCTGTCGTGCAACTACCGCCCGGAAAGCCCCGGGTCCATTTTGTAGCTAAAAAACGGTTAAAAAGCGGAAAAAGGCACATTTTTGCTTTAATCGGCTGGTAGCTCAACGAAGATGGTGTCCGATCGCAAAATCGAAGTCATATCCGGAATCAGCATTAAAAAACGAAACTTTTGAGTGCTTTTACGATGTCGAAATCGAAAAGTGCCGAATGACGACGGCCCCTAATCACACTGTCTCTCTGATAATCCTTCTGCTAATTCTTTCATGTGCTTAAAAATTCCTTGTGATGCCTCTGTCACTGCCTCTCTTGTTCATTCATTACTTGTTTCTTTCTTGTGATGATTCCTTTGATGACCCTGTCACTGTCCCTCATGTTCTCCCTTTTTGACACAAAAACCCAACATTTTCTTCTTAACCTTGATTCTCCTGACATTCTCTCCCTGTCCATTCAATTCCCCTTGAAAAAACACCCTGAATCCATTTGCCACACTCCCCCCTTTGATCACACTCTCTTCCTTGTCTCCTTATCCAAACCTAACCTAACCTAACCAGGCAAGACATGAAATACCTTTTTGTGAAAAGTGAAAGTCCCGGACTAGGGTCGGTAACAGGACTACAGCGCCGGGTCTGTTGGATAGACAAAATCATGATGATGCGAGGTCAGTGGAAGCACCAACTGAATAGGTAACGAGATTTCAAAAACACTCGCATACCACACTCAGTTGGGCTACCCCCTTCCTCGATCTTGGGGGCGAGCCTTTAACTCCTCTGGGAACTTCCACAGAGGAGGCAATCTCTTTGATGTAGCCGGCCTGCTCCTCCACGGCGCAGATTGTCACAAAAATGCTTTGGGACTGCAAAATAAGGCACGTTTTCAACAAAGTCCATTAGCTGAAAAGTCACTACCTTGTTTGAAAAAAGTCTACCTCGTTGTGCTCACATTGTTGCATTTGTTATCTAGACATATGAGACACCAAAGATGAATGTACAAAGTTCAGTAGGAACAAACAATAGTGGACGACGAAATGTCTGAAAGAAAACATATAAGCTACACGGAATTTTTCGTGGAAGCACTGTTAGCATTTCAAAAACATCAGCAGGTACGCACCCATTCTATCAAGAGTAAGCTTTTTAATGCGAGATTGCATTGAACAATAATAGTGTCTCGTTGGAGACTCATTGGAACGCCTTAAATCATACAATGATATATGAGAATTAAATCAAATTCAAACTACGACACTTTATGAGAATGTTCAAAACAAAGATGTATGAAGAACAGAAGAGGAAACGTCTAAAAAAGAACATGTCAGTTAAATAGGATTTATACAGAAAAATCTGTTGCCAGTTGAAAAACAAAATAAGATACGTACTCCACGAATCAACATATCACATTTTAGTGCAAGAATGCATGACAGAATGAAAATTTCGCTGCATTCAGACTTACTGTGACGAGCAAAATCAAAAATTCTTACTTAAATATAATTCAAACTATGACACTTAAAAAGAATGTACAAAATAAATATTGAAATGGAACAATCTTGGAAATGTCTGAAAAGAACACGAAACTTAAACAGGGCTCATAGAAAAAATCTGTTACAATATTAAAATAAAAGATACGTACTCGACCAATTAAAAAAACTAAATTTTAATGCCAGATTGCATAGGAGAAAGAAAATGTCACTGTATTTAATCTGAAAGTGACCAGTAAAATCATAATATCATGGTGATTACTATGTTATTTAAAAATTTGAGGTGAATCTATGTATGTACATGGAGGCCAGCTTGCTTCTCCCCGTGCGCATTATGATCCGGGCTTAATTTAACTCAATGCCCAACATGCGAAGAATGTCTGCATTGACAAAGTTGGCAGTCTTGAAATCACCGATTGTCTTCCCGCCGCAGCGTTTGATTCTTCCTTGGAAGGCACCGTCAACAATTAATATGTGCAGATCTTCTAAACAAGTTGGTCTGCTCAGTGCAACATAGAGCATCCCGTGGTCCCACACAGACCTCAACAAATATACTCCACACCTAAGGAGAGTTTGACTTTGACCCTTGTGTATTGTCAAACCGTATGCAAGTTTTACAGGAAACTGAACACGCACCAACACAGACGGTTTTTTAACCTCATCTTCCGTAAGGCGCAATCTTGGCAACACAAGAAGTTTGTCTTTCATCTTTCCAGTTAAAACTTGAACAGTGATTGTAGGAATTCCCAAGGCCTCAATCTTGCCGCGAGTGCCATTAACAATGCCACGGTAAAGACACAAATTTGATGGTATTATGATCATTGCATCCAACTTAAGGTCCAGTTGGTGTGGTGGGAGAGAGGCACTTTCAACTTCCTGAGCAAGAAGGTCGGGCCTAGAAAAGTCCATTATTTCTTCTCCTTCTTCATCTTGGTTGTTTAATTCAGATTCTGGTTGCCGTTCCCAACTTGAGTGACCAAAGTAGGATCGTAAGTAGGTTCAACACAAGCTGATTTATCATGCGGCAGGCATGATTTGTTGGAGTTAGTATTGCCAATCGTGGATTTTGGAAATCACCTTGAAACACAGCCGCAATCAATGCATCTAAATTAAGGTAATTATTTACTTTTCTTCTTGACTTTCCTTTCCCCAAATACTGCGGTATGACAAGAGTTTCTGGATTGTCCTTTTCGTTTGCCTCTCCGGTGGCAACTTTGCGAAGGAAAGCAGCAAATTCAGGATCCTTTCTTGCTCGTTCATTTTGTGTCAGAGGTAATCTGATAAAATTATTCCAATGTCGATTTCCCAACACACTTTCAGCAACAGGGTCTTCGTGACTTTCTACTATAGGCAAAATTTGCAGAAAGTCACCACTGACAACGACGACTTTCCCACCGAAAGCAGTTACTCTTCCGTTATTGTGATCTAACAAGAAAATAAAAAATAAAATTACATATTTATTTAAGGCCTAAAAACAAGTGTCAATTAGCCCTTTACTTACATTCAGCACGTTATCAACGACATGAAGGTGCCAAGATCTTATCATAGATACTTCGTCGATGCAGTGCAGGTCGGGTTCTCTTAGACGATCTGCTCTCGCTGACTCCATTCCGATGGAACTTCTTGCTTCCTCCTCTCTGCGGTGCAACGGAATTCCGTAACCGGTGTGGCAAGTGGTTCCATTGGGCAGGGGTTGGGCTGCATTGCCACTGAAGGCTGTACTGTACAACATGTGGTCTTTCCCTTGCGTCGCAGCTCTTCATCGAGCACTTGGTACAGAAAGGTTTTACCAGCTCCTGCAGGACCATCCAAAAAGAAAGTTCTGAAGGGGCAATCAGGATTAGTAACGGAGGCCATGATCCGATCAAACGCCAGTCGTTGTTCTCGGTTAAGCATTGCTACTCTGGAAGGTGGAACAGGAAATTCAGGGACGGCGAAAAAAGTAGGTCGGCACACAGGCAACCCACCAAAGTCATCATCTTGGTTCACTCTCCAAAGCTACAGTAAACCCCAAATCTCGGCCAACGCCTTTCTCTGTTGAATTTCAATAGAACGACCAGGAATATCATCAATGACTGAATGTTTCAAAATGTCCCACAATGCATCGCAGTCCGATGGTCTGTGATAAAACAGTAACATGGCGAAGGCCAAGCGGCGTGAAGAGCAATCACCTACTTCTGCGATTTCTCGCACGACAGGCTCGTGAAAATCTTCTCTGAAGTTTAATCCAAGTGCCCTTGCAGCTTCAACAAACGTTTCCACAGTCCTCAAATGCTCCCAACTCGATGCTCCGTTCACGTTCCCAAAGAGAAGATACAAAGCATACCTTTCAAAATTGGCGGGCGAGGGCTTTACTTCAAAAATGGAGCCTATTGTTTTGGTGACATCAACATCAACCCACCGCCGTGTTGCTGCATTGAACTTAAAAAACTTGGGTGTTTCCTGGTACGTTTTGTCACTCATAAAAGCAGGTCTCTCTGTGACAAGGTCAAAGAATACCTGCAACATGCTTTTTTTACTGCGATCGATGGCATTTTGGAGATCATCGATGTCTTCTCCTTCAATAAGAACAGGCCCATCATCTTCAAGATGGACAGGCAACAGTACCACTTTATGACTCATAAAGAAGTTCTTTACAAATTGGGTCTTCGTCTGCACCATGCGAAATGCAGCAGGAGCGCAAATGTGTCTGTTGTCACGAAAGTAGTCAATCTCATCCCAATCCATAGTCTCTTTCCCAGAAGCTTTCTCCTTCACATACGTAGTCATGGCTGGTCTTGCTTTCCTATGTTTTCCTCTCAAGACCTGAGTATAATACCTAAAAGGAGTAACATGTATAAATAATATTTTGGGAAAAAAAAAAAAAAAAAAAAAAAGGAAAGATGTTTGGTGTTGCCAACTTACCCAAAACATATACTTGTATACGCCATCGGTGGTCACCCTCTTAAGGCTCTGGGAAGAAGGATTGCGAACTAGCAATGCCGGGTTGTAGTCTTCAATCCATTCATTTGTGATGTTCCTCCCAGACGGCTTATGAAAGGCTTCTGCACCAGCACGTCTTCGGGGGAAAACACCTCTTCTGCCGACCACGGAGTGTTCTTGAAGTCGTCGCGGGAACTTAAACGCACATTCGCCATTGCCTGTTTTAATAAGCACATAGGTCGATAGCAATTTTTGATCCGAAACTTCACGGAAAGGTTAGGTTAGAGTTCCCCGAGTAGTTTCGTGTCATAGAAACCAGAACGTTGTCGTGACATGGGTGCCTGACATGTGAGTGACGTCACCGCGACGTCGTAGGGTGGGGGACTGTCACTGAGTAGTCCAATTGATCTAAAAAGGTTAGGTTAGGAATGAGAATTAAATTTTGAGCAATTTTACGACAATTTTCAAAAGTCACGTAACCTTAAAAAAATTTCTAAGTCCCGCCGACGTCATCGATGACGTCATTTTCGCGTTTTGGTCATTCAACGGTCAGTTTTTTGGAAGTGATTGAGTCTTGTTCGATAAATAGTGTCGTTTTTCAAAAATTCTGAACCACCGTTAACACGTTGCCTTTATGAAATTTCGGAGGCAAGCCTCTGGTGTGCCGCATCAACCCGGACAAGAAACTCGCCCCTGACGCCGTCCAGTAGAGAAAGAGGTGCGCGCGCACCCCGGCCTCGGTCCGCCGCTGTCTGGGCTACACTATGGCACAGCCATCGTCCAGGTTAGGTTATGTTCCGTGTCCAGGGACCGTCCGTAAGACCCAAATGGCAAATTTTGCCCGATTTTTCGACTTTGGTGACCTGCCTCGGACAGAATGACGCCGGAAAAAAATCCGCCGATTTTTTTCTGGATGACCGGACCTATAGACTGTGCGACCTGGTGTGCATGGTCTCCGCGCTGCGGGTTGCCTACCCACCAGGACGAGATTCTTTTATTGCCGTGATTTAGGCGTTTTCAGCCTTTACACGTCCGCAGCGAATGTGTTAAGACGACACACTGCTTCAGGCATTTCCTCACAAGGCTGGTGCACCTGGTGAGACAGCACAAAACGTCGCATTCTTTCATCAGATGGCAGTTCAGCACTAATTACAGAGTTCAATTGCTCCGGTGTGAATGGCACATCTTCTTCCTTCATGAAAAGAACAATGTGAAGGTGTGGAAGAGCTGAAAATCGGAATATTAAATTAGTAGCTATTAAATATTAAATGAACCATCGTGCATAACACAAAAACAAATTTTTCAAAAGGAATGCGACAAGTACTTACTGCTGTCTCGGTCTTCAATCACACCTGTGTATCCCACGCAGTGGCCTAGGACTTGCTTTTCCAATATATCATCAAGGTATGTATCAATTCGCAGTTGGAAACTTCTAGAAATTAGTCCAGGTCTAAAAAAACCGTAGCTTCGACGCTGCCCTTGGCGTCTCAGCTCACCCTCGATCTCTGGATTATTAACAACTAGTCTTTGGGTGGAAAAGTAAGTTGGTTCAGGCTCTGCAATTTGGTCTGCAATTGCCAGACACTTGAGATACATATTCCTGTAGTACCGCTGCCCGCCAGTGTGAGATGCAGGAAGTGCCAAAACGTTCCCAACTCTTTTACGTTCTCCTGGAGCCATATTTGACAAAATTTCTTCAACCTTTCGTTTTGACGAAATGTGATAGACAGTATTGGCATTTCTATTCGGTTTGAGTTGTTGGGCTTTGAGAAATTGCAAAGAGAGTTCCTCCATTTTTATTGCTGCCTGCATGATATATTCTGGAAGCAAAGACAGAACACATTAAAATAGAAAGAAAAAGACAATCCATGTTGCAAAAAGAATCCTATCAAATTTCATTGTATATTTACCAAGGTAAAGACGTCGCGACCAATGGAGAATGTTAAAATCATATCTAATTGCCAGTCTATGAGTATAGTATTCCCGTACAAGGGTGTCTCTATCTGGTTCTCGACCGTCAATGTACGAGTCCTCCCCATGGAGGCGTATCAGGGGATATAATAAAACATCCAAAATGCCTCTATCTGATCGGATGCGTTGTTCAGAAGGTCCTCCAAATGGCGGGTTTTTCATAGACATAACAAAGTCATAACCTATGTTAGCTGTTACGCCTGTCACCATGACGGACAAACCAGCTTCTAAAGGGACGTGGGATCTGTACGGACTGTCCTTTCCAAGTTGATTCAGAAATTCCCTATTGGTGCCCCTGAATTGACCGATGGGTTAAGGGTTGAAGACAATCTGAACGTCTTGGTCATTACTGTTATCTGGAGCCTCATAGATCTGCTTTTGAGATGATGTTGCTACACGCATCAGTCCGGTCGTGGAGCCGAACGGTACGTAAACCAAAAACGATTTTGATAAAAACGATGTTTTTGTTTCATGTTTTACTAAAAACAATGTTTTTTTAACAGTTGTTGTCACCAGCCCTGGTTCTTTTACGATGTTTACAAAGCAGTTTCGCAAAACTTGAATGTGGGCGAGCACTTTTAAAGGAGAACTGCCTCAATCAAGTACATTATCGTTTGGCGTTATGGACAACAAATGTCCAAAATGTGGGGCTCTATTTTGGGCAGCGGAAATGTTGGTGCGCAAGAAAGGTGGAATTCTTAAAACACCTACTGATTGTTGCGGCAAAAATGGGCGGATCCACGATCTCCTTCAAGATGCACAATTCAAGAAACCGACAGAAGAAATTCAGGACCTGTTCGCCGGCATCACTGCCCAATCTATTCGCTTTCTAAAAGTTCCCACTCTGTACTAGGTAGGTTTACGCCAGACCGTGTCTTGTCGTAACAGGCTTCGCGATGCTGCGCCAGTTACGACAATCCACGCCTGGCGTTACACCTACCTTGGCCTGCGGCGCTTCCCTGCTTGCCTTCGGCAAGCTGTCTCAAGGATTTTTGAGGCATTGAGTAATGCACCACGTGAAATCTGCAATAAAAATTTTTAGTCGGTCGATCCCCTTTTTTCAAGATCCTGATTCGGCAAACTGATGAAGTCGGGCTCCTAGACCCCCCTTCCGACCCCTCTTTGGAAAGGTCTTGCCGAGACCTATCGACACCTGCAATAAATTTTTTTAGTCAGTCGATCCCCTTTTTTCAAGATCCTGATTCGGCCAACTCATGAAGTCGGGCTCCTAGACCCCCCTTCCGACCCCTCTTTGGAAAGGTCTTGCCGAGACCTATCGAAATATGCAATAAAGTTTTTTAGTCGGTCGACCCCCTTTTTTCAAGATCAAGGGTCGAAGTTGATTATGTTAGTAAATTCAGGCCGAGGTAGCCAATTCGCAGTTGACACTTTGGTCAGGGGTCGAAATTGATTTCATTTTCGTCTTCAGCACCTTCAAAAACATACGAAAACATGTAAAAATGCCTCTAAAATGTAAAGTCACAAAAAAGTTGCACTTTTTCTGCCGTTATTTTAGTGTTTTTTCGTTGGTGCGACTGATTTATTTGAGATAGAGAGCTAAATTTCGGCGTGTGGCGAGCCAAGGATATACCTAACAACCCTGCAAAATCTCAACCCGATCGGCCGAGCCGTTTGGGAGGAGTAGTGCGGACACACAAACAGACAGACAAACAGACAAACAGACAGACAGACAGACAAAACTTTTCAACCCCACTGGAGTAACTGGCTTCGCTAATCGCCCAGCCAACAATGCAGCATTTTCAATGGCTCAACAGGTAGTAAGCAGACGGTTTCATACCGTCAAAGGCGTCAATTTCAACGTCGTCATTTTTAACGGTATATTAACTTACTTTACGGGAAAGAAGGAAAACGATGAGCAACGACTGACAATGGGGTCTTTGTTTCTAAACGAAGACGTAGAATGGTCCGCTTTCCAGAGAAAATCACTAAGTTAGAAAATTATTTGAGAACACATAATGTCTTTTATAGAACTTCACAAACTGCAGGAGAAATCTTAACAAGAGCTTCCAACAAAGATGACGTAAAAGACTTGCACGTTGTGTTTAATCCAAGGCCTCATGATGTGTGGGAAAATTTGGATACGGCATTTGCTGATAAGGTCCGGGCGCGTGGTGGATATCCAAATGCAACACCGAAGAACGCTCCAGTCGCCATCGTAGCAAACCTACCACCACATGTATCATATGATTATGTCATACAACCCCGTGCTGACGATGAGGAAGAGGCTTACATTTCAAAGACGAGGGCCTTGTTAGATGTTCTTGCATTTCCACTTGTCCATTTGCACGGCGAACCATCTCATGTTGACATTGGAAAAGAAAATGTTGCAAAAAAGAGACATGGCACACAGGAAAACATGACCTTATGCGGTTATTACGGCTACCGTATAATGCGGCGGAATGATGATACCGTCCTGCACAAATCAAGGATATTATTCAATGAATATGTCATAAGCGCAGCTATTGAAATTGATGACTGGAATTTGAGATACTTAAAAGTCAATCAATCTGTGTTATTCAGAGAAACCCGGAAAAATGTGTACGCTCAACTTTCCGAGTTAGCCAAAGAAAGCAATATTCGCATAGGGAAAAAAGTTGTAGTTTGCCCAGAGTCATACTACATGGGACCGAGATTTATGAAAAAATGCTTCTTACGATGTATGGCAATGGAGCGTGATCTAGAAGAGGCAACCTACTTTTGGACTATAACCTTCAACCCACTTTGGCCGTGGGTGGTTGAAGATCTTAATTCACACAACATTCCCCTAAGAGAAATTTACAACAACCCAGACATAATTGCCAGAGGTTGGCAGGTGTTTGTGAAGGAATACTTTGATGATTTTCTTGATAAGCAAATACTAGGAAGGATTACAGGATATGCAGCCGCCACAGAAGATCAATTAAATGGTTTGTATTTCTTAAATTAAGAGGACTTTTGTTGGTTTAAGCACATCGCGATCATTTTAGGGGATAATTCCATGTCAGATTTGGCTGAGAGGGTTTGATCATATTTCGTCCGAGACAATGGTGATGAAAATTCTTGGCTTTATTACGTGTTATAAGATTTCCACGTATGATCAAACCATGCATCTTCCAATCATTAAATCAAATCAATATTTTTTTAAAAATTACATCCACAATAATTTATTACAAGTGAATGACTGCGCGAATCCTTTTCAATGTTTTATTTCTAATTTTGATGCTTTTTGAACAAACAGGTAATCCTCATCTGCACGGAGTATTCTTTGTCGATCCACGAGATGTCCCTAGGACATCGGAACAAGTTGACGCTATTATTGGCTGAGCGATTAGCGAAGCCAGTTACTCCAGTGGGGTTGAAAAGTTTTGTCTGTCTGTTTGTCTGTCTGTTTGTGTGTCCGCACTACTCCTCCCAAACGGCTCGGCCGATCGAGACGAGATTTTGCAGAGTTGTTAGGTATATCCTTGGCTCGTCGCACGCCAAAATTCAGCTTTTTATCTCAAAAAATTTAGTCGAACCAACGAAAAGACACTAAAAAAACGGCAGAAAAAGTGCAACTTTTCAGTGACTTTACATTTTAGAGACATTTTTACATGGTTTCTTATGTTTTTGAAGTTCCTGATGACGAAAATAAAATCAATTCCGACCCCTGACCAAACTTTTAACTGCGAATTGGCTACCTCGTCCCGAATTTACTAACATAATCAACTTCGACCCTTCATCTTGAAAAAAGGGGGTCGACCGACTAAAAATTTTTATTGCAGATTTCGATAGGTCTCGGCAAGACCTTTTCAAAGAGGGGTCGGAAGGGGGGTCTGGGAGCCCGACTTCATTAGTTGGCCGAATCAGGATCTTGAAAAACGGAGATCGACCGACTAAAAAATTTTATTGCGGATTTTGACAGGTCTCGGCAAGACCTTTTCAAAAAGTGGTCTAGGAGGGGGTCTAGGAGCCCGACCTTATCAGTTTGCCGAATCAGGATCTTGAAAAAAAGGGAACGACCGACTAAAAAATTTTATTGCAGATTTCACGTGGTGCATTACTCAATGCCTCATAAATCCTTGAGACAGCTTGCCGAAGGCAAGCAGGGAAGCGCGGCAGGCCAAGGTAGGTGTACCGCCAGGCGTGGATTGTCGTAACTGGCGCAGCATCGCGAAGCCTGTTACGACAAGACTCGGTCTGGCGTAAACCTACCTTGTTTATTAAAGGGGTTAATTTTCTTTCCAGGTATCTAACTAATGCTGCCAAGGGCAAAAAAGGTCAACCCAATTTCAGGACTTTTACTGTGGAACAAGGTCTGGAAACAGGTGTCCTTTATTGGGACGAAATTGGATACGTCCAAAGTTTCAGAAGTTTATCTGGTCCAGCAGCTGTTAGACAGATCTTGGAAGAATGGGTTCCTAAAAAATGTTTACTTTAGCCACAATATAGAACAATTACCTGTTTATTTACCTGGCCAAGATTTTGTTTTAATTCCAGGCGAAACTGAGGCTGAACTTGAACAAGCGTTACAACAACCAACGCGAAGTAAATTGCTTGCCTTTTTTGACATTGCAGCTGCAAAAAATCTGCACAACACCTTGTATTAGGATGTTCCTAGGTCTTTCTTCTGGCAACATAACACATGGGTACATAGTGAGCGTGGCACCTCTACTCTAGGCGTTGTTATGCCTGTGTCTGCAAACGCCGACCGCGAAAAATATGCCCTATACCAACTATTGTTAAATGTTCGTGGCCCAACATGCTTAGAAGATTTGCGGACGCACAATGGCGTTACTTACCGAACGTTCGAGGAAGCAACGGTCGCAATTGGATTAACGTATGGCGGTGAAGCAATCAGACAGACCTTGAAAGAATTGAAGTTGTGTGCAAATCCGTTTCAAGTGCGAGTGGCATTTGCCCTTATGGTCCAACACCACACATTTGATCCGATTGACCTAGTGCTAGACGGTTGGCACTTTCTGAAGGACTTTATGATTGGAGACTTTATCAATAATTCAGCTAACCACGATTTGGAACCTGATGACTGTTATGAATTAGCCTTGCAACACATGTGGTCCATATTGAAGGCAGGTAAACTTAATCCTGATGCGTGTCCACTTCCGTTTGTCGCACCAGAACCATTCGTCCGTGTCACTTAAGTTGAAGACCCGCAAGGAGATTTAAATGTCGACCAGCAAAGAGCTTTCGATGAAATAATGACAGCTGTTGAAAACGCTCACGATGAGACGTACAGTGGGCAGACATGTTTCTTCGTAAGTGGATGCGGGAGAACTGGCAAAACTTTTTTGTGCAGAAAGATTAGGTTTGAATTGAGCAACCAAGGAAAAAGTGTCGTTTATAGTGCGTACACTGCTACTGCAGCACAGGAGTTACCCGGTGCATTGACATGTCACGCTGCATTTGGCATTCCTCTCACTTTGCTAGAGGGAGACATTTTTCCAACCTCCTACCTCAACATGCAACATTCCAATGCAGTGGCGTTAGAAAATGCATCAGTTGTTTTTATTGATGAGGTGTCAATGCTGAAAAATTGGCAGTTGTCAGTAATTGAAATTTTCTGTCAGGTGAGTGAAAATAAGAATGAATTTGCGATTATTCCCAATTGTTTTATATTTTGACTTACGTGCGACTTGTTTTGTGCATTTCAGCATGTTTCAAATTCATGTCGACCATTTGGTGGCAAGGTCGTGGTGGTCGGAGGAGATTTCAGGCAAACATTACCAATTTGTACTACGGCAGAAGGTGACTTGGTTGACAATTGCGTCTTTTCCAATCCCTTGTGGGCTCACTTAAAGATGCTTCATTTGTCACTCAATGTACGAGCCATCGAAGACCCGGCCTATGCTGAATGGTGTTTAAAAATAGGCGATGGTACTGCTAACATTGCAAAGGGATTCACCATTTTTCCATTAAAAATTGGTGACGTGCCAGTACAGTACGCCCAAGATTTGCCTTGTTTGATAAATGACGTCTTTCAAGGGGACTACAGAAATCCATCAAGAGCAATTATTGCTAACACAAATAAAGAATGTTGTGAAGTCAACAATATTGTCACTGATGAAATTCCTGGACTGAACAGCAGATATTGTAGTATGTCTGTGTTACAACCAAAATTGCAGGATACAGATGGTGAAGCGGAAGTAGAAGACTTTGTGCTTGCCCCAACCTGAGATAAAGCGCAAGCTTTAACACCAAGTGGAATGCCATTCCATGTTCTTAATGTGAAACCAGGCTGCTTATGTTTTTTGCCTTATTCTGTAAACTATTTTCTGGGCCTTGTGAATGTGAATGGAACGAGATGTATCGTAATTAAATGTGGCACTTACCTGATATTAGTTGAAATTATGACTGGACCAATGATTGGCAAACAAATTTGGCTCCCGCGGCTTTGTTGTCGTGATGAAACTGTTGTGACGAACATGGTGTTGGTTCGGATTCAGTTTCCACTAAGGCTCGCCTACTGTATAACGGTGCATAGATCGCAAGCGAGAACTTTTGAATTTTGTGGCTTTTATTTGAAAACATCTGTGTTTGCACATAGTATGCTGTACACTGGCATTGCCAGAGTTGGTAAAACAACACGGATAACTTTTTTCATCCCAGACGGAGCTTTTCAGGGACGCTCAGTTCGAGGAGGTTGCCGTGGTGCGCAAAGACTAATTAGAGTCACAAACATCGTTGACTCGACCATTCTTGATATGGCCTACGCATTGCGGTAAGTAGCGACTTTTCGTTAATATTTACTTAAACCTTACAAAACTTAATTAATTATGTGTTATTTACAGCGATCACATGGACGTTGATTAAACACAGAATGTAAAGTTTATTCCTTTTTTATTTTTTCTGTATATTTTCGTTTTTAACATTTGATTATACATGGCAGAATCAAATTTTCATGTCAAAAGTACTTTTTTTTATACAAGTGAGTGATGGACTTTGTATTCAAAATTAAAAGTACCCTAATTTTTTCTAAACTAACTGTGACTTTGTTGCTGTTGCAGTCATTTCTTCTGCATCCATACATGCTCCTTTGATTATGCGCAGTTGAGAATCACTGATTTTTTTTATCTGCCGTTGGTCACCTTTCTCGAAGGCATGGAACTTAAATTAAGGTTTTAACTATTTCATGCTTTTTCTTTCTTATTGCACATCTTGTTTTTTTCATTTATTGCATAGCATTATTTGTGGAATGAACGAGTAAGTAAAATGGTTTTGTGAGCTTTTTTCTTTTTTAACACAGTGGTCTGTATTAAACTTATTGTGACTTTGTTGCTGTAGCAGTCATTTCTTGTGCATTCATACATGCTCCTTTGATTATGCGCAGTTGAGAATCACTGATTCTTTTTTCTGCCGTTGGTCACCTTTCTCGAAGGCATGAAACTTAAATTAAGGTTTTAACTATTTCATGCTTTTTCTTTTGTTTTTCCATTTATTGCATAGCATTATTTGTGGAATGAACGAGTAAGTATAATGGTTTTGTGAGCTTTTTTTTTAACATGTTGGTCTTTTTTAAACTTATTGTGACTTTGTTGTTGTTCTAGTCATTTCTTCTGCATTCATATATGCTCCTATGATTATTCGCACCCAGTGCTTCTCTGGGATGGCGAAGGATGATGCCCGATTTTCTCCAGTCTTGTGGATAGCTACATTTACTGTTCTGATTCCGTGCATGGTAAATTCTGGATCTCGGCTTCTGAGGTACTCCGCCGTTCGTAGGCCGTGGGCGGTAGATACCCTTTTCCCAACAGAAACCATGTAGAGTGCAAACCATTTTGTTACAAATGCCAAGGCCAAGGAGAGGGAAAATTGCACCTTCCCTCGGGGGCTGCATATAAACTTTCCCTCATCCTTGACCACCTTTTCCAGTTCATCAATTTTTGTGAGTAGCTTTGGAATCTGGATGTTGAGAAACTCAGTCATGTGGCTAAGGTCCGCAAACTTGCCAGCTCTGTTGACCTTATCTTCTCGATTGTACTTATCAACCAGTTTCTGCGTCTCATTTCTAATAATAGACCGGAATACAGTCACAACCAAGTCGAAATCACCATGGTATTCCTTCAAAGAGGGCTCTGCTTTGAGCTCGTACGCAATTGACTTGATACCCTTACAATAATTGTTTGAGGTCTCAGGAGAAAAGCCGTCCCCCTCCGGCTTCGGCTTCTCGCAACATTGGCGAGAGGCCCTCTTGGCTGGCTGTTCCGCATCGCCCAAGGGGCCGCCAGCTAGATGCGTTAGGGATTAATTTGTTAAGCGGTGCCCTTTCCCCAGGAGGCCTATTCACCGCTGCTGCTGGCAACCTACCCACTAGCGCGCAACAGTCAAATGGGGCAACGCTCTATCTTCCAGACGGAGCCAGATAAGGCCGCGGACTCAACGGAGTCTTCTTCTATGGGCTCGAGGGGGAGAGAGGAGTTTGTTCTACATCGGGTACGCACAACAGTCAGAGTTTAAGGGGGTGTCCGATCAGTACCATATTTTGTAGGCTGTACCTTAGGTTGAGTTAGGTTACCCCTGCCAAATTTGATGGAAATCGGTTGACATATCTTCTAAACGGTGAGAAACCTAACCTTAACAAGCACCCCTGTTTTTTGATATGTTGTGCCTGAAAAGACGCATTTTGATTGAACAAGGTAGGTTTACGCCAGACCGTGTCTTGTCGTAACAGGCTTCGCGATGCTGCGCCAGTTTCGACAATCCACGCCTGGCGTTACACCTACCTTGGCCTGCGGCGCTTCATGCTTTTGCCTTCGGCAAGCTGTTTTAAGGGTTCATTGAGGCAATCAGTAGTGCAGTACGTGATGAATGGTCGAAGTATACAAGCTAGAGCACGCCCTTCCGTCGAACCGAGTAGGCAGCTCCGCTTCGCTGCGCCGGCAATTCAGTTCGACAGGGGCCGATACCAGCTTGGCCTGCCAGCGGATTCTTCTCGGGCCTTCTTCGGCCCTCGCACCAGACCTGGCTTGACCCAATCGGAGGCCGCCTCTCGGGCCTTCGGTCCTCGCACCTCATACCCCGTGGAGGTAAAGCGCAAACTTATTGATGTAACATCAGGACTGAGGCCCGCTCTTGTGTTCCCATTGTGCCAAAGTTAATGTGCAAAACTTGGCCGCTGAGCCAATTTTCACAATACATGAAGGCGGGCTCACAGACCCACCTTCCGACCCCTCTTTGAAAAGGTCTTGCCGAGACCTATCGAAATCTGAAATAAAATTTTTTAGTCGGTGGACCCCCTTTTTTTTCAAGATAAAGGGTCGAAGTTGATTATATTAGTAAATTCGGGCCTAGGTAGCCAATTCGCAGTTAAAAGTTTGGTCAGGGGTCGAAATTGATTTCATTTTCGTCATCAGCGACTTCAAAAACGCAACAAACCATGTAAAAATGTCTCTTAAATATAAAGTCACTAAAAAGTTGCACTTTTTCTGCCGTTTTTATAGTGTTTTTTCGTTAGTACGACTGAATGGAATGAGATAGAAAGCTTAATTTTTGCGTGTGGCGAGCCAAGGACATACCTAATAACCCTGCAAAATCTCAGACAGATCGGCCGAGCCGTTCAGGAGGAGTAGTGCTGACACACAGACACACACACGCACGCACACACGCACGCACGCACGGACAGCAGACAAAACTTTCCAGCCCCAGTGAAGTAACTGGCTTCGCTAATCGCTCAGCCAAAAAGGTCTTGCCGAGACCTATCGAAATCTGCAATAAAATTTTTTACTCGGTGGACCCCCTTTTTTTTCAAGATAAAGGGTCGAAGTTGATTATATTAGTAAATTCGGGCCTAGGTAGCCAATTCGCAGTTAAAACTTATGTCACGGGTAGAAATTGATTTCATTTTCGTCATCAGCGACTTCAAAAACGCAACAAACCATGTAAAAATGTCTCTTAAATATAAAGTCACTAAAAAGTTGCACTTTTTCTGCCGTTTTTATAGCGTTTTTTCGTTGGAACGACTGAATGGAATGAGATAGAAAGCTTAATTTTTGCGTGTGGCGAGCCAAGGACATACCTAATAACCCTGCAAAATCTCAGACAGATCGGCCGAGCCGTTCAGGAGGAGTAGTGCTGACACACAGACACACGCACGCACACACGCACGCACGCACGGACAGACAGACAAAACTTTCCAGCCCCAGTGAAGTAACTGGCTTCGCTAATCGCTCAGCCAAAAAGTTCTTGCCGAGACCTATCGAAATCTGCAATAAAAATTTTTAGTCGGTCGACCCCCTTTTTTCAAGATGAAGGGTCGAAGTTGATTATGTTAGTAAATTCGGGCCGAGGTAGCCAATTCGCAGTTAAAAGTTTGGTCAGGGGTCGAAATTGATTTCATTTTCGTCATCAGGAACTTCAAAAACATAAGAAACCATGTAAGAATGTCTCTTAAATATAAAGTCACTTAAAAGTTGCACTTTTTCTGCCGTTTTTTTAGTGTTTTTTCGTTAGTACGACCGAATGGAATGAGATAGAAAGCTGTATTTTGGCGTGTGGCGAGCCAAGGACATACCTAATAACCCTGCAAAATCTCAGCCAGATCGGCCGAGCCGTTTGGGAGGAGTAGTGCGGACACACAGACAGACAGACAGACAGACAGACTGACAGACAAAACTTTTCAACCCCAGTGAAGTAACTGGCTTCGCTAATCGCTCAGCCAACAAATCCATGCTTACAAGTACACACTTACAAACACAAACTTGACAAATACAGACTTACATGTGCACACTTAGCAAGTACACACAGATGCATATGCGTAGCATGGCGTTATTCAGCGCCAAGCATGCAGTTGTGAGTGTGCACTTGCCAAGCATGCATTTGTATGTATACACTTGGCCAAGTATGCGTTTGGAAATGTGTGCTTGCAAGCATGCTTTTTTAAGTATGAACTAGGCAGACAGGTTTATATAGTGCACTAAATCACTTCTAAAATGTCAAACAAAATTGACCCTACTTACCCTGGGTTTGCTGCATTATTCAGGATCTCCCTGATTGCCAAGGCCAAACAGCCACGGCCACCGCCCCGACCCCGCCGGACACCGTCTCCTTGCCCACGCCCGCCTCCGCCTCCTCGCCCGCCTCCGCGCCCACCTTGCAGCTCCGCCCTCATTTGGCGGAGCCGCTGCACCTCTCTGTCCAGGTTGTCCCTGGCTTGGGTGGCTTGAAGCTGTCTGTTTATGTTTATGTTTGTGTATGCGAGTATTATTGGTTTGTTGTGATGTTTGTGATGTGTGTGTTTCTTGTGTGAAAAAAAATTTTTCCCAACGAGTGCTGTCGTATGTTTCTTATTCTTCTAATTGCAAAAAAAAAAAAAATCTTTCTCTTGAAGCGAGACGGCCAATCAGGATTTGGGGAGCCGCAATTTAATGCCCTGCAACAAAAAAAAAGAGCGTTAGCACATGAATTATTCATAACTTATGAGACAGAGTTAAATCGAACCAGTACTTACCTTTGATGCGCTGATGGCGCTGCAGGTCATATGGCCTCTTGAACACTTTTCCACAGTTAGCACATTTATGTGTACGATTGTTGGTGGAATGGACTTCTTTTGTGTGTTTAGTCAGGTTACCGGAGGATTTGAACCTCTTCTTACACAATGGGCACTCGATGCTGGACTCTCCGTGGCGTCTAAGATGTTGGTCCCTGTTGTCTTTTCGGGTGAAGACCTTAAGGCACTCCGGGCAGGGGAACTCACCTAAAGACAAGGAAAAAAGGATTAACACTTTGCAGTAAGAGTTAAATAAAGAGTAATATATAAATTATATAGAAATCATACTAACCGGTCCTTCTTTGCTGCTGCGGTGGGCCGATGTTCTGCATCTCTTGCACAACTGCTTCGCTCATTTCATCATCAATTTCAAAACTTAAATCCATTTCAAAGCTTAACTCAAGGTTAGCCATTGTCAAAATATAAAAAAATAAAATGGAGATAAATAGAAAAAATGAAACTTAAAATCTTGCACTGAAAAGTGCACTTTCTTTAGCTGTCAAACAGCGAAATAGGATAAGATACAAACGGGACACAGTTCAGAATCGATTGGTCAGTTCCACAGGGGGGGCGTACACCACACTTGTATTGGGCTGATCTGCAACAGAAAAAAAAACAAATTAGAATATTTTGATAAAAACATGACGCCGCAGGTCACAGCGAAAGAGAGTAATTTAAATACTAGGGAATACCTCGGGATGTGTATATTTGGAACTTAACCTGGCATAAAAGTTAACCGTCAAAATAATTTTTTTTTTTTTTTAAAGGCGTTTCTTCCAGAGTCCTGAGGCCCTTCCATTGCCTGACGAAGTCCTGGAGCCGGTGACGTCGCGCCTCGTGTTGTCCATCAGCACCAGACGCAGAATGACCCCAGAGTTCCTCAGAAATCCATCACCTGCAACAGAAAAAAAAACAAAATTAAAACAAATTCATTGCGACACTCATCAATGTAAACGAAATGTGCTAAACTACTTTGTCCAATTCGGTTCACTGCAGGCATACGCCCGCAGTCATCCAGCGCAACGACGGGGACGTATTGGACACTTGCGCCATTTAAGGGAACAAAGGAGGTCGGAGACATATTCACCATCTTTGTGACTCTAACAAGGTAGGTTTACGCCAGACCGTGTCTTGTCGTAACAGGCTTCGCGATGCTGCGCCAGTTACGACAATCCACGCCTGGCGTTACACCTACCTTGGCCTGCGGCGCTTCCGTGCTTGCCTTCGGCAAGCTGTCTCAAGGATTTTTGAGGCATTGAGTAATGCACCACGTGAAATCTGCAATAAAATTTTGTAGTCGGTCGATCCCCTTTTTTCAAGATCCTGATTCGGCAAACTGATAAGGTCGGGCTCCTAGACCCCCTTCCGACCCCTCTTTGAAAAGGTCTTGCCGAGACCTGTCGAAAATCCGCAATAAAAATTTTTAGTCGGTCGATCCCCTTTTTTCAAGATCCTGATTCGGCCAACTAATGAAGTCGGGCTCCTAGACCCCCCTTCCGACCCCTCTTTGAAAAGGTCTTGCCGAGACCTATCGAAATCTGCAATAAAAATTTTTTGGCTGAGCGATTAGCGAAGCCAGTTACTTCACTGGGGTTGAAAAGTTTTGTCTGTCTGTCTGTTTGTCTGTCTGTCTCTCTGTTTGTCTGTCTGTCTGTCTGTGTGTCCGCACTTCTCCTCCCAAACGGCTCAGCCGATCTGGCTGAGATTTTGCAGGGTTATTAGGTATGTCCTTGGCTCGCCACACCCAAAAATTCAGCTTTCTATCCCATTCCATTCAGTCGTACTAACGAAAAAACACTAAAAAAACGGCAGAAAAAGTGCAACTTTTTAGTGACTTCATATTTAGGAGACATTTTTACATGGTTTCTTACGTTTTTGAAGTTCCTGATGACGAAAATGAAATCAATTTCGACCCCTGACCAAACTTTTAACTGTGAATTGGCTACCTCGGCCTGAATTTACTAACATAATCAACTTCGACCCTTCATCTTGAAAAAAGGGGGTCGACCGACTAAAAATTTTTATTGCAGATTTCGATAGGTCTCGGCAAGACCTTATCAAAGAGGGGTCGGAAGGGGTGTCTAGGAGCCCGACTTAATTAGTTGGCTGAATCAGGATCTTGAAAACAGGGGATCGACCGACTAAAAATTTTATTGCGGATTTCGACAGGTCTTGGCAAGACCTTTTCAAAGAGGGGTCGGAAGAGGGGTCTAGGAGCCCGACTTCACCAGTTTGCCGAATCAGGATCTTGAAAAAAGGGGATCGACCGACTTCAAAAATTTATTGCAGATTTCACGTGGTGCATTACTCAATGCCTCAAAAATCCTTGAGACAGCTTGCCGAAGGCAAGCAGGGAAGCGCCGCAGGCCAAGGTAGGTGTAACGCCAGGCGTGGATTAATCGTAACTGGCGCAGCATCGCGAAGCCTGTTACGACAAGACACGGTCTGGCGTAAACCTACCTTGTAGTCGGTCGACCCCTTTTTTTCAAGATGAAGGGTCGAAGTTGATTATGTTAGTAAATTTGGGCCGAGGTAACCAATTCGCAGTTAAAAGTTTGGTCAGGGGTCGAAATTGATTTCATTTTTCGTCATCAGAAACTTTAAAAACATAAGACACCATGTAAAAATGTCTCTAAAATATAAAGTCACGAAAAAGTTGCACTTTTTCTGCCGTTTTTTTTAGTGTTTTTTTCGTTAGTACTCCTGAATGGAATGAGATAGAAAGCTGAATTTTTGCGTGTGGTGAGCCAAGGATATACCTAACAACCCTGCAAAATCTCGTCCCGATCGGCTGAGCCGTTTGGGAGGAGTAGTGCAGACACGCTAACAGACAAACAAACAGACAGACAGACAAAATTTTTAACCCCACTGGAGTAACTGGCTTCGCTAATCGCTTAGCCAATAACATCACTAAAAAGTTGCACTTTTTCTGCCGTTTTTTTAGTGTTTTTTCGTTAGTACGACTGAATAGAATGAGATAGAAAGCTGAATTTTTGCGTGTGGCGAGCCAAGGACATACCTAATAACCCTGCAAAATCTCAGCCAGATCGGCCGAGCCGTTCAGGAGGAGTAGTGCGGACACACAGACAGACAGACAAACAAAACAGACAACAGACAGACAAAACTTTTCAACCCCACTGGAGTAACTGGCTTCGCTAATCGCTCAGCCAATTAATGGAGCGATAACATGACTTTGGCAAAGTGTCTGTGTCTTTCTGTGTGTGAGCACTATTCGTCCTTAACGGCTCGGCTATTCAGTGATGCCATTAAAAAAAAACACTTAAAAACGGCAACAAAATGCCTTTTTTCTGACTTCACGATTAAAACCCAGTTGTACATCGTCCTCTATATTTTCAAGGGTGCTAATGATGAAAATGAAACCAATTTAAACTCACAGGGGGTCTGAGGGGCTAAGAAACATAATTTAAGCTCTGTTCAAGGGATTACGAATGTTCTTAATTCACTTGTAAATACACATTTCCAACAAAAAACCCCTTCATAAGGAATTAGAAAATAAGAAAATAAACACGTTATGCTGCAAAACAGTTTGACTCAGCCATACCTATAAACAAAAAACCATCAATAAATTAAATATAATTTGTATTCACTCCCTTTATACTGATGTACTGAGACAAATTGCACTTCCCATTTTTTTGTTCTTTTGTTCTTAATCAATTAAATTCCATCATCATTTCTCACACAGCAATCGCTGGCGGTTCATCATCATCGTCGGGCCCATCCGTCCATTCGGATTGTAAGTCCATGACATTCGCAGGATAATCCAAAATTAATTCTTCCTCCTCTCTGGCTTCATCTTTTTTCAGAGGCATTTCCTGATCATTCGGGTTTTCCACTTGCTGCGTGCTGCTCAGTCGAAATAACGTAATGACCGACAAAGTAAGAACAGAAAGAACGAAAAAAACAAGGAAACATGCGATACAAAATCGCCAACTTTGGCCCGTCCCGTACATTTTCGACACTATGTACACCTTGTAAACCACGATGCACCTGCAGCAGCGCCCCTGGGGCTCGGATCGAAAAAGCCGTCACCGGGCGGTTCTTTGGTTCGCCCAAGGAGGCTGCATAACAAATTTGGTGAAGATTGGACTACCATAAATAATACGGGACGAGCCAGCAATCACAGGTAAGACTTACGAATCACGAGTTGATGTGTAATTAACAATTGAAGCTTGTTTAGTAATTATTTTGATGGCTTCACCAACTTTATCCCCACTTTTTTGACCCGTGAAAAAGTCAGTCATTTTGCGTTGCCTTATAATTTTTTCTTTCCTTACGCCTTTTGGCTTTTGTAAGTAAGAAATCATTGCATTAGCTGATTTGGCTACTCCCTGCTTTTCCTTTAACTGAGAGCTTAAAGCCAGTTTTGCCTTTGCCGTGGCCTTTTTCCTCGGCTTCTTCTCGTCAGCAAAAATTTTTTTGGGGCCCATTTTCTGAAGAAAACAAACCTCCCACACCTCTTTCTTCAGCACATGAGAACCATATTTTAGAAAGGCAGTTCTTTCATCAGCCGCTGCTGCTGAGGATTCGTGGAAATACATCCTAGCAGTGCTGGGATGTTCGTCGGCACCCGAGTTGAAGGCACTGCCTACATAGGACACCTTCCCATTAAACCAGACCAACCTCTTACCTCTGAACTTTAAAAATTCTCTCCGAACCAGGGGTGAGCCAAGGCAAGGACACTGTTATAGAATTGGACATTGTTTTGGAACTGTTTAGCGACTTCAATCAGTGTATAACCGCTTGATATGGTCCTCTGGTTCGCGAAATTTGGAGTGAGCAGACATTTGCAGTCGGCCGTTTTTTCCGCAACACACTGAAGGGGTCTCCTTATGCATGTTAGCTCCTCTTCCAATCAGTCCTCTCAGCGCTCCAATACCTCGCTCCACACCCGTTTGTGCATCGCACGTCCAGTGATCCGAATTCAATGGGTTGATTCGTGTCCAGCCCATCAATTGTTTTGAAAGGAGTCTCTCCAGCAAATGTGGCAGCCCACATGAAGTATTGCCAATATTTCTGTTGAGCAGTTGCCTACCACCTTTCATACGAATCACATCTGCAAAAATTTACTTCAAATAATGAGTGTGACTGAACTAAAATAAGGCCAAGTAAAAAAAAGATGATTGTTTAGACTTACAGTTTAGTGGAACAACAGGATACTGTCTTGGAGGAAGATCGGAATAGGAGTCATAGGGAAAGTTGTTTTCCTCAACAACAGCCCTCGTAATTTACTTCGAAATCAACAGTTCCCATGGAGTCAATCGACTCATTGTCATCGTAATCTTTATCTTCTGACAAAGCATCATCAAGACACTGCAAGCAATACGAAAGGTAACGATAAAGAATCTGTCAAAGAAAAAATGAGACTGATAACCAACAAACAATGGATCACTCGTTATGTCACCTGCTGAATGTGATTCGGGATTTTTATGGGTTTACTTTCAATCAAGTGTTGATACATCTCCCGAGTTATCGATGTGTTGTGTTTTACATCAACCAAAACAATACGAGGTTCTTTTGGAGGGGGCACATTATCCAGTTCCTGCAAAAAAATTAAAGGGTTCAAAATATTGGGCTTTTCTTTTTTCATTGTTTTAATGCAAAATAACATACGTTTAAGATTTTTTGCGATATCTTGATGGGATTGCCACTCCTTAAGGTGTGGAGCATGTCTGGTGTTATCCATTGGACTGCTTCGAATTTTGTAAGTGACACCTAAGGAAGAAACCAAATTATTTTTGAATGGAGGTGTAAAAGATGACACAATAAATGTACTATCTACTAACCTTTGTCACCCTTTCCACGTCCTGACACAATATGAGGAAAAATGGTCACGCCGTTGAGTTTCACTAATGTGTATGGGTAGAAACAGGTATGAGCATCCCGTTTCAAGAAAATAGATCTTTTCAATGACGTGCCAAAATGGTAAACATGCTTTGGGGCTATGACAATTATGACTACGTTAAGCATTTGAGCTGTTAATTCAATATCATATTTCCTTGGATGACTTGCAGCATGATTAATGCGATGTTCATATGCAACTATAGTCAGTATCACAAACAGCGCTCAACTTCATCCTGGATTCCAAAAATTTCCAATTTTTTTTCGACTAAGCATACATGGCCAACTCACCTCGTAAGACTGTCACGTTGCTCTTATTGGAGAGATGTGAAACTCTCGCGAGAAACGACTGAGCTGGGACCAAATCATGCAAGGCGATGTACTCCGAACCAGCGTTCACTCCTTTCGTTTCCACACAGATCAAGTCATCTTCTTGGTTATCAACGGCAGCAGCTGGCTATCATATTGTTTGTTGATTTGACCTATGAGGGGCTCCAAATGCACTGGAAATGCCCACTTGACATCGGACTGCAATCAAGAAGAAAATGATAAAGAGCGATTGGAGAGTTACAATTTCATTAATTCTAAGAAGTGGAATCTGTTTACCGCAGGAACGTCTACATCGAAGTGGTTAGGTTCTGTAAACCTCATTGAGACACGTTTTTGACCTTCTTTTCGCAAGTGCATAACTTTCCATCCCAGCTTTCTTATTTGCAATTGATGGTCATAAATGTCTGCCAATAGAGTCATTTCACTCCAGCAACTAACGTGCCGCCATTGTAAATGAAGGATTTAAATGAATCAGAATTCAGGTTTCGCCCATTAGCACTAAAAAGACGGACGCTTAAAGATTTGCAACGGAGAACCCTTCCAATAAAGCATTCCTTCAAGAGATCTATTTCGGAATCAGATGTATACTCTGTATCCATAGCCCACATTAGAGCTCTCCAGAAGCTGTCATTACACCGAGAAGTAGTCATATAAAAGACATTGGCACTTTCATCCAAAAAGACGAGTCCGGTTTGTTGATAAGCTGAGAATTCATGCACCTAGACAACAAAGAATAATAAATGAAAACCACGGTGGTAATCTATCATCTGTTAAGAATTAGTGAAAAGTGTTTATTCCTACCGGTTCCGAGGGGACTGATTCATCATTCCAAATTAATTTTGAAAATGGTTGTGTGGAAATGTTGTCACTTTGAAATTCCGATACAAGGAGTTGAACCCTCCACTTAAATTTGGCACCAAAACACCTGGACCTCGCAGCCATCTTCACCGTTGATCAGCACAATGGCACAATGAAACATTTCTGAGAGAAGAAGGGTGTCAAAAGGCGTGACCCACTGATTCGTCTCAGTGATATTTTACAGTACTCTTCCTCAGAGGCGCAGTTAAACCTCTAAAATGCTTCCAAAACATAATTGCAACTTTTTGAGGATTTTGCTCGAAAAAAGTACACATCATGGCCCTTACTACTTGCGGTCCATTCAATTGAAAAACACAGCTTATTGACTGGAAAAAGGATTGAAGACCACAAGGAATGTTTAAATAAGTGGACCCTTTCAGCCTTCCAAAATCAATTGTCTCCCATGAAAACAGTCCATCTGAGTTTTGTGGTGGCTGGTGAGGAATAGGCGGTTTGGGTAATTGGTCTGAATCAGGTTGAGGTGTGGGTCGATCCGGCTTTGGCTCGGGCAATGGTGGTGGTGACTGACTTGGTGGCTGTGGAGTGGGCAGAGGTAAGGCCAAATGCACAATGGGGCAGTAGTGCCCACCCCCCGAACCTTCGCTTTGACCGAAAAACAAAAGATCAATAGACGGCCCGAAGACATCTTCCCTGAAAGTGACCAATTGTTGTGCTCCTAAATGGTATGAGAAAGAAACGAATTTGTTTTTTTTGTTTTTTACATGTAAGACAGGTGTAGCCATTTATTAGAAACGAAAGCATTTATTTATATAAATTGTGAAGTCTTACATTTCCTGGCAGGCACCATAACAAATTCAAGCGTCTGTCGAAGAGAACAGCTGATCAAGAACTTCGATGTTGTTTCCATACACATATTAACACCCATATATAGGGCGTACTCGTATGGGTCAGGGAACACAGTGCCGTGAACAGGGAATGGATAGAAAGAATCCCCTGTTCTTGGAACGCATCAATGGCGTCAAAGTACACGGGACGTCTCGGACAGTTGTCGAAACCATAGTCGCCATGCCAGTTGGCACACACTATAAATACTGTTAACAATCGCATCTAAAAAAAAAAGAGACTCAATTACAACGCAGACCGAGTTGTTAATATGTCATTTGCCATTTATGCAATCATACCTACCCGGTGTTCAACAGTCTCAACTTTGCCCGTTTTTGACATGTAATGAAAAAAGTAAACAAGTTTGCTTCGGGGGTCATACCTTGCATGTAATGACCTAACCTACCCTGCACCTACAAAAGTCACTCCGGTCTGGCGGTCAATGAAAATCATCGGGTATGACTTCGGGTATGACCACGTTCAACTGGACTTAGCCCTCAAGCCGCTCAAGTCCCATTGGATGTCATACCCCTTTTTTCGCGTTTGTCCCCGGCAGAAAGTCGTACATGAGCCCGATCACTGCGTGTTTCCAAACCGAAAGCCGAACCAACACATGACAAACAATATAAAATTAAATAACATAAAACATAAAAATGCAATATAAAGTCCCCTGGGTGGCCTTTGAAACCACCAACGCCATTGATTCGACTTTTTCAAAGGAAACAAAAGCCCAACGGCGTTTGAATGCTTGTCCAAGGTCGCTCAAGTAGCCGAGTTTAACCTTTACTACGCACAGGAGTAAAAAAATGTCCATCACTGCCCCGTGAATCGAACCCGGGAAACCCAACGTCATAGTTGGGGGAGGAACCTTCCTCTATGCAAGTTGAGGCGATGAAAAAAAAGAAAATTAGCTCAGAGTAAGCAGGTAAGATATTTTCTGTAAATATAATTTTTAAATTAGAAAAAGGGTTTATTTTGCCATTGTACTAATTTTGTGACGAGCTTGCAACTTCAACAACTGTGTCCCTGTTCGGGTGAGTAAGGTAAGTATATTAAGCCCTGTTTTTTTAGTGAGCCCTCAAGCTTAAGCAATTTTTTTATTTATTTTCATTTATTTTCATTCAAAAATTATCCATTTCAGGTGAAGGTGGTCGTACAGGTTCCCCGCGGGCCTGTAAAGCAAGAGCCAAAATTAATCGAATAAATTAAAAACCTATGCATTGCGTTACAGTTTGATTAGCTTACCTTCACGCAGCAATAGCAATCGCAGTCTTTGTTTTGAGAATATGTGTATATATGAACACAGTGCTCGCATTTGCATAAATAAATTGGCCAATTAGGTAGGACTTCACGATAGAATAATCATTGGTGGACCCGTGCAATGATCGCACCTGCAATTTCTTTCGATGAAGCGCCTCGTCACGCAAGCAGTCGCAGGGACATATTGCATCACAGCATGTGCAGTGACGTTCCTCATCGCAGCCTTCGCAGTCACATTCTTCAAAGAAGAAAAAAATATTTTTCTTTTTTTAATTTTCTGTAGGTCTACCAAAACCATGAAAGCCGAAAAAAGGATTCGCCAAGCAGCCAGCATGCAACAGCACAGATCAGTTGTCAGGTAAGGCGTGGATGAAGAATCATCATGAGTCCTGGACGGAGACAAATCACATGGTATGTTGTGCTTAGAGGTTAATAGTTTAATCAACCGAAAAAAAAAAAAAAGTTTCGTACCGAAGAGGGGAGATTAGAGCCGCTGCTCAGTAGCTCTCTCTTCTTACTCTCTATTTCTCTTTTCATCATCCGCCAGTACCTTCTGAAAACCCGGTTCTCGTCTAGATTTAGCTCATTCAGCTCCAACTTTTCCTTGACCAGCCGCGAGGCCAACCATTGTAATGAAAGCCTCGTTTGCCTGGCTCCTCCACTTGTCTTCAAGATCTTCCATAAAAGTGTCAGGGACCAAGAACTTATCCTTGCAAGTCAGGCCGATGGAGGTCTTAAGGTGAGCCTCCATGTCCTCCCTTGGAGGCAGGTCCACGGAGGCCTTGATGGGAAAAAGTTCTAAGAGTTAAGAATCAAGCAGCTCATTAAGCTTTTGCAGGTTTTTGATGTCAGCAAGGAACCTGCGCCTGCTTCATGGTCTGCTTGTGGGTGTTCAGAACAAATCTGTAAAAATTAAGAATAATGAAAAACAAAAATATGACTGGGTGTA